>CM076570.1:1409986674-1410553823 GCA_034641835.2 Pinus albicaulis | reverse complement strand
AAGGCTGCAAGGATGATGTGTTTACAAAGGAAATTCATTCCTTGCAGGCTTATGAAACAAATTATCCCCTTTATTGCTTGTCAAGAAATTTAAAAGGGGCTAACAGTGGCTCCACATGGGGATGGCTTCTTCTTGAAGGAGTCAAGAATTCAGAGAATAGATCTTTGGAGTAGGCCAGTTGCCTGCTGCTTGGCACATCCCTTTCTTTCTTTGATCAACTGCCACAATGTGAAGACATTACATCAGCAGAAAAATTTCTCCAACAAATCTACCTACCCATACTATAAACCTAGCATTTTTTCTTCCTCTAGGGTGCAATTGAACTAGTAGACCCTTTACATCATTTATTTTTACAAACAGAAATAAATCTATTCTAAATCTACCCTTATTACTCCATGATACCAGATTAGCCTGTTGGTCTCATATGTTTCTCTACCTAATCTAATATTTTCTGGGATTGAACTGTCCAGCAGATTTCTTCTCTATATTCTACGACAGAAATTGAAAAACAGTCAAGCCAGGATTGCACTGTCTAACTTGTTGTGAGTCCAAGGCATAAAGGTAGTTGTGCATGGACAGAAAATGCAGAACACTGAAAACAAATTGTTGAAATCTGAAGCTTGAAGTATCCCTCTTCTCTTTGTGGCTCAAGATTTGAGCATGTTAGAGTCACTCCAGGTCTTCATTTCAGCTCTGGTTTTGGGCATGTTGGAGCTGATTTTTCTCTCTTCTTTGCTGGTCCAGATTTTGGGCATGTTAAGACCAGCTGCTTTACTTTCTTTGGCTCAGGTTTTGAGCTTATTAGAGCCAATATTTTGCACATCAGAGGTTCATGTTTTAAGCATGTCTGAACCTCTCCTTTTCCTCTGTTTTTTGAAACATTTTTCTCTTTTCTTGAAAATGAAAACTGCAATGGTATGTACAATGGAAATGGAAACTGGAAATTGTAAATCAGCAGAAGTAGTGTTTGAGCATCCTGCCATTGACAGGACCCCCAAACAACTTTGTACCATCTAATTCTTGTAAGAAGAAAGCATTGGACCCACAGTGGCCTGGATGATGTATGGACCTTGCCACAAACTGTCAAATTTGTTGTGCTTTCCTTTATCCTCTCTTCTTGAGTCCCACCTCAGAACTTTGTCCCCAATTTTGAAATCAGCAGTTTTGGTTCTTTTGTCAAACAATTTCTTTATATTTTCCTGAAATTTCACTGCTCTATTGTAGACCTCTTCCCTTGTTTGTTGAAGATGGATCGTTTGGTTTATCCTTCTCACCATATTGTCTTCTTCTGTTTGAATCTCCTGGACTAGTTTGATCACTGGTATCCCAAGGCTGGTAGGGAAAAATGCTTCTGTACCATAGACAAGCTGAAATGGTGACATGCCAATGGAATTCTTTGTTGTAAGCCTATCAGCCCACAAAGCATGTACTAGCTTATTATGCCATGACTTTTTGTTCTCTTCCAACAACTTTTTTATGATGATCACCAAGCTCTTGTTTGATGATTCAGCTAATCCATTACCTTGAGGGTAATAGGCAGTCGAATGACCAAGTGCTATTTGATACCTGTGACAAAAATAAACCATCTTCTTGGATCCAAAAGTAGTATCATTGTCGGTGATTATTTTCCTTGGGCAATGACGAGAGAGAGTCTGACCAAATGGATGGTGAGTTTTTATCCATTTGCCCCTTTCCCATCTGGGTCTTGGGACAATATATCTTTGACTATGATGTTGGGCACATAAGCTATGGTGTGGGAATGCAGTATGTACACCCTAAAGTCTTTCAAGGCCTTAATCAAAGCATAGGCTTGTTTCTCCATTATGTTGTATTTCAAGGGTGCATCTCTGAGTGCTTTGCTAAAGAAGGCAATTGGCTGCTCCATTACCTCTGTGTTTTTCTGCAGCAAGACCTCAGCCATTGTGTGCTCAGAGGCAAATGAAAAGATCAGGAAATCTTTGGAGAAATATGGGCTGATTAGAATGGGAGCTTGGGTAAGTGCAAGTTTTACTGATTCAAAAAATTATTTAGCTCCGACAATCCATTTAACTTCTTCCTCTTTCTTCAGCATGTTAGTCATGTTCCTAAGGTGTTAAACTAGATTTGGAATAAACCTCCTAAGGAAGTTAATCTTCCCAATGAAGGACTGTAATTCCTTGATGTTTCTTGGGTGTGTGATCTGTAGTATTCCCTCAACTCTTTGTGGGTGTATCCTAATTCCTTTTTCAGATATAATGTGGCCAAGAAGTTTTCCTTCTTGTAGCCCAAAGACAATCTTTTTAGGATTCAGTGACAGACCATACCTTCTGCATTTTTCCAAACAATTTTCTCAGATGTTTTAGATGTTCTTCTTTAGTCTTGGAATAGATTGTTATGTCATCTAAGTAAATAACGATGAAGTGACCTATCTCATCTGAAAAAGCTATGTCCATCGCTCTTTGGAAGGTTGCACTAGCGTTCATCAATCCAAAAGGCATCTTTACATACATAAAGGTGCCCCAAGGAGTGGTAAAGGCGGTTTTGAGTTGATCTTCTGGGATTACTAAGACTTGGTTGTAACCTGAAAAACCATCCAACAAGGAGATGCTCCTGGAGCCTACCACCCTCTGAAGAATGTGTTCCATTTTTCGCAAAGGGTAATTGTCTTTGAGTGAGGCTCTGTTAAGATTCCTGAAATATATACACAATCTGATTTCTACTATTTTCTTCCTTACAACCACTAAGTTTGATACCCAATCAGAGAACCTTACAGGCACAATTATACCTGCTTCATACATCTTCTTAATCTCTTTCTCTACCGCAGGCAATTGTTTAGGATTAATTCTGCGAAGTTTTTGTCTGAAGGGCTTCTGATTTTCTTTCAAGGGTATCTTATGTTGTATGATATTTGTGTCATAGGCCTTTAAGTCCTCATAACTCCATGCAAACACGTCAATGAATTCCTTGAAAAGGTCAATGTATTTTTTTTTTATGTCCACAGGTAAAGACTTAGCCAGTTTAATCATTTTGGGCTTATCTTCAGTGCCTATGTTGCATTCTTCCACGTCAGAGTCTGCATGTTCTATAGTGGGATTTTTCTCCACGTCATCAAAGTCAAAGAGGTCCTCTAAGGGTGCCAGGCCTCTGGGTATATTCTTATCTTTGGTCTGCAACACCTCCACTTCTTCACTATCTGTGTTTTCACATTTTTCGTTTGAATTTCCAGTTTTTTCATCTAAAGATTTTATTTCTATGTTACAGGGCGTTTCTTCCTCATCTGAGGATTCTTCACTTAGGCAGCCACTGTCAGATTTGGAGTCTGAATCAGAAAACTCAAACTCGTTTCTTCCTGTCAGGAAATCTTCGATCTGTTTATCACCTTCAAAAACCTGCCAATATTTTTCATTATCTGGCATAGTAGGTCTGAATTTGGTTTGAATGATGATTTGCTGATCGCTGGGAGTCTTAGGATATGAACTAGCTAAGCAAGCTAATCCGTTTGCAATGACATTTTGACCCCTAGGAACGAACGCTAATTCGTATTCAACAAACTTTTTCAGCAGATCTATAGTGTTGTTCCTATATGCTCTCAGCCTAGGATGTTTCGCTGTGTATTCACCATTCACCTGTTTAATAATCAGCTCAGAATATCCACGCACAGTTATCCTATGGGCTCCTAATTTTTTCAGCAGAGTTAAGCCTAGGATCAGAGCCTCATATTCTGCAATATTGTTCGTACATTTGAAGTGCAGGTTGTAGGCGTGGCTATCTGCATGATCACTCTCTATGTTATGTATCCACACTCCTGCCCCAGCAGTTATTCTCGTGCATGACCCATCGAAATTCATTTCCCACAGGGATTCATCTTCGTATTTTTTATCATCTCTTTCCCTACAGTTGGGTTCGCCATTATGTTGTGTTATAGGGTCTATACTGGGTTGTGGATCGCTTTGTTCCTCGTGAAATGTATGAGTTTCAAGGATCTGGAAAGATGGTTTTTTACGCTCTGTTTCGTGTTCAATCAGAGTAAGGTTTCCACTGCATATCCTACAGGTTTCGTTGAGGTTTTTTTCTTTGTTGTCCTCTAAGTCCAGAGCAGCCATTATGTTAAAGTCTATGGCCTCTGCCTCTCCGCTTGTATCTCTGTTTTGGGACTCTGACCCTTCCAAAAGTTCATCATTACAAAAATGAAGAGTCAAGATATAGTAATGAGAATAAATGAGTGAATTTTCTAGTTTTAGGAGTGCGACTAGAAATTTCATCATTGCCTCTGGATTTCTAAGTTGGCGAAGATTGCAGGATTGTGGCATAGCCCCATCCATCTGCATTGTTCCACAAATTGCTCCCCATGACCTTGACAATAGCATGCCATACTTAGGTGGCACATCTACCACCACGACATCCATGACCATACATTTAGCTGGAATCTGGGTTAGGCTTACACACAGGTCTTTAATTAGGCCAAGGCATTTTACTCTGCTAGAATCAAATGAATATAAATATTTGTAAGGACGGGTTATCTCTAGGCCTAGCTTTTCCATGACTACCTTAGGCATTAAATTGTGTGATTCTCCATAGTCATGCATGGCATTGTGAAGGCCCTAGCCACTAACGCGGCCAATGTACTGATTTCCTGTGTTATAGCGCTCTTTTTGTGTTCTATATATGCGTTACCCTGGCAGAAATAGGTTTAATTTAGGTCTTTGTACTTCTTCCATATTTGCTTCCCCTCTGAGCTGATGAGGAGGTATTTTGACCTGTAACAGTTGGCCAAAGATTGGGATTGTGGCATAAACCCCATCCATCTGCATTGTTCCCTACAGTTTGTCTCCCCATGATCTTGATAATAACATGCCATACTTGGGTGGCACATCTGCCACCACAACATCCATGACGATACATTTAGCTGGGATTTGAGTTAAACTCACACATAAGTCTTTGATCAGGCCTAGGAATTTTACTCTGCTAGAGTCGAAAGATTATAAATATTTGTAGGGTCTGGTTATCTCTAGACCTAGTCTTTCCATGACTACCTTAGGCATTAGGTTGTGAGATGCTCTAGAATCATGCATTGCATTATGCAGGATCTTTTCATGAATGTTGAGACTGATATAGAAAGGTGGAACTACCCCTTCCTGAAACTTCCCCTCTATATTAGGTCCAAATAGGAGGGCAGGCTGATCATCACTCAGATTTACAGTGTCACTGCTCTCTCCTAAATTTAATGCTTTCAAAATTTGGCCTTTATATACATCCTGAGTGGCCAGCTCGGAGAGTGGGACAGAGATTTTAATTTTTGCAATCTCACTCTCCAAATTGAAAGTGGACTGACTCTTGGGCATGCTCAACTCTGTTTTGTTTGCCACTGCTTTAGTGGCTAAATCAGTGTGCTAATTCTCGTTATGTACAGTGTTTGTGACAGTTTTATCAGGAGCACTAACTGCAGTGCTAGTGCTACTAGTTGGTTGGTTTTGTTTATCATTCTTTTGGTTGTCTTTTTCTTTGTCTTTTCCAGAACCCTCATCTGATGGTTTACTACTTTCAGCAGTTGCTTTAGAAGATTTCTCAGGTCTCTTCTTGATGGTGACCTCAGAAGCTTTTGGTTTGGCAGTTTCTTGGATTTTTTTTCTTCTGAGTTCATATTTTTCTCTGACCTGCATCATGGCATTTTCAAACCCTAGCCTGTAATCCTCAGATTCTAACCATTCCTCCTCCCAACCAGAGGGTGAGGGCTAATCTTCTTCTGAGTAACAGTTATGGATTGAATTCTCTGTTTCAAACATGTTTATTATTTTCCCCTCAGACTCCTCTATGATTCCCTCATCTTCATCAAGAAAGTTCTCTTGGAATGGGGAAATAACTTGTTGATCTGATTCTCTTTGTCTGTTGGGAGTGTTATTGTTTCTTCTAAAGTTTTGGTTCTGGTTTTGGTTTCTATTTTTGTTACTAACTGTGACAACCATATTTTCCATCATTTTTTGTAACCTTTCCACATTTTTTGACAACTTATCATAATTTTGGTCAGATGTGGAAGCTACATTGTCATCTCTATATGTTACCCTTCTCTCAGATTTCAGTCTTGCTCTTTTTTCAATCAGATTGGCTTCTATGTTCACTGCTCCTTTCTGCATGTCCTCTAATGTGTTGTATTCCTTATCCCTAAGCTCATAAGCCCTGTCAGAATCAAAGCCTTCAGGGTATTTTTCTAGGGCCATACCTTGTGGAGGTTTCATATGCGGAGGGAGGGCATTGTAAATGCTATTAAACCTTGTTGTGTAAGCATGGACGCTCTATCCTACGTTCCTTTTAAGGGTCATGTATTCTGTTAGGAGTTGGCGAGGATTTTCCCTAGCTTCCCATTTGTTTACGAAAGTTTGATATAAACCCGGAAGATCATTTATGCTACCTGGAGGTAGGCCCTTAAACCATTTCTTCACATCACCCCCTAATCTTTGGGTGAAGATTCTCATTTTGACTGTATTATCATCTATTTCCATGTAGTCAAAAGAATATTCCATATTATCTACATGTTGCTGGGCTGTGATGAACTCTTTTGCAGTGAAGTGTGGGATCTTTGACTGATAATCATTGGGTAAGGGTACTAGAGGCTGAGGTAAAACCAAAGGTGCATACCAGACTGCCATAATGATGTTTTGATGAGGCAAAGGGTTAACTTAGGCAGCTGGTATATGGATGACAGGGATATTATGACCAGTAGAAGACTGACGAGTGGACCTAGGATGACTAAGCCCCAAATTTTGTATGAAATGAGTATCTGGAGGTGTAGATGGAGGGGTCTTTCTATTCCCTAGGTGTCCACCACTTTGCCGTGGTGAACCAAGAAGTTCAGGGTCTGGCTTGTCTAAGATACTGGATGACCTAGTTCTAGGTAAGCTGTTAGGTAGGCCTAGGTCAAGATGAAAGTGTGATAGAGCTGTAAGATCTTCTGGTGCAGAATTAGCTCTATGGATGTGGCTGGAAATAGTTGATGTTTTAGGTGTAGGAGCCCCCTTGAGGATGCTCTCAGGATCGTCAACTATTTCAGGTGGGTCTGGGTTAGGGTAAGCTCTTGTATGAATGGTTCTAGAAGCCAGAATGTTGTTTCCTGGCCAAGTAGCTTAACCCTACTTGTTACTTCTGCTGTGGTTGATGTTGTTATGGAGGCTGGTCTCCTAGTGGAGTCTAATGTGAACCAAGATAATCAGCAGGCCTACTGATCACCAGTGGAGTCTTTGAAACGTTTAGGGAATATGGAGTCGCCAGGTGGAAAGTTTTAGGATGTTTTTGGAAGGCACACTGTCCACCACAGTGCTTATGAGATATCCTCTTTCAGGAACATCTTCTAGACACAGCAAAATCTAACCAGAGATTGACTGGGAGGGAATTTACCAGATATGTCACCTCTAAAGAGTGTGAGATCTGGAGGCTACCTGGCCCTTTCTAGACTCTGTCCAAGAGTATGGGACAACACAACAAATGGTATAGAGGTTGATGTGTGAATGGGACTGTCTAACTGCCAACCTAACCAGAGATTGTAGGTTTTTGAATGCCTAAGTATTTTTAAGATGCAATGCACTCATGGTCCCCAGTGGAGTCGCCATTATGTTGGGGTTCCCATGTTTTGGCAAGGTTGGAAATACCAAAAGATGAGACAACATCAGAACCACTTTCAGACCTCAGGATCTAGCCCTCCTGGGTCCGGAGAGGGATCTCTCTATATGAGTAAAGTTTTTATGTCTATGAGGCTCAAATGTTATGGTTTTAGGCTAGTTATAGGCACAAGGTTTGTTTGTTTGATTTGTTCGTTTTGGTTGCTGGTTATCAGGAAAGAAGGGTTCAGTGTAAGACCAGGATGAGAAAATATGGATAAGGCAGAGGTGAAGTATTCCAGGAAATATTCAGGACCATTGGGCAATGGATTCAGGAAAGGACTTTCTTGCTAGTCAATAGGCAGGCTTTCAATTGGGCTAGTCATCTGAAACATAGGATCTTCAAGATGATTATGTGTTATGGAAAAGTAGAAGGAGAGGAGATAACACAGTTTTAGAGCACAAGTTTACAGATTAGCTGATCGCACAAGGATCCTAGTGGACAGGGCTAACTCTAATCCCCAGTGTTCCCAAATCTTCCAACAAAATCTATAACAAGAAGCGTCTAAGAACTGAATTCATTTAATTCATACATCAGAGAGCAGGAAATAACATCCACTACACTGGTTAAACCAACTGAAATCATTTCTTAGATAATACATTTAGAAAAGGAACATAAATGGCAAGGAGAGCAGAAACATAGGGTACCTAACAAGGGTAAATCCTATGCCAATATTATGATGCAAGCCAGTAGAAACGAAATGAAATTAATGTAAACACAAAGATAGGAAAAAATCACTGCTACTTCAGATCAGGATCCAAAGAAATGTGCTTGTCATATTAAATAGCAATACCAGTCAAGTACAACATGCCAATGGCTGAATACTCAGTCTGAAAACATCTCCTTCAACCTATCTTACGGCTTTACACAGAGACTGTGTCTCAAAAGAAACTACTTGCAGTTCTCTGATAACTGATAAACAACCTATACAATGAGTTTCTTCATGAATTTATAGCTGAAGGTAAGCAGAGGAGGTAGGCGAAGAAATAAATGCAATATTAAACTTCTAAAAAGAAAGAGGGCCGAAACCCATTCTATTTTAAATCATGTGCATTCAATTCCTGTTGTTCTTTGGGTGCATGAATGATCTTCTTCAGCTTCAGAATACTCTGGTATAACGCTGATGTACTCTGACTGTAGTAACTTGTGGTGTTATTGGTGAACAAACAAAAGATAAATAAATCTGCCATACTGATGAAGTAAATGCTCTGATTGTACTAGGGCTATTTCAGGGTAGAAAATATCTCCAGAACACGGCATGGATTGAACATTGCATGGGTGCTTTGTCCTTCATGGAGGGAAAACATTCTGCTGCTACATAAACCCCTGTTATGCATTGATTTCTACGTGTTGTACCTTTTGCATGATCTATGGGATCGTTTATCCGGTGTCTTGCCTCTAAACTGTTGTATTAAAGCTCAAAACCTTCAATTCTGAATGCTGAAATCCTTGATCATAAGCTGGTCTTTCTCCACGCTTCATAAATGTCTTGATCTACAAAATATGGGCTTTAATGGTGCCGGATATATTTCTTGTGAAGATTAAACTGTCCTTGGGTAATATTCATGACGCCGCAACCATTTCCGGGCATTTCTATTGTGGTACCAGCTCCAAGTTTTAATCTTGTCTGCGTAGCACGCCATTGAAGTAGTACATATTGAACCATGGCGTTTTCTTGCCTCTGATAGCCCTGCAAAAACACAAAACCAGTTATGAAATCCATCAATGGGGCGGATGATGTGGATGATAGTGGGACTGCGGAGAAACATCGGAAAATGTTGTGGAATGGTGGAGAACAGAGATGGCGCAGGTTGGCGGAATGCGGAGGAGGTTTAAATGAAAACCTTAATAAACCCGACCTATGAACAAATATATGAAACGGGAGGGCGAATGTACGGTGAGACACGTGGAGGTGACGTGGCGGGACTGGGTGGTGATGGAAGAGTCAAAAGCAGGAAGACGATTTTGGACCGTCGGATCTGAGAGGAGATCAACGGTGGGAAACACGGTGGAGGGCAGTGAACGGTGGGCCAGGGGTACAGTGATCGTGGATTAAAACCTACGCAAATCCATCGAGCGATGACCGTTGGATGGGCAAAGGCAGATCTGACGACTCATATGAATATCGCTGCGCATCCCGGACCGAAAGATAACGCGTGATAGGAAAGCGGTTTTGTCGTCGTATAGAAGACAGGTGTCGAGCGCTGTATGGAATCGCTGGGAAATGGGAAAATACCGCCAGACTCCCATTAGCGGTATGATGAAAACCAGGCTGTTTTATGGCATGGTGCGCAGCGGTGACCACAGTGGCAGACACACTTCGAACCGTTGATCTGGAGAAGAATGGACGGCGATGGCGTGATCAGTGGTTTGAATGGGTTGGGCCATGGGTACTGCGGAGCTTGCGATAGCCGTTCGATCAATACGAATCAACAGTTCAACCTTCGCCCGATACATCTCTACGTTAAGCGCTCCTGCGGGCTTGCGGGTGGTTCTAGTGCCCAGGTCACACGAGGGGAAATGGTTTAGGGGCTAGCATTAAAGGGGCTCAGGCCTATTATAAGGTCAGAAAGTGGGTTTTCTACCCCATTTTAATGCATTTCAAGGCCTAAGGAGGGCAACGGTAGGGGAAAGGGGGGGATTTAGGCACAATCGAAGGGAGTAGGGATGTTTTAGAGGGGATTTATGGGATGGAAAGGGGAATTAGGGGGAAGAAAGGGGACTTCGAGGAAAGGAACAAAGGGGTGAAAATGAAGAAATTTGCAAGGGTACAAAGGGCATAATAAATCCTTTAGGAGCCGGATTTTTGGTCAGCAAGGCATATTGATTCAGAACAGTAGAAGGAAATCAGTCACAAGGCAGGGAACTTGAAAAGGCTGCAAGGATGATGTGTTTACAAAGGAAATGCATTCCTTGCAGGCTTATGAAACAAATTAGCCCCTTGCTTGCTTGTCAAGAAATTTAAAAGGGGCTAACAGGAGCCACCAGGGCTTGGTGAAAGATTAGTTGTGTTGGACTGTACTCATCCATTTGAGGTGAATGAATAGTCGATTTTTACTGTATTCAGTCCTCTGTTTTTGAATTTGCAGCTAATTTAGCCTTTTGAGGCTTTCTTCATAGTGTAATACTTAATTTGAGCATTAATGAAAGAGGGAAAAGCCTATTTGGAGGCTTTTGGACCCAGCGGAGGTAGCCCAAGAGAGGGGTGAACTGCTTAAACAAATGCTTACTATTATGTTGTGTATTTTTTCTATTATATTCCAGATTTTACTACATTAAACAGTAACTTTTAATAAGTCCACTTTTCACAATGAGAATTATATAGTGATCAAAACTCATTAGTTTCACTTCAAACCACATTACTCCCATTGCAGAATACTTGAACTTGCTTATTCACACATAAAATTTTGGTTAATGAATACTTTGAATACATAAACAAATACTTTCATTTCCACATCAATTTAGTGTTTACATTATATTTCTTTAGGTAGAGCCAGTAAGAGGGCCAGAAGCTTCTGGTTTCATCCTTTCTAGTAAAGGTGAAATAACCAGTAAAAGCCCCTACTGTCTATCTCTGTATAAGAAATATTTTGTTCACACAATTTCAGATCAGATTGGTATCAGAGCTCTAGGTTTTTCTTAAGAGTTTGTGAAATTTGTGCAAGAAGATTGTGTTATTCTGCAAAATTTGATGCTTACTAGGCTGAAATTGAAAAGAGGGGAAGGTCAATTGGTTAGAGAACAAGTTAATCCTCAACCAAGGAGGGCTAGGGTGCCATTATCTCCACCTTCCATTTCATCCTCATTAGCCTTAGAATCAGCCACAAACATTTCTTCCAGAGAAGGAGAAGTACATGAGGAAATGGATTCCAAGTAAGAAGAAAGAGTCTTTAGAAAATATTTCTTAGACATGACTAACATGGTTAGGATCCTCTATCAGGAAAGAAATGATAGGATTGCTGGAGAAGGGTCTAGAAACCAAAAAGAAGAAGGAGATTCTTCAAGAGGGATGAAAGACAAGGATGAGTCTAAGAAAGGGAATGGAGGAAATGGTGATCCTTCATCTCCATCGTCATCCTCTTCCTCCATATCATCCTCTTCAACTTCTTTTAATCAGTCACACAAAACAAAAACATCTCTTAGAAATCCTTTGTTAAAGCTTGATGTGAAGTTTGAGTTGCCGATGTTTAATGGTGATGTGAATGCAGAAAAATTGGATAACTGGATTAGACAGCTGGAAGTCTATCTAAGAATTCATAATTTGCATGATGATGACACAAAAATCCAATTAGCCTCATTGAGAATGGATGGAGCAGCTTTGGTTTGGTGGGAAGCCAAGACCAGGGAGGAAATTAAAAAGCATGGTAAGATAACTCTAACTTGGAATGAGTGTATTACTGCTATTAAGAAACAATTTTATCCTCTTGCTCATATTCAGAAAGAAATCATGAATTGGAAAATTTTTAGGCAACTTAAGGGTCAAAATGTGCAAGATTATACCCAAGAGTTTAGAAGGAGAGCACTTCTACTTGGAGTAGACTTACAAAGTCAAGACACCTTGTTGAAATACATAGGAGGTTTGCACAATTACCTTCAACATACTATTCTAATGTTCAATCCTACCAGCTTAGATGAAGTCTATGTGCAGGCTACACATTTAGAAGCTAGAGGAAAGAATACTTTTGATGAGGATAGTAATTTGAAAAACAAAGGAAAGAAGAGAGTTGCAAATTCAAGAAAAGAAAAAGGAAAGTTCTTTTACAAGAACTGTTCAAAGACAAGTCATGATGAAGATCATTGTTGGAAGCTTCATCCTGAACTAAAACCAGAAAAATACAAGAACAAAAACAAGACCAAAGAAAAGGAGAAAACTGTAGCAACGGTTGAGCAAGACTTAGGGTCAGACTCAGGAGATGAGACAAAAAGCATAGCCATGGTTTTAAAGAACATTAAGGGGAAAGAAGTGGTGCAAGACACAACTCCCAGTTCTAGCTCTTTGAATTGTCACAAAGATACTCATGAGGAAAAGAGGAGGATAGAGCTTTTCCATGTGAGGGTAATTTCAAAACATACCAAAATTGACACACTGTTTGACAGTGGGTCACAAGCGAATCTTATATCTGAAGACTTGGTCAAGCAGCTTAAACTTGAGACCATTCCATATCCGAAGCCTTATCCACTTGGATGGATATGCAAGGATGCCAATTTGCAAGTCTCAAGGAAGAGCATATTTCGCTTTGCAATAACTGTACACTTTATTGACACAGTTGAACTTGATGTGGTGCCGCTTGACATCTCAGGTATTGTTTTTGGAAGTCCTTACTTATTTGACAGGAAGGCCATATTTCATCGCCATGAAAATAAGTATCACTTGTTCAAATATGGTAAAGAGTACATTGTGAGAGCTCACAAGAAGAAGCTGGAATCTTCTTTACTACATGCAAGTCAATTGAAAAGACTGGTTAATGCAAGTCAAAGTCTAACTTTGTTAATGTTGAAACGACCAGATTTTGAGCATTCGCCTTTTTATGATGTTGCTAATGATTTGTCTTAGTTTAATAACAGTTTGTATTTGAAAAAGATGATGTTATGTTGCGCAAATTACCTTTTGGGTCAGCCAATGCAGATAATGAAGTGTCAAAGCAAAGAAGTGCAAGCAAGGAGGACACACAATTCAGCATGGGAAAAAGTTGGTTTCAGAATGGTAGAATTCGCCATGGGAATAGTTTGCAAGATGAAAGTTATTTTAAGTCTTCTCGGAAGTTTGATCAGTGTAGAAAAATTTTATTTTCTGCAGTTTACAATTTCTGTTCTACAAATTTTAATAATTTGCATCATGACTCTGTCAATCTTAGCAAGGGTCGATCAGTTGATTCCAGAGACAGATTATCATTTTCTCAAAGCTCCATTTGATGAAATCGAGTATATTTCAGTTATTTAAGGGTGGAAGAGTGGAGAATCAGTCTCCACATCATCATTTTCAGAAATCAGAGAGCTTTTAGGGTCCAAAAGATTCCCATTTGGGAGGTGTGATCAGGAGATCCAGTCTCTTGTAGAAAAATGCTCAAAAATGAAGTTGCTCAGAATTGGTACAAACTAGAACGACTGGAAAGATCTCGGAAAAACGATCCTGTAGACGTGAACGGCACTGAAAACTGACGCCGTATGAGAAATTTATTCAGCTTTGAAGTTTTCCAATTTCAATTAAAAAATGGCCAATTTGACTTTACAAAAATTTTTATTAAAAAAAGAATATTCCACAAAATATTCTGGGAATATTCCACAGAATATTCTATGGAATATTCCATAGTCATCCAATCAAAGGGCACCATGTGGCCAGCCCGGAGGCCGCCACGTGGCCCCAAGTTCAAACGAAATTTCATTGCGTTTTAAAATGTTATTGCACGCGGCAAGATTTGAAACCGGGTGGGCGTGTTCAAAGCCGAGCGGCCTAACCGTCAGGCCAAATGTGCTTTTTATTAAAACATCAGCATGAAAATTAACTTAAATTTTAAGTTTTATTTGGACGTGGTCACATTACATGCCGGAAGGTGCAGAAAACTTCAGTTTTTTTCAACCGATTTTCGAACGGTCACGGTCACGTGGCCCTAATTCTTAGCACCAAAACTTGGTGGAGTTTATGGCAGAGTTCGCCTATTTCGGTGCCGACCCCTAATTTTTCAGACTTATCTGGAGTTGCTCCACATTTAGTGGAGTTTTTCAAGGTGACACTGGGCAAACTTCAGTTAGTCATAACTTTGGCTAGGAAAGGCCTTTTGAAGCGAATTTTTTTATTTATTTGGGAGTATTGAAGCATTATGGAGCTGTTAGGATAGGTTGCAGAGCCATCAGGGCACTCTATCAACAATTTTATCAGCGAATTTTCTTGTGGAGCCACCAGGGCTTGGTGAAAGATCAGTTGCGTTGGACTATACTCATCCATTTGAGGTGAATGAATAGTCGATTTTTACTTTATTCAGTCCTCTGTTTCTGAATTTGCAGCTAATTTAGCCTTTTGAGGCTTTCTTCACAGTGTAATACTTAATTTGAGCATTAATGAAAGAGGGAAAAGCCTATTTGGAGGCATTTGGACCCAACAGAGGTAGCCCAAGAGAGGGGTGAACTGCTTAAAAAAATGCTTAATGTTATGCTGTGTATTTTTGTTGTTATATTCCAGATTTTACTACATTAAACAGTAAATTTTAATAAGTCCACTTTTCATAATGAGACTTATACAGTGATCAAAACTCATTAGTTTCACTTCAAACCACATTACTCCCATTGCAAAATACTTGAACTTGCTTATTCACACATAAAATTTTCGTTAATGAATACTTTGCATACATAAAAAAATAATTTCATTGCCAGATCAATTTAGTGTTTACATTATATTTCTTTAGGCAGAGCCAGCAAGAGGGCTAGAAGCTTCTGGTTTCATCCTTTCTAGTAAAGGTGAAATATCCAGTAAAATCCCCTACTGTCTATCTCTGTATAAGAAATATTTTGTTCACACAATTTCAGATCATGCTGACATGGCATATCGGCTGCGTGAAAGAAACTTGTCTTCACTTGAAGACATGCAGAAGATAGCGGTAAACTTTAAAGCTAATCTTCTGGCTAAAAGAGCACGAGCCAGAGCTGAGAACAGAGTCACAATAAAAGAGGAGGCCTCTACTTCAGACAGTAAAATGGACACTCTGATCAAAACAGTAGAAAAAATGGTCGATAGGTTGACCATTGCAGACAGACTGGAGCCTCAAATAAGAAATCCGAATTTCAGAGGACAGCAGCCGCAATTCATAATTAAACAGAGAGACCAAAGAACACAGGACCAAACTGTGCCACCACAGCAACAGATTAAAACTCCATTGCAGCAGAACTACGTGCAAGGGACAGATTCAGATGACGATGATCCTGTGATTGAGGCTAATCAATTTTTCACAGCTGATGGTGCGCCCATTTTCCTCATAGAAGACGAAGAATAGACAGTGGCGACTCCAGATATTCAAAAAGACCAAAATTTCATTTTGGCCAATGACATAGTATTGGAATAAGCGTCCGATGACTACTAGAGAGGGTATATGAACGCTTTTTCAGCTCAACAAAGGTAGTACTCTTTAAGGAAAATAGAGGTTACAATCAGTCCCATTCAGAAAATAAAATAACTTCAAATGAAGAACGATGCACAGAGGAAAGGAAAAGAGCTGGCCGATCCTTCCTCTAGTAAAGTGCCTACAGTTACTAATACAACAAATGAAAAGAAACAACAGAGCTCAATGAAGGAGCAAACAGAGAAGAAGGACCCCCCCATTAAAGAGGTAGAAAAATCTTCCTCCTTTAATTTAGAAAGTGCAATTTCTAAGTTAAAATTGTCTATGCCCCTCACGGAGTTGGTAAAGAATAGTGCATATAAAACTCAGGTGTCCAAAGTCTTGCAAATAGACCCTATTTCTGATATGGTTAATGTAGAAGATGACTTCCCTGAACTTATTTTTGGTCCTGCCACAGAAGAATCTGAAGAAAATGAAGTCCCTCCTTTTTATTTGAGTCTTAGAGTACATGAGTTTATCCTTCATAACGTTATGTTAGACTCTGGGGCCTCACATAATTTGATGCCCAAAGCTTTCATGGAAAAGCTAGGCCTTGATATCACTCGAAAATATCATGATTTATATTCCTTTGACTCAAGTAGGGTCCACTGTATAGGTCTAATTAAATATTTGGTAATTTCTTTAGATCAGATCCCAGCAAAGAATGTCTTGATGGATGTAGTCGTTGCTGATGTCCCACCAAGGTTTGGAATGCTTCTATCTAGGTCTTGGGGTGCCAAACTCAAAGGAACTATGCAGCTTGACTTCTCTTATGCCACTATCCCTATATTTGGCCAGTTGAGGAAGATACATAGGGAAAAGAAAATGAAATATATGATTACCAGCAAAGACAAGCCTGTAAATCATCCCATTAATGCTGTCCATACAAATTTAGAGTCTTTTTTCTTGTATTCAGATGGTGGTTTAAATGATGAGAATGTTCAATTGGTACAAGTGGATGAAATACCTGAGATTTCAGAGAATTTCAGAGAAGTCCTTAAACAGGAAAAGGATAAATCAACAAACACTTCTGAACCTCCTGCCTGCCAGCAGCAAAGAGACAATGAACAGCCAGAAATCAGCCAAGGTAAAGAAGAGAAAGAAACAAATTTCCAGCATCTTCAAGAAGAAGAGGAAGGCCTGTGGAGTATGGATTTTGATGGAGCTATTGGTAAGGATGGAGAAGGCATTGGAATATGGATTAGGAGCCTTGTTTTCCAGCCTGAGAAGGTTCCCAGAAATGTTAGAGTTCGTGCTTATAAGTTAGCTTTTGATTGCTCTAACAATGAAGCAGAATACAAGGCTTTGATTGCAGGTCTCAAAATTCTGAAGAAGTTGAATGCGAAAAGGATCTCTGTATATGGTGACTCCAAGCTGATAATCAAATAGGTGAAGGGAGAATACCAAGCAAAAAATCCAAGATTGAGGGCATACAGAAATGCAGTCTTGGACATTTTGAAAACATTCCTTGAATATAATTTGACAGCAGTGCCTAGGATGCAGAACATTACTGCTGATTCCCTTGCCACTACTGCAAGTAACTTGAAGATTCCGATGAACTCCAGCAATAAGTTTGAGATCTATGTCAAACATAGGCCTTCTGTTCTGGACAATTTAAGGTATTGGAAAGTATTTTGGGATGACAATGAGATTAATGCATTTTTGCAAGGTGATGGAAAATTCAAAGATACTCCCATAGAGGGTGAGTATGAGGTTGATGAGCAATAATTGGAAGCAAATCAGATGGACATATTGCAGCTAAAGGATAATTTAATTCCTATAGGTCTCATACCTCTAGAGGAGCTTTTTGATCAGGATGATGTCGCAAATAAACCAAGCTTGGTGCCCACGGAAAAATGAGTGGAAGATGTGAATATTGGAACAGCTAACCAGCCCAAGTTTGTCAAATTTTCAAAGGCATTATCCCCTGAGGTAAAGGAGAAGTATGTTAAGTTGCTTTCTTAATTTTCTGATGTATTTGCATGGGATTATTCATATTTGAAAGTGTATGATAAGAACATAATTCAGCATATAATTTCTATCAAGCCAGATCAGAAGCCTTTCAGACAGAAGCTTAGAAGAATCAATCCAAAGCTGCTGCCATCAATTGAAAAGGAGGTAAACATGTTGTACAAAGCAGGAATCATAGTTCCTATTAGATTTTCTGATTGGAATTCAAATTTGGTCCCAGTGCGTAAAAAGACTGGAGAAATAAGATTGTGTATAGATTTCTGGAACTTGCATAAGGCATCTTTAAAGGATAATTACCCACTTCCGAAAATGGACCATATTCTGCAGAGAGTAGTTGGAGCATATAGGATGTCACTACTTGATGGCTACTCAGGCTACAATCATATCTTGGTGCATGAGAAGGACCAAGATAAAACTGCCTTCACAACACCCTGGAGAACCTTCCAGTATGCCAAGATGCCCTTCAGACTGAAGAACGCTGGAGCTACCTTCCAGCATGAAATGGAAATTGCTTTTGAAAATGAAAAAGATTTTTTTCTGTTTGTTTATTTGGATGATTTGACAGTGTTTTCAGGTTCAGATGATGAGCATTTGCACCATTTAAGAGTGGTTTTTCAGCGTTGCAAAAATTTTGGGATTTCTCTCAATCCCAAGAAGAGCCTTTTTTCCATGGATGAGGGAAAATTTCTTGGGCATATCATCTCTAAAGATGGAATCCGTATAGATCCAGCCAGAGTAGAGGCTATTCAGCTCATAGATCTTCCATGGAACAGGAAAGAGATTCAGGCTTTCAATGGTAAGATGAATTTTTTGTGCAGATTTATACCTAATCTGGTTGAACATTTGAGAGAAATGACCAATATGTTGAAGAAAGACAACACTGTTAAGTGGAGTGAGGAAGCTATCAAGTCATTCAATCTGGTAAATTTTGCTTTGTCTAATGCCCCAGTTCTGATCAGTCCCGACTATACTCAAGATT
The DNA here is from genome assembly GCA_034641835.2 of Pinus albicaulis. Classification (NCBI taxonomy): domain Eukaryota; kingdom Viridiplantae; phylum Streptophyta; class Pinopsida; order Pinales; family Pinaceae; genus Pinus; species Pinus albicaulis. The sequence goes on along the minus strand of CM076570.1, from coordinate 1,410,535,154 downwards.
TTATTATATTTTCGTTTGCATCTGAGCATACTATGGCTGCTGTCTTAATGCAAAAGAGAGATGAAGTAGAAAATCCAATTTCCTTTTTCAGTAGGACTATTAGAGATGCTGCTTTAAGATATAATATTATTGAAAAACAGGCATTGGCCCTTATCAAGGTATTGAAGGATTTTAGGGTCTATATTCTGCATTCACATACTATAGCGTATGTCCCTAACGCAACAGTCAAGGATGTGCTCATGCAAACTGATCCAGAAGGTCGAAGAGGCAAATGGATAGCAGCTATGTTGGAGTATGATCTAGAGATCAAGCCTACAAAATTGATCAAAGGCCAAGGCTAAGCGAAATTGATGGCTCAATCAAATCTGCTTGCTTTAGATATAAACCTCATTTCAGCAATGTCGGAAGAGGAAGATGAAGGTTTTCTAGTTCCCATTTCAGACATTTTTCTGCAGTCCCCTTGGTATTCAGATATTTTGTATGTTTTTCAGCATTTTTCACCTCCTCCAGGCATGTCTAAGAGTAAAGGTAGATCTTTGAAGCTTAAATCTGCAAAATACTGCATTTTAAATAGTGCTCTGTTTTGGAAGGATCCAGGAGGCATTTTACTAAATTGTCTGATTGAAGAAGAAGCTCAGAAGGTAATGCATGATTTCCATAAAGGTGGCTGTGGTGGTCACTTGTTTTGGAAAACTACAACCAATAAGGTATTAAGAGCCGGGTATTATTGGCCCACATTATTTTCTGATTTATATAAAACAGTGATGAATTGTCATGAATGTCAAATTTTCCAAGGGAAGAAGAAATTGCTTCCAATTCCTTTGAAACCAGTTTCAGTGAATGCGCCCTTTCAGCAGTGGGGGCTCGATTTCATAGGAGAAATACATCCTACTTCCTCAGCACAGCATCGATGGATATTTACTGGGACAGATTACTTTACGAAATGGATCGAGGCCATCCCTGCCAGGCAAGAAACAGACACGGTAATTATTCAATTCCTGGAATCGAATATTTTATCTCATTTTGGCTGCCCATGTAAAATTGTGACAGATAATGCAGCTGCGTTTAGATCAAAGAAAATGATCGATTTCTGTGACAAATACAACATCGTGTTGGGCCATTCAATAGCGTATTATCCCCAAGGCAATGGATTGGTAGAGTCATCAAACAAATCACTGATGAATATAATTAAGAAAATGCTGGAAGCAAACAAAAGAAATTGGCACCGAAAGCTTATCAACGCACTATGGGCAGACAGAGTTAGCAGTAAAAAATCAATAGGTATGTCACCTTTTGAGCTGGTTTATGGTACTGATGCGGTCTTTCCTACTTCTCTTACAGTTCCAGTTATGAGATTTTTACAAGAAGTTGGCAGCGAAGATGATGAAAACCAGCGAAGAATCAAACAGATGATCCACCTTCAACAAACAAGAGAAGAAGTGTCATAGAAAGCGAGTCAGTTGCAGGACAAGATTAAAAATATCTATGACAGGAAGACTAAAGCAGAAAAGTTTCAGCTAGATGATGTAGTGTTGAAATGGGATGCAAGAAATGAAGATAAAGGGAAGCACGGTAAGTTTGAGAACCTTCGGAAGGGACCATACAGTATTACAGCATACAGGGGACATAACGCCTTCTTGCTTTTATAAATGGATGGCCAGGATTGTCCAGGTGGAGCAGTAAATGGTAGGCTACTGAAGCACTACCATTGTTGAAGACATGAAATCAGAATCTATCTCATCATCATTGTGTATACTATGTTATTTTTTTTTATCAGAGTTAAAATGCATATTCATTCAAGTTTGGGGCCTGAGGTGAAGGCTATAAAACTTGGATGATATGTGTATGGTTTGGTTTTATTTCAGTTTTCAGTCTTAGTCTAGAGTCAGAGTCGGTTTGCATTTGTGTCAGTTTTCAACATTTTTGACTTCATGCCCAATGGATAAGGCTACTTGGTCTACGGTGTTCTTGGCACCTCCAAGGAGCTACCATCCCCATTGGATCCAATGTTAGTGTTAGTCTAGTCATACTGTCATCAGTGATCAAAACTGCTCTTTTGCATTTGCATATTAAGTGTCTCATACCGAATAAATTTCACCATTCCGCTAGGTCATGGATTCATTGATGGTAGTAATTTTTTATCAGTTTTCCCTCATAATATACTTGCTGATTTTCCTTTCTATGGTCTTTAGTCATTAGTCACTTTCATTCTCAAAATCATATCAGTAGGTCATAGGATGGGTCTCATTAGTTTCTAGGGTCTCACCATGGTCAAATTAATGAGTCAAATGTCAATAAATATCAGCAAGGTCATGAGGAAATCAATAAACTCAAAGTCACATCACCTGGAAAATCAGAGAGATATTTTTATTCATTTTGATGTAATTTTCACCTCAAAACTATGTTTTTAAGTGAAAACATGATATTTTTCCTTTACTATCATTCATTATGTAATTTTATATCATCATATGTAATAAGTCACAATTCAGAAGCTGCTATCTCCACAAAGTGATGTCCCTGCCTTCAGAAGAGTTTTCCGCAGCATGTTTAGTGCCAAATCATCCTCCAAGCAGATCCATCAAAAAGAGCCCGGAAAGAGCTTTCCAACGGTATACTACACTCTCAAAACTGACTTCTGGATTGAAATTTATGCTTAAGTGAAGTAAAAGTCCCTATATCCTCATATACTCCCTATTTCCCATATTCCCCTTTAATTTTATGTTTAAAGTTTTAATATTTCCCTTAAAAAATCCCTCTTCCCCTTTCCAATTATAAAATCGCATTATAAATTATTTTTAATAAATATGCGATTTATGTATCAACCACTTCCCCTCCATGCCACAGAACTTTATAATAAAAAGTTTATTATTATAAAGTCCCCACCGCTATAAACCACTTCCCCTCCATTTCCCGTTGAAACCTTATGCTAAACATTTCAAGGTTCGTATATATATATACCCCCCGCCATTACCAACCACTTCCCCACCATACGTTATGATAAAACTTTATTATAAATTTTTATATCTTATAAACCCCCCGCTTCCCATCGCAATGTTTATTTGTGCCCTCCGATCACCCCAATCGCAACAAACTCCGATGTGATTGATCACAACATTCTCCGATTGGCCAATCGCACAAAACTCCGATCCGATTAATCGCAGCCTTTCCTCCAATCTCCCGATCGCAACATCCCTCGATTGAAACCTCTGATTGATCTGGCACCGTCAATCTGCCTCACCGATCGGACGGCCCACATCCAATTGCACCATCGCAAGTTCCCCTCCGATTGAAACCCGCTGATTGATAATCCCCGATCGCTCCTCAACCGTTGATCTGTCCCCACTGATCCGATGGCTCAAAATCAATCGGACCATCGGCATCAGAATTTCCCATATGTGTTGCACTCCACTCCGAATTCCGATTGCGATTGACCCCCGGGCCCACCATACAGTACTTCCGCCCATTTATAATATAAAGGGCCATTCCCTTTGTTAAATCCAAATCTTTTTTTATGTTCGTTGTTACGAAGGCCTTTCTCCCCATCGCATCGCAATATTTGTAATGTATTACTCCCCACTCCCGAGCCCGATTCCGATTGCGATGGTGCCATATTACAATGTGTTTATTATATCTCTCTGCCCCGTCTGTTGCGATTGTGATTTTTGTATGATTTCCGCCTCCTTCCCTTCCCTCTTTCCCATTTAAAATTAAATTTTCCCTTCACCAAGGCATAATTTCATTTCATTTTTCCAAAATATTTTATAAAGGTCAGTTCTCTTCAAAAGAAATAGTGGAAAGCAAAGCGACAGTCAAAGGGCCGAAAGCTTATTCAAAACAAAGATTGTTACAGCAGCAGCAAAATAGGAAATCCGTTCATTGGATTACCTATTTTCTTTCATACAACATAACAAAAAAATCTCCAAGTAGTCAAATGCAATGTTGTCCCTTATTTTTAGGGGCAGATTGTTGTATTTATTTCTATGATTGTATTTCAATTCTTCAGCTGTTAGAACAACTCCTCCTTACATGGATCTATGTTCCCACATTTCAGCTTATTTATTTGTAAAGTCTGAATCAGAAAATCTGAAGTCTGTAATTCAGAAGTAGGGGAAAGGTGTGGAAGAACTTTTGCGCCCATTGTACAGTTTGACAGGGATTTAATAAGAGATGCAGCTCTGATTTGTGGGATCCATGTGGTATGAGATTTAGCATTTTTTTTTTCCGCTTTGTTTCATATGTGAATTGTTATGTGTTCCATTCATCCATAAACATTTCCTTTGAATGCTTTCAAGATAGAAAGGTAGAATCCAATTTATATGCTCTGCCTTGGGAAATCGTTCATGCTCTGTGTTATTTCTTTCTGTTTGAAAAGGATCCATTTGTTGCGCCCTTTTCAGCTCCTCACCAGTATTTCCATCCCATCCTCATTAAATTTTAATTGCTAAGTTTCCTGCCTATCTTGCCCCATCAAATACCCTGTGTCCTGATTAAATTCCCGGTTTCGAAATGTCCATTTTTGTCCCACACATCCCTGAAATTCATTTCATTTTATTAAACCTTTTTCCCATCATTTTATCTAGCCTAATATTAGTCCATTTATTGTGTTCCATTGAATATTCTTTCACGGAGAGAGCCCTTTTCTGTCCTTGTAGGGCTAGCTACAAGGCTAAGAGTGGTTTAGTTTGTTACCCTGATTTGCCTTTTCAGCCTGGGGTCCAATTCAGGTGCTAACATTGGGGAGCATGTTTATTTGTGCATCAAGCCCAACAATAGCTACTTGATGATTGGATCATGTGCCAAGTTGGCACCTTGGTATTGCGGGCCTTTTGAGATCATTGAGAGGATTCTACTAGTGGCCTATAGATTTTCACTGCCTCTAATAGTGAAAGTCCATGATGTGTTTCATGTTTCATTACTTAAAAGGTATATAAAGGATGTTGATCATGTTTTTGATTGGTTTATATTGCAGGTGGAGAAAGAAGGAGAATTATATCCAAAACCTCAGTTCCTATTGTAGCGAAAGAAACTCCTGCTCAGGAACATAACCATCAAGAAGGTTAAAGTGTTGTGGAAGCACTTTGGTCCTGATTAAGCTACATGGGAGATGGAGGATCAGATGCGGGCCATGTATCCTTCATTGTTTTTTGGTTGAGGCAAAGAAGTTTTGGTTTGGTGTTTGGTATATGTTTGGCATATGTTTTGGTGATGTTTTATATATGTACTTATGTATATGGATGTAAATACCTCCATGAGATAAGTTATAAAACTTTAATAAGCGGTATGGAAATTATATGGTCATGTTACCATGGTGTTTTGCTTTGAGTAGGTCATTCATTGTAAATACTACAATGAGCTAAGTTATAAAGCTCCATGAGCAGTATGTTTTCTTCTTAACTCTTTTGCTGAGTTGTAGGTGTGGTTTAACATCGAGGACAGTGTTCCCCAAGGGGGAGGGTTCTGTAAAATACCTAGGTAAAAGATTCATGTAATAAAAGTTAATAAAGGCAAAATAAGACCACAATTAAGGGACACTTATTCCAAGTTGAATGTTGGGAGAAGATATCCTAGTGGGAATCACTGGAAATGTGTTTATGGCTAAGGAAAAGTGGCAAAGACAATGGCTAAGGCATTAAAGAGGAAAAAAAAAAATTTGGCACATTTATTTAGAAAATAGGAGAAAAGGAAGGTAAAAGGTCATAGGTTGCATGTGAGGAGGGAAATGAAGGAAAATAATGGAAAATGAAGAAATAGAGGCCTCATTTATAAAAAGGCTTCTGAGGATTAGTTGGTACCATTTTTCAGTTCAATTTTGGAGCTCTCCCGTTATTTCTCTCTCTCTCACACACTCTTGGATACTTAGATTTTTCTTGGAGAATTTCAAGATTAAGCCAAGGAGGAAAGCAAGCAAAGGACAAGGAAAGGAAAATAAAACAAATATCAAGCCAGGAAGACCATGATCTAGTAGCTTCAACATGAATAATTTCATGTAACATATTGCACATGTGATTTCCTAGCTGGTTTGTGTATAAATTATACAATATGCATGTATATCTTGGATTCACTCGATCTAACAATTTTATAAAGTTAAATATTGAATCACTTCTACAAATCTTTGCGGAATTAAAAACACAATTGCCAATTACATAAGCATGAAGAAAGATCAATCACACACAACACAGACAATTTCCCGGGGAAAGATTACAGCTAAAAAACTCACTATCTTCTATTGTATATTATATCATGGATCATGAAACAATTACATACAAAGCTCTAATCATAAGAGCCCTCAGTACATCAGCTAACTGTCTCACATTGTCATAAAAAAATTGGAAAGTTCCTTAGCCAATTTACTCTCTCTAGACAACCTGCCTCCACTACGCAATCCTTGATGGTAAAGAACCCTAAATAATTCATTCTTGCCCGCCTTGACTGCGCAATCCTCATGGGAACATCAAATGTGTGTGTGCTTGCATTAGTGCAAGAAGAGAATGTCACAAGTGATAGTTTACTTCCCTTTCACCTAGAACTCAACTAGGTATCCACTGGATCTGACAAGCATGTAGTTAATAATAGTAAATATTCAGTTGCATGTAAGACCACTAATTGTGAATTAATTAATAATTAATTCACTTGATCTCTCACTAGTGTATCTTCAGTTACAACTAGCACAACTGAGTTTAATTCACTTAACTGAGTTAAAATACTTACAACTTGCACAACTCATGCACCACTGCACTTCCAACTCTGTTACAACTCAAATCACTCAGTTACAACTAAATTCAACCTGCATGTCCCACCAACCAACCACTTAACTCGAAATTCACTTAGCTAACTGATTTTCCACTTTAGTTAACTATTTCCAGGTCCTCGTTGAGAATATATTATATTTTATTGTCCATCTAATAAGGGATAATAAAAATGGACATGCATCTATAAATAGACATGCATCTAAAAATAGATATGCAAATACATACATAAATAGACATACACCTAAAAATAGCCCGAGGCCCCATCCTAGTGTAGGTGCTTAATTTTCACTAGGATCTTCTTTTCGAATCTCAACACTCCGTCTCAACAAGAAATGGATTATCCTTCACCCCGAACATGTATCTATGGTATTAAAATTTTCTCCTGGCGAGTGACTTCGTTAGAATATATGCATTCTGATCTTTCGTGGGAATGTACTGAAGCAACATGATTCTCCTGTGCACACAATATCTGAGATGATGGTACCAGATATCTATATTCTTGGATCTATCATGAAACACAGGATTAATCGAGAGTTTAATGCAACTCTGATTATCACAATGAATCACTGTCGGATCCATATGAGAACCAAACAAACCAACCAAGATCTTTCTCATCCAGATATCCTCACATTCAACTTAACTTGCTGCCATGTATTCTACTTCCAATGAAATAAGTGCCACGGATCTCTGCTTCCTGCTGTACAAAGAAAAAACTGTAGATCCAATACTAAAGATCCCCCCTGATGTGCTCTTTCTGTTTGTTGGACTTCCAACCCAATCTGCATCCATGAAGCCATGCAACTTTACTCCATCCATTTGTCTGTACCATAAACCATGCTCTAATGTTCCCCTCAGGTATCTAAAGACATGCTTCCCCACCTTCCAAAAGAGATTGGTAGGCTTAACCATAGCTTGAATCAGCTGGTTAACCACATATCAAATTTCCAATCTTGTGTTCACTAGATACATTAGGGAACCCACTAATTGTCGATAGATAGTAGCATCCACTACCTCTCCATAAGTAGCACCCTATTTCCTCCAGTTTCCTGGAAGAGGAGTATCCATGGGTTTGCAGCCCTCCATTTTAAACTTACCCAATATCACCTTTGCATACTTTCCTTGAGACACAAAAATTTCACCATCTCGCTGCCATATTTCCAATCCAAGGAAATAATGAAGGAGGCCCATATCCTTCATTTCGAAATCCCTTGCAAGATCCTCCTTGCATGAGTGTATCAACTACTCATTACCAGTCAATATTAAATCATCAGCATAAAGAACAATGATTAAAATCTTACCCTCCACCACAATTTGGTACAGGGTTGCATCTGCTTCACTTTTGGTGAAGCCCAATTCAGGGAAATTACTGTCTATCCGAGTGCACCAAGCACAGGGTGCTTGCTTCAGCCCATACATTGCTCTTTTGAGTTGGTAAACATGCGACTTACTATTGAAGATCTTGAAACCTTCAGGATTCTCTATGTACACCTCTTCCTCAATTATCCCATTGAGAAACAAAGTTTTCATATCCATTTGATGAATGTCCCAGCCCATCTACGTAGAGAGTGCAAAGAGAGTCCTTATGGAAGAGTACCTTGCGAAAGGTGCAAAGGTCTCATCATAATCTATCCCCTTGATCTGTGAGAATCCTTGGGCCACAAATCTGGCCTTGTATTTCTCCACAATCCCTTCAACAACTTGCTTTACCTTATAGATCCATCTTGAACCTACCACTGATTTATCAACCGGTCTTGGAACAATTTTGTAATATCCCAAAAGGGAGAATGCAGTAATACTTCACACAATATAAGAACTTACAGCAAGATAAAAAATAAATATTAAGGCAACATCAAAATTTACAGATAAGCTGAGCCATTTTATTATATTGGAGAAGAATCAGTTACAAAATGTACAAAATATGAGTAGATCTAGCCAAAACTTTTGTCTAGAATCACTCAGAAAACATGCTGCAATAGGTACAATGTAACTAGAAAGGCTCTGCAGCAAATACTGCGTTGTCCCTTCAGCACAATATGAACATATAGCTGCAGGCTAAAAAGGAAAATGCTTATCTACTAAAAAATGGAGCTCAGATGATGCCAAGATTCAAGATCTGGCCAATGTGATGGATTCCCAAGATAACCCAGAAAGGATTTTCCAGATCTGCAACTTTGGAAAATCACCTCCCTAGGATTTGATCCTTGATCTGCTAGGAAATATAGATCTAAAGCTAGATATGACAAATAGATGGGTGAAATATGATATCAGATCAGATATATGCTTGAAGGGTTGATCCCTTCTTTAGATCTATGAGTTAGAAGCTCTAGATCTAGCTTCTCAATCCTCCAATGATGATTGCAGCTGTTGCAACACAACTGCCAATAAAAATTGCATTGTAAGGGAAAGAGAGGCCTTCTTCCTACTGAAAAATGTTGTAATAAACTTCAGGCTGATGGTAATACTGATGGAAATGTGAGGGAATGATCCCTCACAGCATTGCTAGCTGAAATACTAGCAACTTTCTTCCTCCCTTTAGATCTGCAAGATAGACAGCGTAATTCCTGAAGGAAGTACTGCTGCTAGGAGGTTAATAAATTTTTGCTTGATGCCAGATCTGCAATGAAGCTCTGGGAAGTTGATCTTTAAGCCCAAGGTGATAGGAATAATCCCTCACCAGTTCTCCAGCTGAAGTACTGAAGACAACTTCCTCCTTCCAAACTGATCTTCAGAAATCTGCAATTTCTGAATATGGATGTTCTGCAAAAAGTAGGAAAAAGAGATGTGGCACTTAAAGCCTGATGTAGAATGAAGTAAAAAACTCTTTCTAGAGCTACTATAAGAAAGAGGTGGGATTCCCAACCAGGAACACCCTGTGCTAAACTGCACCTGCAATCTTTGCTAATCAACCCAAGAAAGCAGTGGAATGTCACATGAAAATTCCAGATCTGAAAAGATATTTACATCAAGAATAATTAGCATGCCCTCATCCTTGCCTTCATCTTCTTTATATAACATTTGTGTCTTCCCAAGCCTTGGCCCTCATCTAGACTACACAGTGTATGTGGAAAAGATCCTCCAAGGTGGACTGCATTGTTTGACCAAATCAACCATCATGTCTAGGTGCAATGTACACCCTCCATCAAGTGTGCCTTGTTTGCACAATGTTCTCCATCACTTCATCATGAATGTCCCATGATATTTGACATCTTCAAGATCTTAGTTGACTGAATCATCCTTCTGTTTGGTCCCTTCAAGATCTTAGTTTACTGTGTCAACATCCATGATCTATCTCATTAGTGAGATAGGTTCTCTAATTTCATTCACATTAGTAGTTGCTCAAATACCTTTTTATGTAGATCTAGGCTTAATCAATCCACATTCACACACACACAAGTGGATATTTATTCATATTGAGGATTGTGGGTCCCTCCACCCTTTTATTTACTTAATTCATTAAGAAAATCAAGGACTAATATTCCAAATATGATGTGAAAATTTGGGCACACAGCCCCCCCCCCCCCCCGCCAGGTAAAATGTTGCTTGTCCTCAAGCAACTCCAAAAGTAGATTCAAAGCCATCTATTCCCCTACAAATGGCATCCACATAAGGAAGGCTTCCTCCATTTGCTACAATGGTTTATGCATGTTTGGTTCCAAATTTGTCTTTCAAAAACATATAGAATGACTTCTAACTGTATAGTTAGATTCCCTCCTCCTATCATGAAGTACCAAGTTACAACCATATGATGTCCAACATCATCATCAATACATGAGATACATAAAATAAAGTAGCTCTTTCCACAAAGGAAAAGCTCCATCATACAAGACATCTCTTCATCCCATGTTTTATGAATTTGATTGAGCATGGATATGCTCTCACACTTAGCCCTGTTGGATTTGTTGGATCCAAGCATCATTCAAATGTTATGAAAAAGAAGAAGGAAAGGAGCTATATGGGTAGACACAAATTTCAAACCATATTCTCCTAAGAGTAACCATCGGAGTAAGGCCCTTTGTTGCCATCCTCCATATCCTCCATGTAAGATGGACAAGCCAAACTCCCCCAAAAGCAACCAAAGCAACAAGAGATCTTGCTGCTTCCTCTCCTCCTCATGTGCATCATGAAGCAAAAACATACTAATGGACATGGAATTTCACATCAACCCAATACAAAGAAACATCATCAATGCACATTATGAGAGCATCATGCCAATATTTACCCAAGACAAAACACATAGACATAGGAGATATCATGTGGTGTCCAATCTCTCTCAAGTGAAACAAAAATGAACATGCCTTCTTTTGTTGCATTCTATCATTGATACTATTAGTCATCAGTATTTTTGCCTGTTGTAATGACTATATGCCTTGCCTAGGTTTTCTAGAAACCAATTTCAAAGAGTCAATTTGTCCTCTAGAAAACCCTTAGGAGAAATTTTTATCTTTTTCCTCTCTTAAAGACTGTGTTAGAGGTGGTCATCAAGTTTTTAGTCTTGATAAAACTCCCTTGTCCATAACTGTCATAAGCCTTGTATATCTGATATCCAAAATTCTCTATTTTCACACAACTCTCTGTTAAAGCATAAGACAAGTTGTCTTTTTCCCCTCTCACTGTTTGAATGTCCATTTGATGACCTGACTATGTCTAAGAAATCCTTCAGAAGTCATGACAAAGTGTCTAGGTTTAGGTGATGGTGTTTAGAATAGGTATCTTGAGAAAAATGTCTTTAGTCAAAAACCTGGTTTCAAATATCAGCCAGCCATCCTTTGTCTTATCTGGAAAAAAAAAACTTTGTTTTACCCATAGGTCATACACCATCAAAATGATCACTATATTTTGTCTTAGCAAAGCTTGTAAGTTTCAAATTCAAGAAGAAATAGAGTAAGAAGGTCCTATGTCAGAAGAAATTAATCAAGTGAAATTTCCAAGCATTATCATCATGATACCTCAGGAAAGGTCTCCAATGGTCAAAGACATTTTATCCATGTATCTCTGTAGGGGTGCTATGGATGGATGGCAATAAGAATTTCTGAAACAAATGGAAACTTCAAGGAAAGTTTTCAAAGTTGGAACAGTTGACTGTTGGGAAATAAAAGAAATGCAAATTTCAGAGAGAAAGGAACCTATATGATTCATACCTACAAATTCAAAGCACCAAGAAAGTAAAAAATCATCCATCATGGAAAAATGGTTACAAAGTTGGGGATTTTTCTGCATCTAACACTTCATATCATCTCACAATTGCATTTGTACATTCTTCCTGAACATATGGGCACAGATCTGAAAAACAGACTTATGAGACTAGGTGTATTAGTTCTTTAGCAAAATATTTCTTGCAGTTTTAGGCATCAAAGTGAAAGAATATAAAAAGGGAACAACTGCCTTTTTTATATCCCTATAGCCTAGACTCTGAACCATCAAAGACTCTGTCATCACAAGAAAGCTAAAGCTATTGCAAAAGAAAGTTAACCTAAGAGACACAAGCAGATATGTTGGAGTTTGAAATACCTTACCTGCTCACTATATTCACTGTAAATTTCTACAAAGAGATCTATCTCATACAGATTGATAAAGGATAAATCATTTGGATTACGTCCTTCATAAAAAGAAGATGGAAATCACTTGTTTTTATGAGGCGCCCCCTTCAATGATGATAAGCAGAGGGCACAAGGTTTAGTTTTCAAAGAGAGGTTTCATTCAAATCATGAGCAGAAAGCCATAAACAGCTTACGTCTAACAAGCCTCATTCAAGGATTATGAGAAAATGGCATGACACAAACAGTTTGTGTAGGAGGCTAAAGGTTTCATTTGGAAAACATAGACTGGGCCTAAAGTTTCTTTGAAATGCCTCCTTCAAATACAAGCAGAGGGGAAAAAGCCACAATTGCTTTGAAATGCCTCCTTCAAATATAAGCAGAGGGAAAAAAATTGGTTTAAAATACCTCCTTCAATATTATAAGCAGAGGGAAAACTACAGTTGGAAAAAGATCCTTTTTTAGAGGGCACAATTTTATAAGTTAACACCAGGGAGTTTTGTTTCTACACACAAAATGAAAACTTATTGTGATATTTGCAAAGAACTTTTTCGAAACTGTTTCATAAGAAATAGAGTAAATGAGTAAAAAGGGCAGAGGTTTGATAAATCCATTTGGAAAAATTCAAAGGAAGGTTGCGTGTCTTAAAAAGAATTGCACAAGGCATAAAGGGCCTTAAAAGGAATATTTCGTTTTCATTTTACCGATTGGCAAGAAGAAGGGTTTCTCCGGTTCCTCGGCAAACCCCCATGCAAAAATTCTTGGTCGCGACGTGTCTGTAGCCGAGTGCTATGCATCTGTAGCGGCTCACCGCAATATTTTACAAAGGACGCGACGTGCCTGTGCACTGGCGCGACGCGTTTAGGTGCCCGACCCTCATTCAACCTCCGCCCGACACCCACAACCGTACTTCGTTCAAACTCCGTTAAAAAACACAGTTTTTTTGAACTAGCTCAGTGCTTTTTCTTCGTGCAAACTCCATTCAGTGCTACGCGCCTATGTGCAAGGGCGTAGCACCTTCTCACTCTATTACAAAGGACCAGGAATTTCCCAGTCTTGCTCAAAGGTCAGTTTTCATCTCTGCAAGGGAATTCTTGAGGTATTTATCCATATTTTTCCCCTCAGTTGATTTTAAAACATAAAGGATGTTTAAAACACCGAATTAAAGGAGAAAGAAGTGTTGAAAGAAAGATAAAGCCTATTTTTTAAGGACTGTCTAGTTGTTTTTGGAGAAAAATAGAAAAATCAAAATTCCTCCAAAGAAAAGGGTAAAAAATGGAGGTCAACACAATAGATTTGAGCCCATCACTATTTAAGAAATCACTGCCTCTCCCTCAATCCTGTCCTGTTTTCAAGAGGTAGGTTGTTTTGACTTTTGTAGAAGAATACCATAGGTCACTAGCCACCCTCATCTAATAGAGTTATTTGCCCTAAGGTTGGATTGAAATCAAGTTCACATAGCAGGTTTAGATTTTTAAATCACTCTTAGAGCTATTTCTAAGGCAACCAAAATCCCTAACATAGGAGAAGAGTGGTTCAAAAAATCATACCTTGACCTTAGCCACTATCAGCCTTTTCTCAAGCCAAATCATCAAGATACATGCAGCTCCATTTTCCCTTTCTCACACTTGCTGGTTGGCTATGCAGCCCTCATGAAAATAGCCATGAATTTTTTCACTTGTGAAGGTAGATATTCCCAAGTATATGCCTATCACATTAGACTCCTTATGCATTTCACAAAAACTAAGTTGTTAAACCTACCTTTCTTCCTGTGCAAGAGTATAGAAAAGATGTCTTTCATTGTTATAAAAAAGCATCCAGCTCAGCAGAAAGCAAGTTTATTTCATCACTCCCTCATTAAGATCATTGTCCTTCACCAGCTGAAACAAAAGGGCATGCTTGGAAAACTTTCATCTCTCACCCTGATTTCACTTCTGCATCTTCTATGCCACTATAGATCAGGCCATTTTCATCCCAAAGCCCTCCTCATGCTCATTCCTTGCCCTCCACACCTTATGTTTCCTCTTCTTCTCATGAGTCTACTCCGCAACAAAAAACATCCTCCACAAATAGCAGTGAGGAAGAATAATGTAGTATAAGCAAGGAACAAGGGGGTAATAGTGAAAAAGAGCAGGGAAGTGATGAAAGTAGTAGTAGAGGTCAAGGAAAACATGATGTGGCAGGAAGCCCACAAGGAGAGAATGAAAGAATTAATCATGAAGTTGGCAGCCCACAAGGAGGAAATGAAGACGGTGATGAAGAAAGAGAAAGTAGCCCACAGCAAGAAAATGAAGACAATGATGAAGTGGCAGGCAACCCACAAGGAGAAAATGAAAACAGTGATCATGATAAAAGTAGCGCACAGCAGGAAAATGAAGACAGTGATGAAGAAGAAGGAAACCCACAAAAAGACAGTGATGAAGAAGAAGGCAGCCCACAAAATGACAGCAAGAAGATAGATGAAGGTAGAGATAGTTTTTAAAAGGAAAAAACAGTAAACCTAGACATCTCCCACCAAACGAAAAAGGGGCATGATCTTTCTGAGTTTACTCTTGGTGGTGAGTTCATTACAAATATCAGATTTAATGAACAAGGAAATTTCCCACAGCAAAGCAACCAAGAAGTGCAAGCAGAGAATGTTTTTGGAGAAGAAGACAACCCCAAGGCTGCAGGAGACCAAACTAAACAAGCCCAGGTATTAATTCCTCCTCTCACTCATCATCAGCAAGGTCAATAGCATGTGTTTACTGCCTCTCCAAGGCAAGGGGCCATGTTTCCTTCATCAAAAGCAGCAAAGGCTAAAAACACCAAAACATCAAGGAAGAAAGCCACTCAAACAGTGACTAGAAATGTCACTAGGGCGCTAAGGAGTAGAGGCAAATTGCCAAAGAATAGCAAAGTAGAATTGCCCAAGAAAACCAGAGGAAAGAAAATCATCAAAGGCAAGGGCAAGGAGAAGATTGAAGAGCAAGAAATCAGTCATGAGCATGAGAGGGAGTTTGAGCTAATACAAATAGACAGTGATGCTGAAGATGATGAGGCCAATATTCTTAGATCCCTTTTGCAAAATCGGGAGGCTCAGATTAAAGATTTGGAAAATGGCCTAGAAAGGTCAAAAGACATCATCCACTATTTACAATTGCAAAATAATCAAATGAGTGGACATATGGCAGTCTTTGAGGCTCGGGCGCTCAAATACAAAAGGGAAGCTCAAAATTCACAAGTGAGGCTTGAAGAGTACATGGGTGAGTATGCAGAAGATTATGAAGAAGAAGGGCCAGTAAGAAAGAGACCTAGGACCATGGGTCTTAGAAAAGCATTACAAAAGCAGAAATAAGAGGATTCAGCTTGTGAACAGCAGTACCCTCTTACGGAGCTCCTTGCCAAAGAAATTAAGGATAATAGAGAGTCTTGGCTTGAGAGGGAAAATCAAAATTTGGAAACCAAATTGGAGAAATCTAACAAGGATTTCCTACAAAGAAGAATGACCGAGCACTACGAGAAATTGAATCAGTTTTCCCGAAAGAAACTCAAAGCTGCCCAAAGGAGGCGCCCAGTGAAAAAACATGGGAAAGACCTATCCCGGCCTGGAATTATTTCTCAAGCTTCATTGCATGTTTCTAAAAACCCTTAAGGGGTTTACTCACCAAAATTGGGCATTTTTGGACACATTCTTGTTTTCTGTGAATTTTAGGCCTAAAAGCATAAAATCATGGGTGCCTTAACTTTTTCTCAGAGCATCCTCAGTTGAATAAAAATATATTTTCGAATTCCTTGACATCAAAGGAACATGATAAAAAAATTTCAGATCAAATGAAGCTGTTTTGGTCTCTCAAAAAGGCCAAAAACAACCATTTTTCACCTTTTTTCCCCTAATATCAGCAGGTGCTACACTCTTGGGTTTTTTTCACTGTTTCTACTTTTTGACTAACTTCTAGGCATCAGATTGGAAAAAATAAAGTATTTTTGGAAAGTAGACATCCGTATCTTTCCAACGAGACATCACAGGACTCATTTCGACATCAGAAGGTCAGCCAAAAATTCACTGCAAAACATACTTTTTTCTAGCGCTACGTTCCTATAGATTTTGCTGAAACACGGTTTTATGAGTGATGACTGGGCCAAATGTGCATTATGCAAGTTTATCTTGTGTGCCAGGCCTTGAAAGTGATCCTTTTTTGTTGTTTTGGTCCGAAAAGATATTTTTGAAAGATATTTTGTGCATTGGACTTTGTTAAGCCTCAAGAACAATTTTAGATATTTGTTTTTGGCCAATGGCCTTCTAGTTGCTCTAGGTGGTTTTCCTCCTCTTTGGCTTATATAACCAAGAGGATTCATTGTAACAAACAGGCAGAAATTGATATATTGAGAGCAATACATAGCATTATGAGCTTGGAAGAAATAGTTGTTTTATGAAGTGGATGATGTCTTGCTTGGCTTGATGGTGGAGGAGCATTGTGTGTAGGATTCCATGGCTTGGTGAATGGTGATGTCTCTCTGATTTTGTTTATGTTTCCTTGTTTTCATTAATGTTCCATATTTCTCATTTTCTGTAGATCAGAAAATTATATGTTGAGACATGCTCATGGAAGCACCTCAAACATCCTACATGTTACAGCTTTAATGTTTTCCTCTTCTTGATCATTTCTAAAGGATTCTTAACTGTCCTTTAGGTCCATCAAGAAATTGTTATTTGTTTCATTTATGGTCAGTATGTTTTGCTATCTTGTATGATTTAAGGTATGCCCTACTTACTTATAGCTTCTTAAAACTCCATTTCTGAAATCTTTCTATGAAATATTGGTTGTTTTAGTTAAGTCAAAGAGGTCTCGTTCAATCTTTCCCTTTGTCCATGCTTGTTCAGAGTTCCCGATAGCTCAAGCTATGCTTTTTAGGAGTTCCCTCTCCATAGATTGAGTTGTTTTTTTATATTATTTGTTTTCTCAACAGCTGAAGGTGATTTTCCAAAGTTAGAGGTTCTTATGCTTCTATGTATCGCTGGATTGTTTATCTTTCATATGTATCAGTTTGAGTTATATTCATAGAGATTTATGGTTTTCCCTACCTTATGAATACCTGCTTTAAAAATATATATGTTTAAGATCTCTTTGTCTTTCACAAACTTAATGTTCATTTCACTTCATTTTCACCCAAAGAATCCATTTACCTTGACTAAATCGGCCCTGCAGTAATACCTTGTCCACCATTTAGACAGTCCTGACTCTATCCGACCCCATAGCCCTGTTGATTCAATGAAATCTCTTTCTATTTTTCATTTTTGATTAGTTTACCTAAAAAACCCAACAAAAAAACCAAAATATACTTAACAGCTAGCCTAAAATCAAACATACAAAGCGAACAAGTTCACATCCTTCGCATAATAGAGAGAGCTCTCTCTGAGTCTAGGAAGGCTAGGTCCTAGGACTCCAAAGTTGTTCTGATGTTGCCCTATCGTTTAGTTTACCAATCTGCTAAATCATGGGACTCCAACATATGCTATGAAAAGAACAAATTGTACTATGTTTTTGACAGGGTGCATGCTTGCACCAGTCTGCTTGCACCGCTTAAACTATGTTATTATGCTGGTACCATTATGCTTGCATTATTATATAGAACGACATGCTTGCACTAGTGCAAGCATAATATCTGAAAAAAGAACGGGGAATTTAAGTAAAATATAGGCTGGACTTCCAACATGGCTTCCTCAACTTATATTGGAAATTTGCTTCGCCCTTTCTTGATGCTTCAGAGCATATCCTTTTTCTCTTTGTGTGTGAGATCCTGCAATGAATTCATGAGGGAACAAAGAAGTGGGAAAAGGAAAATTTCAGAATGGGAAGGAATTCTGTTACAGGGATTCCAGGAATAGTACCACAAGAGGGGATGAACAAAAGTGGGATAGGGAAAAAAAATTCAAAGGTAAAGTGGGGTTTTTACGAAACGGACAGGGTAAATTTAGAAGAATATGGGAAGGTTAATCATTCTGGGATTGAAGCAGAAAAATGAGGGAATATTACGAAAGTGGATTATGAAGGAAGGCAGTAAATTTTCTGGAAGGTCTGCCTGCACTGGTGTAAGAAAAATAACTGCAGCAAGAATCAAGCGTTACTTGAATAAAAATATCCATGCTAATTACCCCAATTGTATAAAGGTTGGTTCTGCAGAACCTGATTTTACTTGGTGGTCACTAGCATATCTAAAGATCAAGCAACATTCTCTTTTTATTAGAAATTTTTGATCTTCCTACCAACAAACTGGTTTTCAACTTGATCCTTCTGCAATCATGTCAGCGAACTGATTTTCATAATTACAGGAAAATATTTTTTCTTTACTTTTTATTTAATTTTTAATTTTTAATTTTTTTTTAAATAAGAAGAAGAATTAATGTTTTCAAAAGGTTTGTATTACCATTCACCACTACCGTCCCGAATTTCTATTGGACTTGCTGTGTAAAATATTTCCTGGCAAGTGGCTGAAAATACTTCTTTAATCTGTGTCCATTTACCAGGAATACTGGATTTTTTCCATCAATAGTTTTAACTTCTACTACTCCATTTTCGAATACTCGGATCACTTCATAAGGTCCCATCCAACGTGTATGGAATTTCCCTTTAAAAATTTTAAATCTAGAATCATAAAGAAGCACCCAATCACCTGGGTGGAATTGCTTTTTCTGAATAGACTTGCCATGCCAACTTTTGCGTTGCTGCTGAATTAGTATGTTCTGCTGAACAACATCCCTACGAAATTCATCTAACTCATTTAATTGGAGAAGACGCTGTTTTTGTGCCTCAGAGAGATCTAGTCCTAACTGAACTGCAGTTCTCAAAGTTTTAATCTGGAATTCAATTGGTAACAGAACCTGTTTGCCATATACCAGCTCATATGGTGTATGTCCCGTGCTGTTTCTCTAAGTGGTTCTGTATGCCCACAAAGCTTCTAGTAATCTTTCAGCCCAATATTTCCGATGCATATTGAATGTCTTTGTAAGAATGGACTCGATCACTTTGTTTGTGTATTCCACCTGGACATTTTCTTGCGGGTGATACAGCGTGGATTTCCCGTGACGGATCTTGTATTGCTCCATCACACCCTGTACCAGATTAGAAATAAACTGCGGACCATTTTCAGAAACAATTTCTCTAGGCACACCAAATCTAGTAAATATTTCAGTAAAAATAAAATCACCAACAAATTTTTCCATAGCAAAGGAAACAACTTTAGCTTCTACGCATTTCGTAACAAAATCTGTACAAACCAAAATATGCTTTTTACTTAATGATGTTGGATTTATTGCCCCTATAAAATCAATAGCCCATTTTTCAAATGACTCAATCATAACTTGGGGGCATAAAGGAATTTCATTGGTTTGATTAGGTTGGCCCATTCGTTGACAACTATCACATCACCTGACACACTGTTTGGCATCCTTAAACAAGGAAGGCCAAAAGTAACCAGCACACAATACTTTATATGCAGTTCTATTATTAGCGAAGTGGCCTCCACAAGGTTCATCATGAGCAGATTTCAATATGTCAAACACTTCCTCCTCTCTTACACATCTACGGATAATCAGATCTGGACCAGTGTACAAGAGATCTCCTTGAATCCAGGAGTATGCAACACTTTTCTGAATAATATTCCACTTTTCATGAGCGGACAAGTGGGGTGGTGTTTTCCCAGTAACCAAGTAATTATCAATGTTAGCAAACCATGAAGAATCTGTTGACATAGCAAAAATATGTTCATCCGGAAAATCATCATTAATAGGAGTTGCTTCATCTTTAATAGTTTGTGTAGGAGGCTAAAAGTTTTCATTTGGAAAACATAGGCGGGCCTAAACCACATTTGTTTTGAAATGCCTCCTTCAAATATGTGACTTGGTTTAAAAGACCTCCTTCAATATTATAAGCGAGAGGAAAACTACAGTTGGAAAAAGACCCTTTTTCATAAAAAGTGGAGGGCACAATTTTATAAGTTAACACCGGGGAGTTTTGTTTTTACACACAAAATGAAAACTTATTGTGATGTTTGCAAAGCACCTTTTCAAAACTCTTTTATAATAAATAAGGGTAAATGAGTAAAAAGGGCAGAGGTTTGATAAAACCATTTGGAAAAAGTCAAAGGAAGGCTGCATGTTTTAAAAGGCATTGCACAAGGTACAAAGGGCCTCAAAAGGCATATTTCATTTTCATATTACCGATTAGCAAGAAGGAGGGTTTCTCCGGTTCCTTGAGAAACCCCCGTGCAAAAATTCTTGGTCGCGACGTGCCTGTAGCCGGGCGCTACGCGCCTGTAGCGCTTCACCGCAGGATTTTATAAAGGACGCGACGCGCCTGTGCACTGGCGTGACATGTTTCCTCGTTTAGTCTTCGCCTGAGCTTTCGTTCAGTCTTCACCCGAGCCTCCGTTCAGTCTCTGCCCGACCCTCATTCAGTCTCTGCTTGTCGTTCAGACTCTGTTAGAAAACACCATTTTTTGAATTGGCTCAGTGCATTTTCTTCGTTCAGCCTCTGTTCCGACACTACGTGCCTGGGTGTAAGGGCATAACACCTGCTCATTTCTTTCAAAATGCCAAATTTTCCAATTTTCCTCAAAGATCAGTGTTCATCACTGCAAAAGCATTTTGGAGGTATTTATCACTATTTTTACCCCTGAAATTGCACATAAAACATAAGGAATATTTTGAAAAACTGGATTAAAGGAGAAATGAGTGTTAAAAGAGGAGAAAGCCTGTTTTTATTTAAGAGCTGTCTAGTTGATTTTGGAAAATAACAGAAAGGTAAAAATTCCTCCAAGGAAAAGGGTTAAAAAGGGAGGTAAACACAACATATTTGAGCCCACCACTATTCAAGAAATCACTGCCTCTCCCTCAATCTTGTCTTGTTTTCAAGAGGTAGGCTATTTTGACTTTTGCAGAAAAATACCAGAGGTCACTAGTCACCTTCATCTAACAGATTTATTTGCCCTGAGGTTGAATGGAAAGCAAGTTCACATAGCAGGTTTAGTTTTTGAACTCACTCCTAGAGCTGTTTCTAAGGCAACCAAAATCCCTAACATAGGAGAAGAGTGGTTCAAAAAATCATACCTTGACCTCAGCCACTATCAGCCTTTTCTTAAGCTAAATCATCAAGATACAATAGCTCCATTTTCCCTTTCTCACACTTGCTGGATGACTATGCAGCCCTCATGAAATAGTCATGAAGTTTTTCACTTGTGAAGGTAGATATTCCCAAGTATATGCCTATCACATCAGAATCCTTATGCATTTCACAGAAAATAAGTTGTTAAACCTACCTTTCTTCCTGTGAAAGAGTATAGACAAGATGTCTTCGATTTTTAGAAAAAAGCCTCCCGCTCAGCAGAAAGAAAGTTTATTTCATCACTCCCTCATTAATATCATTGTCCTTCACCAGCTGAAACAAAAGGGCATCCCTTGGGAAACTTTCATCTCTCACCCTTATTTCACTTCTGCATCTTCTATGCCACTACAGATCAGGCCATTTGCATCCCAAACCCCTCCTCATGTTGATTCCTTTCCCTCC
Organism: Pinus albicaulis; assembly: GCA_034641835.2. Taxonomy (NCBI): domain Eukaryota; kingdom Viridiplantae; phylum Streptophyta; class Pinopsida; order Pinales; family Pinaceae; genus Pinus; species Pinus albicaulis. The sequence goes on along the minus strand of CM076570.1, from coordinate 1,410,513,326 downwards.
ACACCTTATGTTTCCTCTTCTTCTCATGAGTATACTCTTAAACAAAAATCATCCTCCACAGATAGCAGTGAGAAAGAAGAACGTAGTAAAAGCAAAGAGAAAGGAAGTGATGATGACAAAGAGAAAGGAAGTAATGATGACAAAGAGCAAGGAAGTAATGATGAAAAAGAACAGGGAAGGGATGGTGACAAAAATCAAGACAGTAATGAAAACAATAGTAGAGAGAAAAGAAAGCATGATGAGGAAGGTAGCCCACAGCAAGAAAATGAAGACAGTGATCATGAGGAAGGCAGCCCACAGTAAGAAAATGAAAACAGTAATGAAGAAAGAGGCATCCCACAGAGAGACATTGAAGATACTAAAGAGGAAGGAAGCCCACAGCAAGAATATGAAGACAGTGATGAAAGAGCAAGAATTCCACAACAAGAAAATGAAAACAATGATCATGAGGAAGGCTGTCCACATCAAGAAAACATTGAAAACAATGAAAATGATAAAAATAGTCATGACAACAAGAAGGTAGATGAAGGAAGAGATAGTTTTGAAAAGGAAAAAACAGTAGACCTAGACATCTCCCACCAAAAAGAAAAGGGGCACGATCTTTCTGAATTTACTCCTGGTGATGAGTTCATTACAAGTATAAAATTTAATGAACAAGGAAATTCCCCACAGCAAAGAAACCAATAAGTGCTAGCAGAGAATGTTTTTTGAGAAGAAGATTGCCCCAAGGCTGCAGGAGACCAAACTAAAGACCAAACTAAACAAGCCCAGGTATTAATTCCTCCTCTCACTCATCATCAGCAAGGTTAAGAGCATGTGTTTACTGCCTCTCCAAGCCAAGGGGCCATGTTTCCTTCATCAAAAGTAGCAAAGGCTAAAAACACCAAAACATCAAGGAAGAAAGCCACTCAATCAGTGACTAGAAATGTCACTAGGGCGCTAAGGATTAGAGGAAAATTTCCAAAGAAGAGAAAAGTAGAATTTCCTAAGAAAACCAGAGGAAAGGAACTACGTATATCAAAGGCGAGGGGCAAGGGTACGCCAGTACACCTGAATGTGTTTGCTGAGTCATGAGCATGAGAGGGAGTTTGAGCTAATACAAATAGACAGTGATGTTGAGGATGATGAGGCCAGTATTCTTAGATCTCTTTTGCAAAACCGGGAGGCTCAGATTAGAGATTTGGAAAATGGCCTAGAAAGGTCAAAAGACATCATCCACTATTTGCAATTGCAAAATAATCAAATGAGTGGATATATGGCGATCTTTGAGGTTCGAGCACTCAAATACAGAAGGGAAGCTCAAAAGTCACAAGTGAGGCTAGAAGAATACATGGGTGAGTATGCAGAAGATGATGAAGAAGAAGGACCAGCAAGAAAGAGACCTAGGACCATGGGTCTTAGAAAAGCATTACAAAAGCAGAAAGAAGAGGAATCAGCTCGTGAACAGCAGTACCCTCTTACGAAGCTCCTTGCCAAAGAAATTGAGAATAATAGAGAGTCTTGGCTTGAGAGGGAAAATCAGCATTTGGAAACCAAATTGGAGAAAGTTAACAAGGATTTGGGCCTACAAAGAAGAATGACCGAGCACTACAAGAAGTTGAACCAGTTTGCCCGAAAGAAACTCAAAGTTGCCCAAAGGAGGCGCTCGGCAGAAAAACATGGAAAAGATCTATCCGCCTTGGAATTCTTGCTCAAGCTTCATTGCATGTTTCTAAAAACCCTTAAGGGGTTTACTCACCAAATTTGGGCATTTTTGGACACATTCTTGTTTTTTGTGAATTTTAGGCCTAAAAGCATAAAATCATGGGTGCCTTAACTTTTTCTCGGAGCATCCTCAGCTGAAGAAAAATATATTTTTGGATTCCTTGACATCAAAGGAACATGCTCAGAAATTTTCAGATCAAATGAGAGGCTAGAAATTGGCTAAGTGTTAGTCGATTTTGTATGGATCGGTGTGAGACAGTGGGTAGAGTGCAACAGACTCTTGTGAGAGGAGTGCATTTTATTGTTTCATGATTCCTTGGTTGATTATACAATAAAGATAGAGGGGTTTTGAGCAACAAGCTTTCCCCAGGAAAAATATCTGTGTTGTGCGATTGATTTGCATCTTTCTCCTACTTGGTGTGATTGTGTTTATTTTCCACAAATATTGTAGAAGGATTCAATATCTTGTTTTAATATATTACATGATTGGATTGAATCCATTAGTTGAATTTCTACATGGTATTGGAGTGACATAAATCACTATAGGCGTGGAGAAATTGAGTTTGTGCTGAACAACAATCAAATTTGCAAAAATATTCTTTGGTGCGACAAGCGGATCAAGATGACTTTCAATGGATTAAGATTAGAATATGCACTCGAGGAAAGTTCTAATTATATTGCATGGAAAGAAAGAATGGAGGTAGTTCTGGAGGAAAGTAGGTTGAAAGAATTTATCGACACTGATATTCCAAGGCCTACAGCATCAGACGTCGCTCTTCTTGATGCTTGGCAAAAGAAGGTTGGAAAGGCGGCAAGAATATTATTAGACGAAGTTCAAGATCACATTGTCTTGGGTCTCCATGGAAAGGCAAATCCATATGCAATGTGGAAGGCCTTGACAGATCTGTTTCAGAAAAACAGTGACCACAAAAAATTGGCACTGAAGGACAAGCTTAGGAAAATCAAAATGGAGAAAGGCGACACTATTCTGAAATACATAACCAAGCTCATCCAATGTCAAGATGAGCTTGGAAGTGTCGGGATTACTATAGCGGATGATGACTTGGTGAGCCTAACACTTCTAGGCCTTCCCAAGAGTTGACATAGTTATTAAGATTTTGTTAATGGGAGGGAGAAGCTACCAGATTGGGAGCGAATTTGGTTGGATTTGGTACAAGAAGAATTCAGGCAGAATACTAGGGATGGATCCTCATCCAAGAAGATGATGAGGAAAATTACGCCTTGGCTGGTAGGGAAAAGAAGGGGAAGGGAAATAAATCCTATTCAAAATATGAGACTGACAAAGAAGCCAAGAAGCGTGACATGTCCAGAGTGAAATGTTTTCACTGTCACGAGCATGGACATTATGCCACTATTTGTCCACATAATAAGAAGAACAACAAGAATGCTTCAAGATCTGTAGCGGGTGATGCTTTGGATTCACAATTCGAGTTGGAATTTTCACTCATCACATGCATGGTGTCTAGTGTGATGGGATCAATGTGGTACTTGGATAGTGGTGCATCTTTCCACATGACGGGAGACAAAGAACTCTTTAGTAGCTTGGAGGAGAAGGATCTTCAGATGCACATCAAGATGGGTGATGATGGGAGGTATAATGCTACCGAGATTGGTACAGTTACTTTCCAGAGATAGTTAGGTAAACCTTTCTTATTAAAATATGTCATGCATGTACTAGGCTTGAAAAATAATTTAGTTTCAGTTACTATGTTGGAGGATAGAGGATATTATGTGGTTTTCAGTGAAGGGAAAGCATTCCTTCGTCACAAAGCCATAGGACAGGTTAAGAATATTGGGGTTCATGTGAAGAACCTCTACAAAATTGATGTAGATGGATGCAAAAAATTGATGAGTAAAGCAGACAGAGTGGTGAGACGAGATGAGGGTGAGTTATGGCACAAGAGATTGGTCCATCTACACCACAGTGCTTTGAAGGTCATGCAACAAATTTCTACGGGGCTTCCAAAGGGTACACTTGCACATATAGAAACATGCAAGGGATGTACCATGGGGAAGTATAAAAAGGCCATTTTTCATGAGAAGGAGAACTGAACAACAAAAATCATTGATAGAGTTCACTCAGATGTGTGTGGACCATTCTCTACAACTTCTACAACAAAGCACATGTATTATGTGTTTTTTGTTGATGATTTTTCTAGAAAGTGTTGGATCTAATTCATGTAGAAGAAATATCAGAGGTTCTCAAAATTTTGTAAGTTCAAAGCACTCACTGAGAAGGATACAGGGAAGCAGGTGAAGGCTTTGAGGAGCAACAATGGTGGTGAGTACATCTCCAGTGAATTCAATAGCTTATGTGCCAAATAAGGAATTCAGAGAGAGTTGATTGTGCCTCATAACCCACAACAAAATGGGGTTGTATAAAGAAAGAACAAAACAATTGTGGGTGTGGCTCGAGCTATGTTACATGATCAGGGCCCGCCATTGCATATGTGGGTAGAGGCATGCAACACAATGGTATTTGTGCAGAACAATAGTCCCCATCAGATACTTGGCATGAGTACACCAGAGAAGGTTTTTTCTGGTAAGAAACCTGATGTTTCATATTTTAAATTTTTTGGCTCATCTCTCTATTGCCCTGTGAACAAATATTCTAGAAAGAAGCTAGAATCAACAATAGAGATTGGGATATTTGTGGGGTACACTGATACTCCCCACAACTATTGGGTGTATTTGGCGAACATCATGATGAAATTTGTCATACAGGATGTAAAATTTGATGAGGATAAAGCCATGCGATTGTCCCTTGAGATACAACTTGATTTGCAGGCAGATGAGGAACTCTTGGTTCCAAATGATGAACCTCAAGATGTGGAGCAATAACATGAGGAGGATTATGAAGTGGCAGAAACCACTCATGCAGAGTCATCCACTAGACATGATAGGAGGTGCACCATAGAGGCTAACTGATTGAGAATTGATGTGGCAGAACATGTAGGAGCACCTACATTACAACGCATACATAGAAAGTTACCAGACACGTATACTGGATACATGGCTCTTATGAGCAAGTGTATTGTTATAGAACCATAATCTTATGAGGAAGCAGTGTAGAAACCAACATGGGTTGACACTATGGTTGACGAGTATGACTCAATCGTAAGGAAAAATGCATGGGAAGTTGTCCCAAGACCAGTTGGGAAGTCAGTGGTTGGATCTAGATGGATCTATAAGGCGAAGCACGTAATAGATGGGAGTGTGGATAAGAAAAAGGCTAGATTTGTAGCCCGAGGATTCTCACAGGTTAAGGGGATTGACTATGAGGGGAATTTTGCACCAGTTTCACAGTACTCATCGATTAGATCTATCCTTGCACTCTCAGTGCAGATGTGTTGGCAGATATATCATATGGATGTGAAGACTGCATTTCTCAATGGATTTATTGAGGAAGAAGTGTACATTGAGCATCCAGAAGGTTTTGAGACCTTTGACAGGGAGTTGCATGTGTGCAGACTTAAGAGAACACTGTATGGGTTGAAGCAAGAACCTCATGCTTGGTACACCAGGGTTGACAACTATTTCACCTGGTTGGGCTTCACGAAGAGTGAAGCGGATGCGAACCTGTACTAGATTGTGGTTGATGGTAAGCTTCTAGTTATTTTACTTTATGTAGATGACCTTATTTTGATAGGTGATGAGCAGCTCATAACTTCTTGCAAAGAGGATATTTCAAGAGAGTTTGAGATGAAGGACATGGGACTCCTTCACTATTTCCTTGGTTTGGAGATGTGGCAGCTAGATGGGGTGCTATTTTTTTCTCAAGGCAAGTATGCCAAAGAGATTCTAAGGAAGTTCCACATGGAGAGATGTAAACCCACAGAGACTCCTCTTGTAGGAAACTGGAGGACGGAGGATGCTACTTCAGGTGAGGTAGTGGATGCTACTATTTACAAGCAACTTGTGGGTTCACTCATGTAGTTGGTGAACACACGACTAGACATATGCTGCACAGTTAACTAGTTTAGTCAAGCTATGGTTAAACCAACCAAGCTATTTTGGAAGGCGGGGAAGCATGTCTTGAGATATCTCAGGGTCTCTATAGAGTATGGATTAAAGTATAAACAGATAGAGGGAGTGAAGCTTCAAGGCTTCACTAATGTAGACTGGGCAGGTAGTCCATCAGACAAGAAGAGCACATCAGGATGAATCTTCAACATAGAACTGACAATAGTTTCTTGGTACAACAGGAAGCAGAGATCAGTTGCACTCAGTTCAGTCGAGGCAGAGTACATGGCAACCAGTCAAGAGACATGTGAGGCCATCTAGATGAGGAAGATACATGTTGGTTTGTTTGGTCATCAGATGGATCTGATGGTGATACATTGTGATAGTCAAAGTTGCATAAAACTCTAGGTTAATCCAGTATTCCATGACAGGCCCAAGTATATTGACATCTGGTACCACCATCTTATAGATTGTGTTCAGAGACACATTATGTTACTTCAGTAAATTCCCATGAAGGATCAGGATGTATATATTCTGACGAAGGTGCTCGCCAAGAGAAAATTCGAATACCACAGAGGTAGGATTGGGGTAGTTGATAATCCCTTTCTTGTTGAGAGGGAATGTTGAAAAGTCAACAAGAAATGTGTGTCTAATTTAATTTTCCCTTAATTAAATTAGACAATAAATTATAATCTTCTCTCATAATCACTTGTAATAGTTAACTGAGTGTGATAGACTCAGTTAGCTCATGAAATTCGAGTTGAGGGTGGTTGGTAAGGCATGTAGAGTGATTCTATTTGTTTTAGAGTCGAAGTTGCAATTAGTGTATTAGTTTAATGCATGAGAAATCAGTTAACTCAATTAAGTGAGTTAAAGTCAGTCTAACTAATTTTTGCACTAGTGAGAGGTCAAGTGAGTTAAATCAGATTTAATTCACATGCAATGATCTTTCAAGTGACTGATGATTTAATATTAATCACTGCATGCATGTCAATTCCGATGAAGACCCAATTGAGACACAGTTTGAAGGGATGTTATCTATCATTTGTGTTATTAGTAAATTTCCGGCGTGCAATTAGACAACCATATGATCACTCATGATGTATAGCACAATTTTGGAAGGTTAAATTTCCTAATTAATAGGGATCAATTGTTCTTAGAATTGCAAAAGCAAGGAAAGCTGAGCAGAGGCAAGAAATTAGCTAAGTGTTGGTCAATTTTGTCTGGATTAGTGCGAGAAAGTTGGTAGAGTGCAACAGAATCTTGTGAGAAGAGTGCATTGTAATGTTTCAGTATTTCTTGGTTGATTATGCAATAAATATAGAGGGGTTTTGAGCAGCAAGATTTCCCTAGGAAAAATATCTGTTTTGGCGATTGATTTGCTTCTTTCTCTTACTTGGTGTGATTGTGCGATCGTGTTTATTTTCCATAAATATTGTAGAAGGATTCAGTACTTGTTTTAGTATATTACATGATCGGATTGAATCCATTGATGTAATTTCTACACTCAAGGCTTCGTCATTTGGAGAATCCCACCATAACTTCCATGCATCAAGAAAAATACCACCCCTCCAATCTAGAGTGCATCCGAGGAGTTGTTTGGTTTTTCCCCAGATGCTCAGAGTAAAAGGAGAATGCAAGAATAGCTGTGAGATCGATTCCTTTGCATATTTGCATCGAGTTCACAAATTTGGACCTCATTTTTGATTATTTTGCAAGTTGTATAAGGTAGGAATTTTATTTTTGATAAGGCACCATAAAAAGAGTCTTGTTTTCACAGGGCAAACAAGCTTCCAAATCCGCTTCCACCACCATTCTTGATTTAACCTTACTCTGTTAGCAATAAAAAAACTATACCCAACTTTTGGAGTATAATTTCCTAAAGGGGAATGAACCCAATTAAGTGAATCCTCCTTATCCTTGATCCTAACATGTGTCTGTTTAAGGGAGTTTATACAATTTAAGTACAGATCAACATTCTCACCATCTAAATTCATCTATATCCCATATTTCCAACCTTGTGACTAGAGTATTTTCCTTCACTCATCTTCAATTTTATTAAGGAAAATTACCCCATGATCATTTATATTTTTCACAACATCCGGTGGGAGCTTCAATTTTTCAGCATGACTGACCCATGGGTCTAACCCCACTTTGAATATTTCCCCATTTATGATTTCCATGCAAGGCCACTACCAACCACACTGAAATAGGAGATCACTTCTTTCCATATAATAGATGGGCAGGTTAGTGTTGGAAGCTCTTCCCAGATAGGTACGACTTCCAAACACTCCCAACAAGTTTCAAAGAGTAGATTCCACCTTTTTAGCAGAATTGGGGAAGAGCTGATGCACCAATTCCTCTCCAGGACCCATGATGACACTTCTAGTGAATCAAATTGAATCCTAAACCAACCACATACCAGAATGCTTACCTCCAAAAATTTCACAGGAGTGTCACCCCAGGTCTTGTTTTACCATTCACATAATCTTTCAACGTTGAAGGACCAACCCTTTTCTTTCCGACTAAAATATGCTCTGAAGTTTTCATGGCTTCGTCGAGCACCAGATTACGATATTTAGTTTTTTGGTGAATGAATTTTCCCATCTTTATACCTTACCAACCAACCATATCTCTAGAACCAACTCTGACTGATTTGGGTCTATATTTCCATGGGTTCTCACAAGTTCATCCTCAATATGCTCCAAACCTTCACTGCCGTTGATATATTATATTAAGGGATAATAAAACTACTCCTGCTCAAGAGATGATGAATAACATCCCATCACACCGTAAGACTGCTGAAAAGTACTTTGAGATTCTAGAAGAGACAACCCTGTATTCGAGTCCCAGGGTAAAGGAAAAAAATGGTTTTTACTTCTATTCCCCAAGACAACCCTCAGTCGATCATAATCCAAGGTATAAGGGCCCTAAAGGACTCTCCAAATATATCCACTAGACCTCCACTAAAGGCTACAAGTCTTGTAGACACCACACACTCTTTCTCAAGATATTGGGTAATGGTTGTTACAATGATTTGCCTACCTATAGTCAATAGGAAACCCTTGAGGATTTCAATTGTGAAATTTATTCTTGGTGAAAACACAAAAGTGGGGAGAGAAATATTTCTATCAAGTGCTCCACTATTGCGAAAAATTTCCTTCAAACCACCATACAACACAATTTTTGGATCCTCTAGCATTAACAAACCTGATACGAGTTGTACAATTTCAGTGCCCACACATGGAGTAGAAGGTTTCCTTAGACTGTCCAAAGGATAAACCCAAATCTGTCTAGAAGAGGAACCCATATTGAAGGCGTAAGCAATATTTTCATTCTCCACACTGTGTCAACACCAACTCTAGAAGCATTTTCATTTTCCAATGGAGTGCTATTGACTCTCAAATACTGCTTATGCCATCCCCTAGTGCTCGACTACCAAAAGCTACTTATGCCTTCCTTAGTATTTACGCTTTCCTAAATGCCAAAATCTAATCTGAGAATATCCCAGGGAATGTAGATTTTGACATATGAATCTTCATTTTTACCAACCCAATGAAAAATAAAATAATACATATAGTCATCTTAAAAGTAGGCTTGAAAAAATTTAGATGGTGTTTACAAAAAACAATTTTTTCACCCATGGCAAACCCATAGACAAAGTTTTTCTTGGACTTGTTAGTCCAAGATGATTACTAGCGATGTGGGAGAAGAGTTGGCACGAGGAGAGGCCTAAGCCAGAGATTTGATGATCGTTGTCACATCATGGTGCTCATTTGATTCAATGTTTGAGTCCAAGACAACATAACCTTTCCCCTTATAAAGACAGGTCTTGGATATATCCCAGAATCTTCTCAAAGTTTCAGCACCAAGTTATCTAAAAGCACCTATAGCCGGTATACAACATACTACCACTCGACAAGGGAATAAAGAATCTTTACAAAGCATGATCATCTCAAATCAAAGAACACTAACAAAATGAATATCTTTCAAAGAAACACCAATCAACAAATTCAAGTAGAAGATTTCAAGGATCGCAAGAATTTCTTCTTCAATGGACAATGTTCCTCATGTCACAATTTTGGTCATAAAGTCGTTCAATGTGTTGCATATAAAACCATCATGACAAGAGAAGCAAGAAAGAAAAGGATTGATATTGGAAACAAAGAAGAATACCTATAAAAACTTCTCTCCTCTTCAAAATGAAGTTGAATGTGCTATTGCAACAACTTTGGGACATGAAGAATCCGAATGCAAGAGCAAAGTTCAAATTAAAATAACATGTTCCTTCAAACTCCAAAGTATGGAAAAAGAAGGAATTACAGTGTTGAAAATTGTGGCATAGCGTTATTTGTCAAGGTGAAGAAAATCAATGGTACATTTGATAAGGATTCTCAAGACACATGACAAGTGAAAAACAAACTTCTCTGCATATATAGTGCTCTAGATAAGGAAAGAATGTTACATTTGGAAAATGATACCTTGCTAGCCATTAAAGGAAAAGGGTCTCGTTTTTTCTAAAAGAAAAGGTGGAAAGCTAATGAGATGTGTCATGTATGTGGATGGATTTAAAGCATAACCTATGAAGTGTAAGTCAAATGTGTGATCAAGGAACTCGAAGTTGTCTTTAGTTCAAAAGAATGTGTGGTACATGATTCGATACATGTAAAACAATTATAAAAGGAAAGAATTCTCCAAGTAACCCGTATGTATTAAAGAACCGGAAGAACAATGTAACTGAGTAAATCTTCGTAAAATTGGCTATGGAATAGAAGGTTGGGGCATCCGAGCTTCTCTCAAATCAACAACCGCGTACTCAAAGCCGTTCGTGATCTTCCCAATATTACTCTCTACCGAAAATATCATATGCAAATCTTGCCAATTCCGGTAAGAAAACCAGAGTACAATTTAATGCCAAGGAAGGATCATCAAGTGAGCCTCTTGAACTCATTCATACCGACATATGTGGACTCAGGAAGAAAAAATTCACCACGTGGTGAACAATACTATATCCTATTTATTGATGATTTCTCTAGAATGTGTTGGATTGGGTCGTTTAAACACAAAGATGAAGCATTTGAGAAATTTCAGATCTTCAAAGCACTATTGAGAATGAATTAGATCTAAAAATCAAGTGTCTCAGATCTGATCATGGAGGAGAATATACATCGATGAATAACTTGAATTGTGAACAACATGGTGCATAAAAAGATAGTTTTCTCGTTACCGGCACTCCACAACAAAATGGTGTCAGCAGTAAAGAATGAATAGAACAAGCTCAAAATGGCTAGAGCTATGCTTGATGATTCCGAACACCCGACACATTTTGGGGAGAAGCAAAGACATACAACAAGAAACATTCTCAACAAGGCACATGTGCGTGTAAATAGTGATAAAACTCATATGAACTCGGTATGGTAATCCTCCCACCGTAAAGCATTTTAGAATTTTTGGAAGCAAATGATTTATCAATAATAATGATGAAAACTTGGCAAGTTTGAACCCGCAGCAGATGAAGGAATACTCCTCGTTACTCCTCTAGAGTAGAGCATATAAATTTTACAATAAAAGACTTCGAAGATTGTCGAATGTATTGATGTTGTTATTGATGAGTCTCCCCAGCCTCCAAAAGAAGAAAAAAAAAACAACAGATGAAGATGATGATGACATATATCCTTCTACATCAAATAAGGATGATATAGACAAGGAACCCAATGAAGAACCCGAAGATGATTTATTCGAAAGCTCCATCCAGATATGTTCAAAAGAATCATCCGTAATCTCAAATTTTGGGAGAAAAGGGATCAAGTGTAAAAACAAGAAGGACTCTTGTAGGATCTTCATCAACTGCATTTTTGTCCACTATCGAATCCACACAAATGTCACCAAGCCTAAGAAGAGAATGTTGGATTCAAGCCATGAATGAAGAGCTTGATCAAATTGAGAAGAATCACACTTCGAATTAGTACCAAGACCTCATAACAAAGATGTCATTGGAACTAAATGGATATTGAAAAACAAGTTAAATGAGAATGGATGTTATAAGAAATAAAGCTAGACTTATCTCGCAAAGGGTATTCTCAACAAGAAGGTATAGCCTTTCAAGAAATGTTTGCTCCCGTAGCTAGATCAAGCCATAAGAATGTTTCTTTCTTTTTCAAGTCAACAAATCAAAGTTTATCAAATGGATGTTAAATCCGCTTTTCTCAATGGAGATCTAGAAGAAGAAGTTTATATAGAACAACCATAAGGATTCATTTTGGGAAATGATGAAAATCTTTGTTTTGTAGACTTAAAAAGGCTCTATATGGTCTCAACAAGCTCCAAGGGCATGGTATTATCGTCTTGGACAAATATCTTCATCAACAAGGATTTTCAAAGGGGTCCGCTCGATATAAACTTATACACAAAAATTGAAAATAACAAACTATTGATTGTGGTTATATATGTTGATGATATCATTTTCGGGGAAGTAATGAAGACTCTATGAGTCGTAAATTTGCTTCTCGATATGCAGCAAGAATTTGAAATGTCTTTACTTGGGGAACTAAAATTCTTTCTTGGCTTGCAAGTGCAACAAGCAACAAGATGACATATTCTTATCATAAGAAAAATATCTGCTAAATTCAAGTATGGCATGGAAGATTGCAAACTCGTAAGTACACCAATGGTAACCTAGATGTAATCTCGCCTCTAATGATGATTCCCCTTACGCTGAATCAACCAAACAATACGCATCTATGATAGGAAGTCTACTTTATCTCACTGGGAGAAGACCAGACATTATGCATGCAAATTGGGATTGTTGGACGATTCAAAGCTAATCCAAAAGAGTCTCGCCTTCAAAGCCGTGAAAAGAATATTCAAATATCTACAAGGAACTCAAGACTTTGGACTATGATATCCAAAGAATGCCGATCTTACTCTTCATGCATACACCGATGCAAAGATTGGGTTGGAAATGTTGATGATCGAAAAAGCACCAAGTGGTGGTGCATTCTATATGGGGCCCCGTTATATCTTGGTTCAAGAAGAAGCAAAGCTCTATTGCCTTATCTACAAGCAGGTTGCATGGTCGCCGCATCATGTTTCACTCCAACTTCTCCGGATGATGCAAACCTTACAAGACTTTCAAATAAAATGTTCACCTCCTATATCCATTATGTGTGATAACACAAGTGCCATTAGTATCTCAAAGAATCCTCGTTATGCATTCCAAGACCAAGCACATTCCCATCAAATATCACTTTTACGTGAATAAGTGCTTGAACAAAAAGTGAAATTGAGTATGTTCCCTCCAAAGAACAAGTTGCCGATATATCTTTACCAAAAACTCTACCGAGGGAAGCGTTCGAATATCTCGTACAGAACCGGGAGTATTCTCTCGCCATGCAAAAGATTATATCTACTTAAATACGAAGATTAAATTGGTTAAGAGGTGTCAAGTAAGATCTCTAAATGCATAAAGCAAGGGGGAGCATTGATCATATGAAAAGGATGCATTGTTGGCATTTATAAGTCATTTTTTGTTTGAAGATATAGCATGATCTCGGGGAGCATGGTATTGTCGGTTCAAAACATCTTGATCAACTCTTTGCCATTGATGTCAAAGGGGAGGAAAAGAAAAAAAGGGGGCTTCTATGAAGACAATCGTAGGAAGAGTATTGCCATCAATGCCAAAGGGGAGATTTTTGGAAATGTTACTGTTGATGGCAAAAGAATTGGCAAAGAAGGGAGCATTTGAAACCGTAACCATGAAAAGAGGAAAAGCAAAGTAGCAAAGAAATCTTAAGAAGAGTGCATAATTGAAGCTGCATAATTGTCTCAGAGACGAGTAGGAGAAAAAGGCCATCGAATAGAAAAGAATAAGTGAATGTTATAATAAATGGTAATTCACTCCGATGGAATTCGTGATAAGTAAGAAATCCATTGAAAGAATTAATGGTTGCGTAGATATGATGGTTTTGCTTGCATAATCAAGAACTTGGATGTATAGCTAGAAGTCGAAATGTGACAGGATAGAACTCCGATCATGCAATGGAAGGTTGATATATTATGTTGTAGACCGAAGACAAAATGACAATCAATTGTCTCTAGTTGATGTTTGTGAGGAAATCCCGTCCATTGGTTTCACTATTCCCCCTTCATGAGGAAGCTCGCGTATAACTAACTCCTATCCTAATGGTAGTGAAAATCCTGGCCGAAGAGAACTACATTTGTTCATTGTTTACTGGAAATCCTACCGGTGATAGACCAGAAGTTAACTAAGTAAGAAGGATAGCGCAAAACCCAGACTAACCCTTTGGAATCATGAACGGAACCTGGAAGAAAAGAGGTAGAACGTAGGCAAAGGAAGTGTGACTCGAACCCCGTGTGGAAGAGCTGAACCGTGATCGTAGTGAACAAGAAGGTGGTCTATGGTTTTCATCGCACCACCTATGCGGAGTGAGTGGTATTTGAGGAGTTGGAAGTGATTCCATAAATCATTCGACACGTGGCAGGAGGACCCATGGAAAACTGCCACACAGCGCCATCGCGCGTTAGAGTTCGACCCAAGATGCCCAACGATATTGTTGTGCGCCATTGATCCGGAGGGAGGCCACCTGACCGTGGTCGATGAGGAAGATGCACGAAGATTAACCAAATTATGATGGGCCATCGCACGTTAACGTTCGAGACGTAGGTCGAGAGATATGCATATATGCCGTTGATCCGAGTTTTTCTATCTAACGATGATCAGACTACTGACTTGAGAAAAAGTTTACTTATGGTACCATGCACGTATTTGATTGGCTATCGACTATATATTTTAAATCTGTGGTTAAAGGGTTATCACAAGGTTAATTGTTTGAAAGCGTTGGATATTTCTCTAAAGTGCTAAGGGTTGTAACTTTAATCCTAAAGTTCCGCTCAAAGTTGTAAATATATTTATTTGTCAATTTCTTCAAATTGATAAATAAATTAAAAAGAAATCAAAGAGGCACGTGGGGTAAACTAAAGGAAATATCGTCAAAGGAATACCATTAGCTATTGAATCATTTTTACTCATGGTATTGATAAAGGTTAAACTATATAAGGCGAAGAGGATGATAAGACGAGGTGTCCATGCGTAAGGGTGGTGAATGAATAAATTTCTCAAGGAATATCCGCATGGACGGACTCTCGTTCTTAATTGATAAATCTAAATCTACGATGTGCACCCATGGATATAATGATTTGACGATGATGAATCGGTTTGATCGATCGACTAAATCATGAAGAACTGTACAGTGTATCAAGAAAATGAATAACTGTATTCAGAAGGTATGTTGTGTGAAACCGGTGGATGTAGTATGAAAATTGATGGAACATGGTCCGGGCAAAGGGTGCCGAGGGTCGAAGCCTTCGCAAGGGGGTTGTAGCTCCCTTCCGCGGGTAGCCGGTAAAACGAGAGAAGGTTGTAGCATTTCGTAGGTAGATGCCTCGCGTGCCGGGTATAAGTCCGCGCCAAGATAAATTGTAAGAAGTTTTCTTTATAATAAATATTGAAGACCGAGATAACAGCAATGCGTGGTTTTCTCCCAAATTGGGTTTCCACCTTAAATACTAGTGTTCACATGTGGCTTATGTTTGATGGTTTGTTCTCATATTTTTTTTCATACTTACCGTTTGCTAAACATCCGATGAATGAATGATGCAATGATATAAGTAAAGACATAGTAAGATCTCCGGACATACACGTTGGATTCTCAGAAATAGCATATGGTTTTAAGAGAAAGAAAAAGTAAAATTTTTCAGCCCTAAATACCGATTCACCCCCCCGCATTTTTCCAACAATTGGTTTCAAAGAGCGTGTCCTTTTGAAAAAGCTTATCGCTAGAAGGAAAATCAAGCAAGATGATCAATCAAGATGGAACAACATCTAATGCCTCCGCTCTTTAACGGAAACAATTTAATCTTCTCGGAAAACAAGGATGAGATCCTCTATCTTCTACTTCTCTATGAGCGTATGTATGGGAAATTGTTGAACAAGGATATCAATATCCAAAATTTCAGCATCAACATCCGACGGAAAGAAAGAATTATGAAACAAATGCAAAGGCGGTCAATGCTCTATTTGGAAGTCTAAATGAATTAGAATTTTTCAAAGTCATGGCAAATTAATACGCAAAGGCAATATGGGACAAAATCATTCCGAGTTATGAAGGTGATGCAAAGGTAAAAAAAGTGCTAAACTCCAAACTCTCAAAATTCATGAGAATCTAAAAATGGATAATGAGGAGAGAATTGCCAATTTATTTTTACTGCCTTGTTGATATTGTAAATCATATGAGAAATTTGGGAGAAACAATAACCGAATCTACTTTAAGTTGAGAAAAATTTTAAGATCACTAACGACAAAATTTGAGTCAAAAGTTTCGCTTCTCAAGAAAAGCAGGATCTTCAAAATCTTACCGTGGTGCAACTTCATGGCATACTAACTCGCATATGAAATGAGAAGAGGAGGATCATCCTCAAGTCAAAGAAGCAAAATACTTTTAGAGCTTCTACAAAAAGGGAAGGAAGTACAAAAAACAAAAGGATCAGATATATCTCAAGAAGATGAGGTAAATTTTGTAAAGAAACTTCCAACTTGGCACAAGACTCGTTTAGAGGTAAGCTTCCTTTCAAATGTTTTGATTGTGGAAGAGTTGGTCATTATGCTGCTAAGTGTCCTCATAAAGAAACACATAAAAAAGGGAAGGAAGTAGAAAGAAGGAATAAGAATTGGTTTAGCACTAGAAAAATTTACTATACTCATGAAGACAAAGTGATGAGTTATCTCGATAGTGAGGAAGAATGTGAACAAGATCTTAGACTTCTCATGGAATTTGAAAAAGAATATAGAGAAGAAAAGGATACTTTGAGGATGCTCTAGAGGACAATGATTTTCTTGTTGAAAACAATCAACTCAAAATATTCTTAGAAGAAAGTAAAATAACCATGTAGACCTTGCAAATCAGCTTGAAGAAAAGGAGAAACACAATGAGAAATTAGAGTGTGAAGTAGTAAGCCTAAGAAAAGAACTTGAGAAAGTAAAGACTCGGGAATCTTAGATTTGCTAAAGGATCCAAACCTTAGATGAGATTATCAAGGTACAACGTTCTCCCCTTATAAAGACAAGTCTTGGATATATCGAAGAATCTTCTCAAAGTTTCAAAGACCAAGTTATCTAAAAGCAAACATAACTAGTATACAACATACTACCACTCAAATAAGGGAATAAAGAATCTTTACAGGTAAATCATGATCATCTCAAATCAAAGAACACTAATGTGAATATCTTTCAAAGAAACAAGAATCAACAAAAAATTCAAGTAGAAGATTTCATGATCGCAAATTTCTTCTTCAATGGACAATGTTCCTCATGTCACAATTTTGGTCATAAGCCGTTTCAATGCTGTATATAAAACCATCATGACAAGAGAAGCAAGAAAGAAAAGGATCGATATTGAAACAAAGAAGAATACCTATAACAACTTCTCTCCTCTTCAAAATGAAGTTGAATGTGCTTATTGCAACAACTTTGGACATGAAGAATCATCGTAGGAGCAAAGTTCAACCAAAAGAACATGTTCCTTCAAACTCCAAAGTATGGAAAAAGAAGGAATTACAAAGCTGAAAATTATGGCATAGCGTTATTTGTCAAGGTGAAGAAAATCAATGGTACATTGATAGTGGATTCTCAAGACACATGACGTGACAAAAACAAACTTCTTGCATATAGTGTCTCGTATAAGGAAAATAATGTTACATTTGAAAATGATACTTCCCGCGGTCATTAAAGGAAAAGGGTTTGTTTTTCTAAAAAGAAAAAGGTGAAAAGCTAATGATGTCATGTATGTGGATGGATTGAAGCATAACCTCGTTATGTAAGTCAAATGTGTGATCAAGGAACTCGAAGTTGTATTTAGTTCAAAATAATGTGTGGTACGTGATCTTGATACAGGTAAAACAATTATAAAAGGAAAAAGAACTCCAAGCAACCTATATGTATTAAATAACCGCAAAGAACAATGTAACTTGAGTAAATATTTAGAAAATTGGCTATGGAATAAATGGCTGGGGCATCCGAGCTTCTCTCAAATCAACAACCGCGTACTCAAGTCGTTCTCGTGATCTTCCCAATATTACTCTACTTGGAAATATCATATGCAAATCTTCGCCAATCTCTAAGCAAACTAGAGTAAAATTTAATGCCAAGGAATGATCATCAAGTAAGCCTCTTGAACTCATTCATACCGACATATGTGGACTCGTGAAGAAAAATTCACTACGTGGTGAACAATACTATATCCTATTTATCGATGATTTCTCTAGAATGTGCTGGATTGGGTCGCTTAAACACAAAGATGAAGCATTTGATAAATTTCCGCATCTTCGCAGCACTAGTTGAGAATGAATTAGATCTAAAAATCAAGTGTCTCGTATCCGATCGTGGAGGAGAATATACATCGATGAATAACTTGAATTTTGTGAACAACATGGCATAAAAAGATAAGCCATATGCCGGCACTCCACAACAAAATGAAGCCAGGAAGAATGAATAGAACAGCTCAACAAATGGCTAGAGCTATGCTTGATGATTCCGAAACACCGACACATTCTTCGGGGAGAAGCAACACATACAACAAGAAACATTCTCAACAAGGCACATGTGCGTGCAAGTGATAAAACTCCATATGAACTCGGTATGGTAATCCTCCAACCGTAAAGCATTTTAGAATTTTTGAAGCAAATGTTTATCAAAAATAATGATGAAAAACTTGGCAAGTTTGAACCCGGTATACATGAAGGAATACTTCCTTGGTTACTCCTTTAGGAGTAGAGCATATAAATGTTACAATAAAAGACTTTGGAAGATCGTTGAATGTATTGATGTTGTTATCGATGAGTCTCCATAGCCTCCAAAAAGAAGAAGAAAACAACATGAAGATGATGATGACATATATCCTTCTACATCAAATAAGGATGATATGACAAGGAGAACCCAATGAAGAACCCAAAGATGATTTATCGAAAAATTCCATCCGTATATGTTCAAAAGAATCATCCAATCTCAAATTTTGGGAGAAAAGGGATCGTGTTTACAAACAAGAAGGGACTTGTAGGATCTTCTAGAAACTGCATTTCGTCCACTATTGAACCACACAATGTCACCAAGCTTCCAAAGATGAATGTTGGATTCAAGCCATGAATGAAGAGCTTGATCAAATTGAGAAGAATCACACTTGGGAATTAGTACCAAGACCTCATAACAAAAATGTCATTGGAACTAAATGGATATTGAAAAACAAAGTTAAATGAGAATGGGGATGTTATAAGAAATAAAGCTAGACTTGTCCGCAAAGGGTATGCTCAACAAGAAGGTATAGACTTTGAAGAAACGTTTGCTCCCGTAGCTAGACTTGAAGCCATAAGAATGTTTCTTGCTTTTTCAAGCTTCCAACAAATCAAATTTATCAAATGGATGTTAAATCTTCTTTTCTCAATGGAGATCTAGAAGAAGAAGTTTATATAGAACAACCAGAAGGATTCATTTTGGGAAATGATGAAAATCTTGTTTGTAGACTTAAAAAGGCTCTATATGGTCTCAAACAAGCTCCAAGGGCATGGTATTATCGTCTTGACAAATATCTTCATCAACAAGGATTTTCAAAGGGGTCCGTCGATAGCAACTTATACACAAAAACTCGAAAAATAACAAACTATTGATTGTGGTTGTATATGTCAGATGATATCATTTTTGGAAGTAATGAAGAGTCTATGAGTCGAAATTGGGTTTCCTCGATATGCCAAGAATTTGAAATGTCTTTACTTGGGGAACTAACATTCTTTCTTGGCTTGCAAGTGCAACAAGCACGTATGGAATATTCTTATCACAAGCAAAATATCTTAAGCAAATTCAAGAAGTATGGCATGGAAGATTGTAAACTGTAGAAGACACCAATGGTAACCGGATGTACTCCGGGGCCGAATGATGATTCCCCCACGGTGAATCAACTAGAATATAGATCTATGATAGGAATTCTACTTTATCTCACTAGGACAAGAATATTATGTATGCAGTTGGGATTGTTGGACTATTCCAAGCTAATCCAAAGAGTCTCACCTTCAAAGCCGTGAAAATAATATTCAAATATCTACAAGGAACTCAAGACTTTGGACTATGGTATCCAAAGAATGCCGATCTTACTCTTCATGCATACACCGATGCAGATTGGGCTAGAAATGTTGATGATCGGAAAAGCACCATGGTGGTGCATTCTATGGGGTTCCTGCTAAGATTCGTTCAAAGAAGAAGCAAAGCTCTATTACCTTATCTACAGGTAAGTGCGTAATATGTGTCGCATCATGTTTCACTCAACTTCTCCGGGATGATGCAAACCTTACAAGACTTTCAAATAAAATTTTCACCTCCTATATCCATTATGTGTGATAACACAAGTGCCACTTCTCGTATCTCAAAGAATCCCCCCGTTATGCATTCCAAGACCAAGCACATTCCCATCAAATATCACTTCTTACGTGAACAAGTGCTTGAACAAAAAGTGAAATTGAGCATGTTCCCTCCAAAGAACAAGTTGCCGATATACTTACCAAACCCTACCGAGGGAAGCGTTCGAATATCTCGACAAAATCGGGAGTAGTCTCGCCATGCAAAAGATCGATCTACTTAAATACGTAAGATTAAATTGGTTAAGAGGTGCTTTGGGCATCTCCGAATGCATAGGCTAAGGGGGAGCATTGATCATATGAAAAGGATGCATTGTTGGCATTTATAAGTCATTTTTTGTTTGAAGATACATCATGATCTCGTGGGGAGCATGGTATTGCTCTGCTCAAAGGACTCCGATCAAATTTGCCATCGATGTCAAAGGGGGAGGAAAAGAAAGGGGGCTTCTATGAAGACAATCGCAGGAAGAGTATTGCCATCAATGCCAAAGGGGGATATTTTTGGAAATGTTGTCATTGATGGAAAAATAATTGGCAAAGAAGGAGCATCCGAACCGTAACCATGAAAAGAGGAAAAGAAAAGTAGTAGCAGAAGAAGAGTGCATAATTGAAGCAAGAATTGTCCAGATAGAGTAGGAGAAAAAGGCCATTGAATAGAAAAGAATAAGTGAATGTTCTAATAAATGGTAATTCACCTCGATGGAATCCGTGATAAGTAAGAAATCCATTGAAGGAATTAATGGTTGCGTAGATATGATGGTTTTGCTTGGATAATCAAGAACTTGAATGTACAAGCAAAGGACCAGATGTGATAGAACTCCGACCATGCAATGGAAGGTTGATATATTATAGTAGAATTGAAGAGCGAATGACAATCAATTGTCTCGAGTTGATGTTTGTGAGGAAATCCCGTCCATTGGTTCTTCATTCCCCATAGAGGAAGCTCCGCGTATAACTAACTCTATCCTAATGGTAGTGAAACTCGTCGGAAGAGAACTACATTTGTTCATTGCTTGGCTGAAATCCTACCGAAGATAATTGCAGTTAACTAAGTAAGAAGGATAGCGCAAAACCCGTACTCAACCCTTTGGAATCATGAATGGAACCCGGAAGAAAAGAGGTAGAACGTAACAAAAGGAAGTGCGACTAACCCCGTGAAGAGCGGAATCAGACTCAGTGAACAATGAAGGCGTTTATGGTTTTCATCGCACCACCTATGCAGTGAGCGGTATTTGAGGAGTTGGGAGCGATTCCATAAATCATTCGACATGTGGCAGCGGAGGACTCACGAAAACCGCTTGTCACTTTGCGCCATCGCGTGTTATAGTTCGACCTAGGATGCCCAACGATATCGTTGTGCACCATTGATCCGGAGTGGAAGCTATCGCATGGTGGTCATATGAGGAAGATGCACGAAGATTAACCAAAGTACAAAGGCCATCGCACGTTAACGGTTTCGCATCTGAGAGGTCGAGCGATATGCATATATATGCCGTTGATCCGGAAGCTTGCTATCTAACTATGATCGATCACTGACTTGCGTGAAGTTTACTTATGGTACCATGGGCATATTTGATTGGAAGTTATCGACTATATATGTGGGCTCGGGGGTCAAAGGGTTATCGTAAGGTTAATTGTTTGAAAGCGTTGGATATTTCTCTAAAGTGCGAAGGGTTGTAACTTTAATCCTAAAGTTCATTTCAAAGTTGTAAATATATTTATTTGTCAATTTCTTGAAATTGATAAATAAATTAAAAAAAAAAAGAAATCAAAGAGGCACAAGGGGTAAACTAAAGGAAATAATATCAAAGGAATACCATTAGTGGTTGAATGGTTTTTACTCATGGTATTGATAAAGGTTAAACTATATAAGGTGAAGAGGATGATAGTACGAGGTGTGCATGCGTAAGGGTGGTGAATGAATAAATTTCTCTCTCTAAGGAATATCTCCATGGATCGACTCTCGTTCTTAATTGATAAATCCGAATCTACGATGCACCCATGGATATAATGATCCGACGATGATGAATCTCTAGTTTGATCCACTCGACGAAATCATGAAGAATCGGTGTGAGTGTACCGAAGAAAATGAATAACCGTGGCCCGCAAGGTATGTTGCGTGGAACCGGGTGGATCCGCACGAAAATTGATGGAACGTGTCCGCAAAGGGTGCCGAGGGTTGAAGCCTTTAGTAAGGGGGTTGTAGCTCCTTCCAAGCAGAAGCCGGTAAACGAGAGAAGGTTGTAGCCTTTTTGCAGGTGTAGATGCCTCGCGTGTCGGTATAAGTCCGCGCGCATAAATTGTAAGAAGTTTTCTTTATAATAAATATTGAAGACCGAGATAACAAAGCACCCGTGGTTTTCTCCCAAATTGGGTTTCCACCTTAAATACCGGTGTTCATATGTGTGGCTTATGTTTGATGGTTTTTCCGTTATTTTCGTTCATACTTACTCGCTTACTAAACGTCCGATGAATGAATGATGCAATGATCTAAGTAAAGACATAGTAAGATCTCCGGACATACACGTTGGATTATGTAAAATAGCATATGGAGAGAGAAAAAAGAAAAAGTAAAAGTTTTCACTCTCTAACATCGATTCACCCCCCCTCTCAAGATTTTTTCCCAACATCCTCAATATTATTAATATTATTATTATCTTTTATGAGGCTATGATATTATTATTAAAGGGAAATATATCTCCTCAATCACTTGGACACTTTCCGATTATCTTTACAGACTAAAAAATCTCTCTCTCTTTTAATAATATTTAACGTTCTATTGCACTCATCAAAGAATGGCATATTCCTCTTACACTCATTAAAGACATGTCATAAAATATTCCTCTCATAGTTCTCCAAATAACAAGGCATCCATGCATCTCCTTAATGGCATGAGTTACACTCCTCTAAATGGAATAGAAGGCATGCATATTACTCCTCCTTTATGAAAATAATTTTTTTCTCCTCCTATATATGTGTCTCATGTATTCTCACTTGAGGGGGGTGGATTGTGATACCAAGAGTTGGAGAGATTTGAAAAATATTGTGAGAGGGAGAGACTTGGAGGGTAGCCAGATGATAATCTAAATTGCTAAGTAGTTTGACCCAATGGAGTTGACCATGAGTGGTACCGGCTGTGAGCTCTTACAACTCGGGGGTTCCAAGGGGAGATTTTCTCCATGGATATGGTTGGGCGAAAAACCGGGTGGTTCACAATGAGTTGGCAAGGATATTAGCGCTGGAGCATACTCTCATTAGAGTTGGAGCATACATACATCCTTTTGGAGTTGTATAAAATCATTGTCAGGTATGGTGATCTAATTATATTGTGTCTTTTTGTAGTTCATTTCATGGTTTTTGATTATTTGGTTGTTGGCTAAAACTTACATGTATATGAAGTGTTGAATACCAAATGTTGAAGAAATTTTGTAATAGTTGTGGAAGTTTTTTTTTTTTGTACATTATTGAATCGATTGACAATAGGTCATAATGGCTAAAGCATTTAGGATGCCACGAGTTAGATGAAAAAATTTTAATGGCTTAAATTTTGTTTTTCCTTCTCCTTGTACAACTGTAGATAAGTTTGCACACTATGTGTTTGACGAAAGTAATAAACGAGATTGTAGGATTTTTTGTTGCTGTTGTTTTGAATATTCACATTTCTGGGCATGTATGTTGCGATTCATCTCAACTTCAAGGGGTATATGTACCATTAGGCCATGTCACCTCTACTTTTATTTCAAAAATCAAGTTTTGAGACTCTGATTCCAAAATCTTCTCTGTTTTGCAGATTTGTTGCTGCCTATATGAACTGCCTATTGTTTTGTTTTGTTATTTTTTTTTAAATATTGGATTTTCTTGGTGATATATACCAATGAAACTAATATATTCTAAGAACTTTAAATCTCAATAGTTTTATTTCAAGTAATTAGAGACATGTTTTGGAAATGGTTTCATATTATGTTGCAAAGTGTTTGGAAAAATCCGTGAATGGGAAATGTTATTATTTTTACTATATATGCAAATGATTATGCATGAATAAGTGCTAACTTGCAGCCTATAGGAGAAGTAAGGAAATAGACACATATCGAAACTATACTTGGAGGAATCAATGTATCAACCCTTAAAATAAAAATGCAAAAATAATGGCAGCCAAGAGTTTCAAAGAAAATAATTGGGGTAATTTTAGTCATTAGGTGCATGAAATATTTGCAAATGTAGATAAAAAGTAAGCATACACAATTAATTAAAATATTCATCATTGGTTAACTCTTATTTCGGAGTATCTCTTTATATGTATTACAATAACTCATGATGCTTGCCATGTGTTTGTAGGAATGATTGAGTGAAAATAATGCTTGATGAATCTAAAAAACCTTCAACTCACTTATAGTAGATGAAATGGTTTGGAAAAGAATTTAGAAAATATATAAATATTTACATATTAATTCGATATTTATATTTGTTATGCAAGGTTGTAGATTCAAGCTTGCATACCATCTATTTGACAAAATATGTAAATGAGATTCCAATAGTGAATATTTTTTAGTTTAACAAAATTGAATCCATGTGTGGTTTCGTAATGGTTCAGCCAAACATCAGGGGGATATTCATGTCTAATGGACTTGTAACCCCCCATTTGATTCCAAAAAATTACTTTTTAGAACCTAGATCGTAAATCTAGGTAATTTTTCAGATTACTGTTGCCAACTATGGGGGTGCTTGTTCTTGAGTATTTGGTCAAGGATTGAGAAGATTTAGTTCTGTTTTTAGATGCCAATATTTGAAGATTTAATTTATGAATTTTATGAGTCAAATAGGTTCAATAAGAATCATATATTAATGTTGCCAATGGTTGTCAAAATTGTCTTAAGAGATTATGGTTGCACAAAATGCCTCAATGGTTGTATATTGTATGCTTGCAAAATGTTTTTCATAATGATTCAATGGTTGTATCTATTTAAATTTATATATTTTCTATAAAAAAAATTTCTGAGTGAAATTAGGATTTGTAACCAAGATGTTTCTGGAATGTCTCAATGAATATGCATGGTAATCCCATTGAGTTAAAATTCATGATGATAAAGTCAAATTTGGGTAAGTGAAATTATTGTAGTGTCAGATTACGTATGGAATTACAAATATTGGATACCAATCCTATAGAAGCCAAATTCTCCTTTTATGTAAAGAATTCATAAGCATATTATTTAAAATAAAATCAAATTAGTCACTACAGAAGTAATAATTAGCTTGTTGGAAATTGTAGCTTGTAAAGTTTGATATTTATTCATCCCACTAAAGACTATTTCTCATAAACATGAATTTTAAGGTTGAGGATCAAGTGATGGTTGTTGTTTGGTAGTTTGGATTTGGGTTTTGAGTGAGACATTGGCTTTGGGATTGTCTTGGGATTTGAAAAAAAAATATCGCATTTTGAGTTTATTGTTCAATATTTCTCTATAATACTGATGGTTGGTAAGGTGAGACCTTAAAATTTACCACAATATTTTGTTTTCCCTTTTTGTAGATAATTTCAAAGTAATAAACCAACATCTTTGTGACCCATTTTTGTTTCTCTTCGACAGATAGCCTTTGTTCCAAAAAATACTTCATACTATCATGATTTGTTTTTGCTTTGAATGGTCTTCCTATTAGGTATGGCCATTATTTATTAAGTGCATGTAGTATGGCGACCATTTATTTTTCATAGATGGGTTTGAGTAATTTATTTCCTTTAAGTTCACTACTTTCAAAGGCAAGGGGCCTTCCTTCTTAAATTAAAACTGGACTAATGCCATGGCATGAGAGATCACACTCCACAATGAATATTTTTATGAAGTTAGGTGTCACCAAGATGGAATTTGTACACATAGCCTCTTTAAGTTTTTAAAATGATTTGGTTGCTTATTTAGTCCAATAAAGTTCTTCCTTCTCCAAAAATTTTGTTAGAGGTGCTACTATTTGACCATAATTCTTGAAAAATTTGCAGTAATATTCTGTCAATCCTCAGAACCCTTTGATTTTTTTAAAGGTATTAGGGAATGGCCATTACATCATAGAATTTATTTTGTTAAGATCCAACTTGACACCATTATGTGATACAATATGACCCAAATATTCCACTTCTTGAACCCCAAAGGTGTTGAATTTTTGTAGCTATGGTCGGTCTTCATAGTTAATGTTTTTAGCCTTTCATATAAATGTAATAATAATTTAAAGTCATGTTCTTCATGTTGGATTCAAAAAGAAGAAAATTTGAATTTTCAAATTATGTATTTTTTCCTCCAGAAATCGAGGTTAGCTCCAAGTTGGCCAAACCCTAGAGTTGTGTCTATTTGGGCTCATTTCACTTCTATATAAAGATCATTCAACCTCCTTCAAAGGGAATTCACATCATCACATGTTTAAGTAATTCAAATCTCTTCTATTAGAGTGAAGGAGAAGAAATAAAACAAGTCAAGTTATGGGAAAACCATCTTCTAGGAAGAACGAAAGGTTATGAACAAACCATCTATGGAAGGCAGAATTCTAGGAAAAATTATTGAGCAAAGGGTCGAATTCTAGGAAAACATTTCTCCGCTGGGTCTTCACTCAATGAACCTATGACATATCACGTGCATTCATGGCATACTAAACAATACCCCTAATTTGACTATATATTGGAAAATACCTCTAAAAATCACTTTATTTAACCCCATACCAATATGAATTCAATACACCTTCCCAATTTAAAAAACCCTGAATTTCACTAGATATTGTAGGTATCCATTTTTTCATTAACATTTTTTATACCCATTTATAGTTTTTCATTAACTTTAAGCTCTAATTTTTATACCTGCCAATATAAAAACCCTTTATCCCCAATATAATGCTAAATATATTATGTCATTTTTTTCTCAATATATATCCCCCAATATGCCATGCACGTGGTGTGGTATTACTCCCATAGTGAATCCCCTGTGCCTATCTCTGGGCATATTGACTAGGCGTTGTTATTACTGAAATTGACTTTATTTTGAATGTCATGATCAAATTGTAGCTCTTGTTGAATTAAAAAATTTCTCTAAGGAAAAGGTTGTTGGGGTTTTCCCCCATGTGGGTTTTCCCAAGGTAAAATGATTATATTTCTTGTTTGGTTGTCTCTTTATGATCATACTATCACAAATGTTATTGTTGATGTCTTCTATGTAATTTCTTAATGATGAATGTAAATATGAAAAATCTAAAATCATTAGAAGTAATTATCAACTTAGAAGACCTATAAAAAATCAACATGGTATCACCACAAGGGTATGCGAGTAGCCTTGAAGAAGTTAGCTTGTTCCTCTAGGGTTTGTTCTAGCCCTAGGAATCCTAGTCTAAGTTTTAAGAAGGAAGGAGTGTTGAGCCCTAGATATGTTATCATATTGGCTATTCAAAACTTTCATTTACAAGCCATATTCATACTTTTATAACATATTTTGTAACTGTCATATTACCAATTTTCCCTAAATGCATCCTTTTATCTTGTGGTTAATTAATCAATATTTCTTGTATTTTTAATGATTGAATGAGTTTTTAACGTGGTTTTCCCATGATGGTTTACTAAGATGTTTATGTGCCCAAACAACAAGTTCTAGCACTGGAATTTGAAAATTCGGTACTTATATCAGTTTCGATACTAAGTAAATGTTCACACATTGGAACTTCTCGAGATGACATGGGTTGAAACTATATGTTTATGGATGGATTTATGTTCACATCTAGCTCACATGTGAAGCTCAAGACGTTATTCAAACCAAAATTCCACGTACATAAATTCAATACTTAATTCAGTACCAGTTTGGCATTTTCAGAAATTAAGTACTTAGTTCGATACCTGATTCTGTACTTGCACATCAAAAATTACGTGCAACCAAGTCTATAATGTAACCTCCAACAAATTATTTAACATGATCTTGATAATTTCCACCTCCAACGAATTATTTAACATGATCTTGAATCATAACAAAATTGTTTTAAATAATATTTGTTATTTTAATCGTAGTATGGAGCGAGAGTTTTTTGGGAGTCGATGTTGTCTTTTGACCATCGCTTCCTTTGACTTATGATGATATAAGAATAGATCTGCGCAACGTGAGATTGGAGATGAGAGAGGACACAATGAGGAATTCTGGGATCACATTTTTAAGCTGGTTTTTGTAACCGAAGTTAAAGTTTTATTTTTGAGTAGAGCTGAAGTTATTTTTGTTGTAATGAAGATTAAACCATTGATATTTTGAGCATATTTACGATCTGATTTAGTCTCTAGGAACGTTTCTAGGTTAGGAAAGGTCCCTTGACTTAGGTAGAGTCCCATATTTCATTCATAGAGTAGAATATTAGTTAGATTTAGTTTCTTTCCACGCAAATGTATTGATTTTTTAATAATTTTTTTCAAAATTTCATTCATCATTCTCAATTTACATTAGACTTACATTTCAGATCTATTAGTATAGTGATTTCAACATGTTGTGATAATTTTATTATTATTATTATTATTATTTTTTTCTCAAGATTAAGAATTAAATAAACTTGAATCAATTTCTTAACATGTTTTCATACCTAGAATTTTAATTTTCAAAATTCCGTACTTAATTTGGTACTTATTCATAATTTCAATTTACAAAATTCCATACTAAATACGATACTTATTCAAAATTTAAAATTCCAGCCTTTCTGTACTTAATTCGATACTAGATTCTGTACTAGAACAAGGTATTAAAAAATATGTAATTTGTAGTTTAGGATTCTTTAATTGATTGGAGCTTTTCAACTACTTGGTAAAATATTCCTACAAAAAATAAGAACCTACAATATATCTCTAATCCTGCTTAACATTTTTTTTTATAGTTTGTTAATACATTTCTTGTAGCTTATTTCCGTGTTTTATTTACTTGCCTCACATGCTTTTGCTTATAGTTGTTGACATGTACTTTTATGAAACATGTTTAATGGGTTTTCATCACTAGAGTATTAAAACCAATAAATTCTCAAGACCTAATAAGCTACATATATAAAACCAAAAGAAAATTGTCGTGGTTCAAAACCTGGTAAGAGTTAGAGTCCCACAATCCACTGACAAGTTAATCCTTAGTGATTAGTTATTTCTAGTGTTAATTGTTAGCATAGGCTAGGATAGGCTCTAATCGTGCATTTCTTGTGCTTGCATCTCTAAGTCTTACGATCCTGGATTGATAATTAAATTTTGGAATTATAATACATATAATTCCACCAACAAGGATTATATCCAAAAGAGGCCAATATCTTTCTCTTTGTTTGTGCCCTAGAAGAAGGCTGGAAAAACCTACTTCTGTTGGAAAATTAGAACCACAAGTCTAAATTTTTCTTGTGACAAGGGACTGAATAGCCTCATTCCATCTCTTACAAGCTGAAAAATTCTCAGGAATGGTTGTAGGAATCTGAGAGACATCAGGAGGGTCGAATAATCTCATACTAGGGTCAAAATAAAGAAAAGATACCACCAAAATTATTTCTGAAAGCGCGAGTTTTGTTATACGCAAAGGAAGGTACTAAGCCATGAAAAGAGGCCTAACAAGCCTCATATTCGACCTAATATGGAAGGAAAAAAAGGATTAGATGTTTAACTGAAATTATATACCCTAAAAGAAGTCTAAAATACATTAATGGAAAATCTAACCTACAATTTGTTTTGGCTTGTAATCATTTTGTAGTAATTTCAGGTCACATATTTGACTAATGTTTCATAAGACCATGTCAAAAAGAAGGAATGTAACAATCATGAATTTAATCATTGGAGCATGAAATTGTACTGACATGATCATGAGTGTACTGAAGATATAAGCCTCTATGACTAAGGTTGAGGAGTCTTAAGAAGCAACTAAAAGAAGTTCGAAAATATCACTGTTTGAGAATAAGGCAACGAAGTCATATTTTGTGCATGAAGTCTACTTTTAATCCCTAAATTGTGGAAAGGATTGGAATAATGTTTAATGGAAAGTTTTGAAGTGTTATACTTGAAGATATTTTTTGGTTACGAGGTCTGATAAAAGATACAAATCATATTGTTTCAAAGGAATCTGTTTCCATAAAAAGCACATTACATATTGTTCCCAAGCAAAACACATTTTTTCCATGAAAGCACATTACAGTGATGAGATGTTATAAAAAACTATAAAGATACCAGTGAAGCTATAAGTCTACTATTTGATGCTTGAAATGAAAGGTATGTGTCATTGCTCAAGTTACCTACAATGATTTCGATTAAGATCAAAATTTTTAGTTTGGAAACATTCTTGTAAAATTTTCCTGGAAGAAATGACAACCAAATAATTTTTTCAATGAATATGCTTAGCCTTGTATCAAATTTGTTTTCATGAGAAATTAGATAGGACTGTGATCTACTCCATAGTCAAATCATAGGACTAGGTCTGATCTATTTCCTTACAACAAGGGATACTTGAAGAATATATTAAGGAAATTTATGATGACTACTAAAGGAATCCCTTCACCCTACTAGTTAATTGATAAAAAAATATTGGTAGATATACTACTAATCTATATCATTAAATTCATATTGGTAAGCAATGCCAACATCACAATTTGGATTTTTTTTTCAAAGAAAGACAAAGCCACATAAGGGAAATATGTGATCCATACACATGTGCTAAACTTCTAAATAACAAACCTGTGTTTTTCTTTAAATATTTTGCATTATATGCTTTGATGCTACAAGCTCTTAAAAGTATTGATGATTTTTGTTGTTATGGACCTTGCACTATTAAGTAAAGGTCCCGAAATATGCATTGCATTTTCCACTAATATTGATTGCTAATACTGGCTAAATGATGGAACCTATTTTTTTTAATCTTTAAAGGCAAAATTCGAAATAAGGAAAAAAGATAACTATCTTGATGGAACAAGTTCATTTTTGACATGAAAAGATTACAATGAAGAAGAGGCTGGGTTCCATTTTAAATTTGGAGACCAAATTTCTCTCAGGAAAGATGAGTCATTTGCAGAACTTGATGTGTCCTTGTTATGACTGCTGCTTGTTTTTTGATGGAATATTCTTAATTTTTTTTTGATGGAATGGGGACTCTACATATTCTTGGAAAATTGGACATGGAAAGGATAATTTGCATATTAAAAAGTATGTTGGACTTGAAAAAGGTGTAAAATGATTTTTGAAAAATTAGGGTTTGTAAATACTAGAAGAATGGATGTCTTGAATGTGAAAATTATAGGATTTGTGGATAAAACTCTAGATATGGACCTAGATTAATGTTTCCACAAAAATAAGAAACCCTAAATCATGCAAGGAAAGAATGAAATCATGCTGATGATGAGTATAATCTTTAAAAGATAAGTAACTTATATCTCTCTTCCTTAATTATTGTTTTTATTATTTTACTATTAGCCTCTTGTATTTATATCCTTGCTCGGTTATAATTGTTCTTCCATGGCCTCCTAGTGAGGATTTCAGGTACATAGTGAAGGCTTCCAAGGCTCTGGTAGCATATGGAAGTAGTGGAAGAAAAAAAAAAGCTTGTGACAAGAGAAATCTCCCAAAATCAATGATTTGTGTTGATAAATATTGTACTAGATGAGATTCAAGGTCATAGGGAGCAGGGAGATTAGAAAATTCGAAGTGCACCTTGATTGTGCCAAAGGAAAGTTAGTGATGAATTCTAAATGGATATACAAGATATACCATGCAATAAATGGAAGCATAAAACGAGATTTGAGACTAGAAGGCTCTCCCAGAAAGATGGAGAGGATCATGGAACGACATCTATTCCAATATCTAGGTACACTTATCTTAGAATTATTGTTGCTTCTGTTATGGAATTACATTATATGGATGAAGTTAATATTTTATCCATGAAGAATTTGAGGAAGTAGTGTACATGGAACCAACTTAAGGCTTTGAGGGTTATGAAGAAGTATCCTGCTTGCAAATATAATATTGCACCTAAAATTTGGATTCATGGATAAAGGTTGATCCTATATGATTTGTTTTTTATCGAAGTGGAAGGAATTATTTGGCAGAGGGAGTAGTTGTGGGAAAAATATTTGCTTCACTAATAGAGGGAGCAGTCAAAGAGCCTTATTTTAGATTCAGAGGGAGTTGAAATCTAAGTTTTAAATGATGAACTTTCATTAATATTGTTAGGCTAGATAACTGACATGCTAGAAAACAACAATGGTATAGGGAGAAACCAAAATTTCCACAACAAAATTTGTTTCAGAAAGTGAACCTAGTTAGGGTAACTGGAAATTAACCGATCAAATTATTATTTGAAGTACCAACATGGTATAGTTGGTTATGGAAAAACCAATTATGGTTTGAGATATGTCTCAAACAGTGAAGTAAAACTGCAAGGATACACAATTTAGAACATCATACATATACATGCAACAAGAAAAACCACAAGTACAAAATGATTTCTAGGGGAATCCGACTGGGAAAAAACCCCCTTAAGCCTCTTTTCATTAATCAGTTGAATAAAGAAACTATTACAGTTTCCTTTAAAAGAACATTTTTCTCTCTACTGAATGAGAAAATCTAGCCAACACTTAGCCAATTATATGCTCATCTAGTTTCATATTTCCTTGTGAAATACTTGAGGAAATTAGCTCCTAAAAGATATGATTTTACTCCTATTTTCTTAAGCAATTCCAAAGGATTGATCTCCTGAGCTCATGCAACAAATGTACACTCAAACTAGTATATAACTCATGTTACACTTCCTTGTCATCTCCACTTCAGCTGAGAAATTATAATTCCATGAATGCATTAGATATTTTGGGCCGATTTATTAGTTAAATGACATGTATATGAGTTAAAATGTTATGCCATTACTCAACTGATCTTCATCTGACTCTATCACTAGTTAGAGGCCAATTAACTGAACACAACTAAAAATAACTGAACTAGATTTCTAAAATTTAGCAATCACACATGCATGATTGAACTCCAAGCCCAATAACTCGAATTTATTGAGATAACCAAGTGAGAATATCCATGTTACACTAGTTAAATTCCTACAAGTTGTCCTGTTGATATGGAAATTCGATTTACACAATTTGACTAAGGCTAAATTCAAATTGAGCCTTTCTTGCTACATTTTTTCAACACTCCCTCTTATCAAGAAATGTAATTTTCACCACCCCTATCATGCAACTGTGGAATTAAATTTACCTCTTGAAAATGCCTTTGTCATGATTTTATCATATTTCTCCTCAGTTGGAATGTACTATAGAAACATAATTCGCCTCTGCACACAATCCCAAAAATGATGATACCATATATCAATGTGCTTGGACTCTATCCATTTTGCTTTCAATAAGTGGTCACTACATCCACGGGTAATAATCCGATAGATCCTCCCGAAGGGATCAGTCGTCGGCTTTTAATTTCGGGGCCTAACCCCAAGGGCATCGAGGAGATTTGACCCCGTGACCTTCTGTATGGAAAAGTATTTAACAACAGGAACTCGACCATTTGAGCTATCCCTTAGGGCTTTCCTCATCCATATTGCCTCACATGTTTCTTGAATTGAAACCATGTATTAAGCCTTTTTTGAGCTGAGCGCCACAAACATTTTCTTCCTGTTGTACCAGGAAATATTCATGGACCCAACACTAAAGATAAAACTTGAAGTACTTTTCTTGTCTGATGGGGCCTTTGCCAAATTTGCATTGGTAAATACTTGGAGCTTCACTCCCTCTATCCTCCTATACCATAATCCATACTTGGTATTGCCTCTGAGGTACTATAACACATGCTTTGTTTCCTTCCAATACAATTTGGTAGGCCTCACCATATCTTGACTAAGTTGGTTTACTGCATATAATATGACGGGTATTATGTTCACAAGATACATAAAATACCTCACAAGCTATATATAAATGGTAGCATCAACCTCTTCACCTAAAGAGACATTCTCCTTCCTCCAATTTGTAGCTAGAGGTGTTTCCATGGGCTTACAATTCTCCATGTGAAATCTCTGAAGTATTTCAGAGGCACACTTCCCCTGAGACACAAACAATTCACCATCACCTTACCATACTTCAAGCCCAAGGAATTAATGCATTAAGCCAATGTCTTTCATCTCAAACTATCTTGCAATATCCTCTTTGCAAGAGTGGATGAGATGCTCATCACCTGTCAATATGAAATCATCAACATGCAAAACAAGAATAAGCAACTTACCATCTACCACAATGTGATAGATGTTTGCATTTACTTCACTTTTGGTGAATCCCAATCCACTTAGATAATTTTTGATCTGAGTGTACCATGATCGAGGTGCCTATTTGAGACCATACATTTCTCTCTTGAGTCCACACGCATGTGACTGTTGAAAAGTGTAACTAGGTTTGGTCTTCATAATGACTAGTAATTATGAATTCATGTAATGAAAAATACAAAAATAATAAAATGTATTTTTGTAATACTTTCATCATGGGTTTCATGAGAAATGAGTTTTGTTATAGGTCAAAGACTTCTTCTTGACGTCTTTAGGGATTTGTCTAGTCATAAATGTAATTAGAGTCACGAATATGGAGTCATGTTACACTTGTGAAAGAACAAATTGATGATGCAAATAAATGCTCAAATACCTTGTCACTTAGCTCCTTGAAGTCAGCTCAAAACATGGTAAATATATTCCTTGGTAAAGTCAGCCTAGCCACAGATGATCATGTCAACCTAGAGCAGGAGATACAACCTCTATTAATTATAGGAATGTGACCTCATTAAAGTCTGCAATAAAATGCAAGATAAGATATGATTTAAGTGTGAATAAAGGAGACAAAATCAACGAAGGAAGAAATGGTATTTTATATCTATTTTGGGCCTAAGTCTGAAAGAAAGTTTGAAATACAGTGCATAGAAAGGAAGGGAGACACCGTAGAAAGAAGGGCTACTAGCGTATGTAAAAAGAGGTCAAAACGCAGTCATACTAGTCTGCCATCTAGTGCGTGAAAGAGATCATTATCAGTACAAAGGTAAGGCTATACAAGCATCATTCCTAAACTTATCTAATAGTGTAATTTCAGAAGTGTATGCAATGTAAATAAGGGTAATTATAGCAAGAGAAGAGATCACCATCCTTTGGCATCTAGAGTGCAATAAAAGGATAAAGAAATATTCTATTAAATATCAAGGTAAGATTAAAGGAAGACCGAAAGGAATAAAATTATTTAAGGGCTCAGAATCGAGATTTCTAAGTTTGGTGCATAACGATGCAGAACATTGTAGAAAATAAAGAAGCTACAAGGGAGGAGTGACAAGGTCTGGGAGGCATACATAGGTCAAGGTTTTGTGTCATGATCACAATACTTGTCAACTAAAAGATTAGAAGAATAATTATTTGCAAGTTTTCCTCTCAAAGAGGGCGAGGTTTTGGTCCTGGCTTGAAGAGAAAAAATATTGCATCTTTTGTATTTTGATAATTGAATTTACGAAATACCTAATAAGCTAATGAAGAGAAGAAATAAGTAAGAGAAATAAGTAAGAGAAATAAGTTCCAAGTAATTATCTGTTGGAAATATTGTCATTGATGGCAAAGGAGCAAAAAGGAGCAGCACCAGAATTATCAGTGAGAAAAAAGGAGCAAATCAAGATCATCTGGAGTATAAATAAACAATAAGGCAAAAAAGAAGATTAGGCAATGATGTAGTGAGAATGAAAAAAGGAGGCAAGGAGCATCAATAACGCAAAGGAGCAGATCAGGAAATGATGCAGTGAGAATGAAAAAAGGAGGCAAGGAGCAGCAATGTGTAGCTAAGAGGCAAAGGAACAAGGCAAAGGAGTAGCATTAGAAGTATAATCTAAAGCAGAGAGAAGCAGAAAAGAGGCATGGAGAAGCTTTAGAGTTATTACTTAAGGCAAAGGAGTAGCAAAGAAGTGAGGAGCAATAGAGAGGCAAGGAGAATCATTAGATCATTATCTAAGGAAAAGGAGTAGAGAGGAGCAACATTAGAATATTTACTAGGGAGAAAGGCAGAAAAGGAAAAAAGGGAGCAAAGGCAGCAAAAGAGAAAAGGTAGCAAAGGCAACAAGCTTGGGTCAAGTCGGCTATTCACGTTCACTGCAGAAAGCAAAGGAAAAGTTGGGTGTATGCATACAAAATGCGTGCAACAAACAAAAGAAATGAATGAGCGAGCCAAGTTGGGGTGGTTGTAAAACATGTGCAGAACATTGGTTTTGCCTTCAGAAGATCATGAATGAGTTGGGTGTTCTACATGCAACAAATAAGAAATGAATGGGTGCAACCAAAGAAGCAAAGGTGTGAAGGAGTGAATGAGCGGGTCAAGTCATGAAAATACACGTTCAGAACAGTGTTGGCAGATGGCACATCGCAATTAGCGATTTTTATGTTTATTTCTAAGTCATCGCAAGCTATATGTTTTAAGTTGCGATGCATAGTATATCGCACACCGCAAGGAATAAGGAAAAACCATTATGGTAAATTCTAAAAGGTGCAAAATGTGATAAGGTTTTCGGGCCGACTTGCGAAATTGCAAAATCACAAATATTGCGAAATTCTTAAAGTTGCAAATTTGCGGGGAGGTAAGTTATTAAATTTGCGAAGTGCAATAAAGAGGAGCGAACACGATGGAGTTACAAAGCCATAAAGGATTTTAAGTCTGGCGTGGGACCTATTCGCATACCGTAGATTGCATATCGCATATGATAAGAGAAATTTTTTATTGCTATGAGCTACAACTTGCGAAGTGCGTTAAAGAGGCCTGGATGCGATGTAGTTTCAAAGGTGAACTCCAAAGGATTTGAAATATGGATGTAAATCATTTCCTGTGTTAAATCGCATCAGAGGGGGAAATGGAGATTATAACGTAAAATCTATGGAACACTGAAATGCAATAGATAGTCCGATACGATACCGTTCAGAGTTAAATATTAACATATTTCATGTCCAGGTTTAATGTGTTTGCACTAATTTTATGAAGAAAAAGTTGGAAGTGGAGGTAGACTCGGGTTACAAAGAAAAGGCCTGAACACATGGAAAATGGACTCAGGTAGAGAGACCCGACAGTGCGTGCAAGAAGGTTGAACATTGTAGCTATAAACAGAAGTCTAAACGCTGAGGAGGAGACTTGGGCAAGTGACCCGACTGTAGAGTAAAGGTATTGCGGTATTTTATTAATCAAAAGGCTGAATGTTGCGGAAAAAGGAGAATAGGCAAAGTCGGGAAAAAGACAGTTAAAATTACACTGTTGGAAATGTGCCAGCTGGGTCGAGTCGGGTAGAAGACGTTCATGCTGCACAGTTGGAAATATGACAGCAGGCAGAGAAGACAAAATGAACAGAAAAAAAGAAACTGAAAGGGATGAATTGACATATTGTTGTAACTGTAACTGTAAATGTAAATTCATTGATTATTTTATATTTTTTGTGATGCAAAGGCAAGTCTCTGTAGGCATAAGAAAAACTCCATGAGTGATGTAATGATTATTTATGATGTAATAACCTAAACTGAAGAATGAGGAATCGAATGGGTGGAAGGCATAGGGCCAGGCTTGTTCATTTCATATTCCATATAGAATGAAGAAAATAAGGAGTTATCTATATAAGATATGCAATATCAGTGTTCATAAGAGGTCAGAAAGTTGCAGAATGCAAGAGAGCAGAAGAATGTGAGAAAGTTGCAGAATGAAAGAGAGCAGACGAATGTAAGAGAGTTGCAGAAGGTTGGAGAGTGGAAGAATTAGAGAGAGATGATAGAAATGTTGTGCAAATTAGGAACTGATATGAAGCAGATATGAAGGATGAAGAGGTAGCAGTGGAGAAGGAGTATAACAGAGCTGATATCGAGGTAAATCAACATTTTAGTTTCATGGGGTTTACAGTCTCCTTTAAAGTTGTAGCTTGATAAATTTCCAGTTGGAGTTGGTTGAGGTAAGAGCCTCTTGTAGGTTGTAGCCTACAGAAAATACATGGGATTTGGTGCTTCCATTTCAAGTTGTAGCTTGATAGATGTCCATTTGGATCTGGTTGAGGTAGGAGCCTCCTGTGGGTTGTAGCCTGCAGAAAATAGATGGGAGTTGGAGCTTTCTTACAAGTTGTAGCTTGCAGAATTTGAGGTAGTAGCCTCCTATAGGTTGGAGCCTATAGAAAAATCAGTGGTGAGAGGGAGTTGGAGATTGCCTTTGCATCACAATAATAATAATATGTGGTTTTCTCCCTTATGTGTTTCCACTTATATCTATTGTCTATGTGCATGATGATTATGTGTTGAATCTACTTATTACTTGCTGCCCACATATTAAGTTTGCTGATTCATTATATGTTAAGTTTCTTATGAAATGGAGGTGCAAATAAGTTTAAAGAAAAGAGTTTTAAATGTCCATGAATGTACTAAACTGATTCACCCCCCCTCTTAGTTTAGCTAAGGGTTCATCATTATCAAGTAGAGAATTGACTTAAACTACGCCATATAAAATTCTCAACATGGTATCAGAGCTAAGGTGCTAGAAAGGGCTATTTTGACAAGAAGACACTCAAGCACCAAGAAGATCAAGGATTAGTTTCTATAATACAAAATTCAAAAATCTACATTGAAAATCAATCTTCAATTTCAAAGAATTGGTTTGTAAATTGGGAAGCCATCATCTTCAACAACTATTTAGTGTTGGAATAAAAGCAACATTGTTGGATTTATCTTCAAACCATCATCAAGAACATAGCTCTCTTGAAAAATTCAATCAAATAAGGGAGACCCTACAAGAAAGAAGAAAGAATATTTCCAAGTAAGTATCCTATATCTGTCAAAATAATTTCTTGCAAGGAAAGTAACAAACTTTCGTAACAAAAGGACAGGTCTAAACTTATTTGAAAGTGAAGCAATGGAATATGTCAAAGGTTCTCATGTTGAACCATCAAAAGAAAATATTCAAGCCTATACCAAATACACAAAGGGAGAAATAAGAGCCAGAAGAATCCTTATAGAATCTGTTAGACTCCTATATTTCACAGTATCACAAGGTGACTAATTATTTTGTCAGGTATTTCATACTGAAAATAATATTCCATGGCTATCTTTTATTTTTAGGAAAAAAGGGAAATCTTGGCTGTCAAGAGCATCAAATGAATATATCTGCCTTTCAGCTTAGTTGCAAGAGGAAAGTGTTGCTGATTAAGTGTGATGGTGAGAAAAATCCATACTGCCACCATTCATTCCATCTACCCTTTTCCTACCCTTCATTTTCCCTAAAATCTGAACTCCAATGCTCTGAATTCCATTTTGACCCCTAGACCCACATACATAACCTTTCAGACTTATCACTTTATAAACCCACATATATAAAATTCTAAAGTCTTAATGCTATAGCTCCG
The DNA here is from genome assembly GCA_034641835.2 of Pinus albicaulis. Lineage (NCBI taxonomy): Eukaryota > Viridiplantae > Streptophyta > Pinopsida > Pinales > Pinaceae > Pinus > Pinus albicaulis. Next base: position 1,410,473,797 of record CM076570.1, on the reverse strand, counting down.
CCCACCCATCAAACATCCGTGGCATAAAACATTATACCATAAACCTTACCCTCTCCTTGCCTTTTCGCATTTACACTCTTTACCATTTCACAGCCAAGTTCGTCACCTTATAACTCTGCTGACACGATATAGTGGGACCATTCCAAGCCACGTCACCATTTCCCTGCATTGCATCACATCGCAAATACTATTTCTCATATCGCAAAACTTAACTTACCACAACTCTGCCAACCTTTAAAATCTTGCGATCGCCAATGTGCGATAAAAATTAAATGTTGCGGTATGCGATAAACTCTAAAGTTTGTGATGTGTGATACGGGTGGGACCCAATCGCATATTGCACTTCACGAAGTTTAAAGAGTTAGCACTAAGGAATATGGTAAAGTCTGCGATCTGCGGGTTGCGAGCGTGTTGAGGCCTCGAAATTCTGTTGCCAAAACATGGGGAAAAGCACCCGGTCCGGACCTTAAAGCAACTCCTTTTTCGTTTGATATAGTGGCTCCGACTGGGGATAATGGGACCAATTTCCCAATAAGGATGATTTTGAGGGTGTTGTGAATATAGCATGCAAGTGGATAATGATTTTAATCTCTATGCATCTATCTAAATTATTAATCTAATATATACCTGGGGTGTTTTTCCTTTATGTGATCTAAAATGATATCTTTCAAATATTAGTAATATAGATCATTTAACAGTCGAAAGAGATGAAAATTATGTAAAATGATTCTTCTAACAAATTAGTTTGCACAGAAAAATTGTGAAAGAAATATCGCATTTATCAGTGTGATTAAATATTAATTAAAAAACCATAGCTAAATATTAGAACAAAAGTGCATGTAATATTCATATATGATAACGTTTCAAATATATAATGCAATAAAAGATAACTGTCAATCTATGAAGTAAGACTTAATGTAACAAGTGAATAGAAGTACCATATGTACGAAGTTCTACTCATATAAATTGACAGTGATGAATCTGCTTCTTCTCACTTTTGAGAAATTTAAAGAGTACAGTAGTGCAACATCAGTTAAACAACTTTAATTGTTAAAAAATAATAGAATGTGTTCCATTAATTCATCAATGCATTCATAAAATTACAATAGTGCATTCTTTGCAAATGTTTTTGACAAATTTCTGGACCCTTCTATAAATGCATGAGAAGTTTAAATACTAAACTAATTATAAACTAAAATAGATTATTACAAAAATATAGAGGATGTTTCAAACAACCTTCCTCAAAAAGCTAACTTAAACTACAATTTAGGAAATTAAACTAACAATTCTGATTTTGTGAGTCCTGCCCTTCTTTCTGAATGTGTTCACGAAGTTGGAAAATATCTAACATTGATTTTAGCTGAGCTGGCTCAGATATCCTTGACCAGATCTATCCCTTGAAAATAGCATTTGAGATTGCTAACTGGGATCTTTTTACTGAATCTGTAAGAGACTGCAGAGTTTGATACTGATGATAAGGTTTGATCAGAAAATTCCAGTAATTTTCTTGATCAAAATTATTTACCTTTTTAATTATTTCCTCCTGTGTGTCTTCTCTCTGCTTCCACTGTGTTTCTACTTGTCTTGTTTCTGGAAACACATCAGACATGTTTTCCTTAAGAAGTTCTGCTTTATACAATTTCTCACACATAGATGCAATAATCTCACTTGAAATCTTGGATGTATTTTCCACTGCTTTCTCTGCCTGTTTGATCTGCGCTTCCCATTCTATGAATATAATTTCTTTATGAAGCTTATCTACTTGAGGTATATTAGCTTGCTTTCCTGAATCTGAAACTTTCCATTGAATGTGGTCTTCAATTTTCTTCTCAAGTCTTTCACATTCAAGTTTATGAATTTCTATCTGCTAGATCATTATTTTACTTGAATCAAAATAAGAATCAATCATAGAAGCTTGATGACAAAACAATTCTTGTTCTTTCTTTAACTTAGTGTTTAAATCAAGTGCTTCTTTGATAAATTGTTCTAATTGTGGTTGAATCTGTAAATTAGTCATTGCTATTTCCAGCTGTGCTTGTTTTTCATTAATCTTTGTCCGATGCTAAAATTTGAGGCCTTCAATATCTTTATTAAATTGGGTTGTGCTAGCTTTGACTTGTTCACTGGAATTGGATTTCTCTTCATTCAAGAACCTCTCAAGTTCTTGTACTCTGTCTTTCTTTTGTTTTAACACTCTAACCTCAGTAGCTTTATTGATAGTAGCAATAGCGTACGCCCCTGCATACTGTGATAATTTGGTTAGGTGTTCAGCTGGGTCATCTAAGGAATCTTTCCATAGTACATCAATTGATTCATCTATAGGCTTTGGAGTTGTTTCATCAATTCTCCTTCTTTTATTTCTTTTAACTACAGCCTTGTAACTAGGATTGTAGAAAATATCTAATGAAGGAATATCTTCAATCTGTAGAGCTATCTGATCTGTGGGGTAGGCCGGTATGGTTTATTTATCCTACATTGCTGGAACTCTTTGTAGTGGATTAACAGTCTCCACTATCTTCTGTGAATGCTCAGGTGTCTGGAAAATTTTGCTTGATCAGTATTGGGATTTTCTTTAGAAGTTTTTATGGCTTCAGAAAATTCCTCCCATTCATTTATAATATTTTTTTCTTGTGGTAAACTGGGCTGATCTAGAAGGTTGTGACTGTGCTGAATTGCTTGAGAATTGGATTACGTCCCATTATTTCTTGTTTCCTCTAGCATCTCTATCTCTTGAATGACTTGGTCAATTGTCTTTTCTGAGTTTTCCTTCTTAGATTCGGATTCATCTTCAGAGTGATCCAAATTATCAGATTGCTGTTGCGACTGACCTGATTCATCTTCAAACATTTCTTTTATTTCATCATCCAAACTAACATTTGGAGTGTGTTTGTTTTCATATTCAATAGTTAAAAAATTGAGAGGGACTTTTTCTAGTCTCTCGTTTCTGTATGCTTGAAAATCTTCAACATCCTTTTGACTTAGTTGACTAGATACATACTTGATAATATCTAAAATTTTTTCCATGCCCTGGAAAAGATTATCAAATCCATCTTCATCCCTTACAAAAGGTTTCATCTTAAGCTCTGTGATGTAATTTTTAATCACATCGTTTGGGTCATATAATCTTCTCGGCATAAATGCCAATTTCAAAAAATGAATTTTGGAAACCTCCTTGTAAGTATGGATGATATTAGACAAAGAAAAGGTGCCACACTGTAGAGGGAAATTAGGCCAAATAGCCTTTTTAGCATCCTTCCGATGTTTCATAACACCATTGACAAGCTGATAGGCTATTTCTTTTGTAAGTAACTTATCAGGAACATAATAGGGTAAAACATGGGGAGAAGCATAACTCCTGAATACTCTAATATATGTCAAATTATCTTTAGCAAACCATCTAGCTATTAGAATAATGTCTGCATTGGCTTCTTCAGAAACCCTAGGAGCCCTTTTGTTAAAAATAATTTGTTGTATAGGAAATATGACTCCATAAAATACTTTATAGAAGTGTAAGTGGAAATATGAATCCCAAAGTTCTCTATGGTAAGTATGAATTGGGGTAGGGTCCTTGGTGGTCCATTTCCATCCCATGGTGGGAAAATTGGAAGTAAATAGATAGCATCCATGACATAGGCAAACATATAAAAGGGAGGTATTTCTCTGAGTGAAATACTTCTTTTATTCCTATATTCGGTTCTATGCTTGGCTAGGTTATTGTATAAAATTTCTGCCCAATTCAAAATAGATGAATTGACGATTGCGTCAATTAGGGGAGCCAGTCTCTTGATATTCTAGTGCTATCTGGTTTGGAAAATAATCTACATAACATACCAGCAGCATAACAATAAGGATTAGGTATTTGGGAAATTGGGTACATACCAAATTTATCTTGCTTCAATTTCCCCTGGTTATCCTTCCATTCTTGGATGACTTTGATAAGGTCTGGATGTTCTACTCTAAAATTCTGCAAATAGTCTTTGTCATATTTCTGTTGCGGGGGTGGTAGATGGTACATTGCTATTAAATCTTCAGCCCTAAAAGAACCCATAGTTTCTCCCTTAGAATTTTTGAACATTCTATCCTCAATGTTTATGTGGTCAGTTGTCCACTTAACATGTCTTTATAATGAAGAATATTTGGTCTTGCAGCTATCCTGTGAATGTATGAGCATGCAACTTCAAAAAGAGTTGCGTTAGAGGTAGAAGCAGTTCTTGTCGAAGAAACTTTGTTTATCACCCTTGGTCCTTAATTTTCAAAAAGTTTATACATTGCTTCCCATGTCGAACTGCCACAATATTGGTTGCAGATGGTATCTGAAAATAATGGAGACATATCTGTGTCTTTAGTGGATGATGTCTGAGAAATTTCTTTTCCCTTTTTTCTCATTTTTCTCTTCTTCAATCCATTAACTGGTTTCCTGAAAGTAGAGCGAATTTTTACAAGTAAGGAGTATCAAAGAGATAAATAAATAATTTATTTCAAACATATGTGAGAAGATATCAATCTATTAAAATATAATATCAATCATCATTCATAATCTCTGAATTAATAGTCATATATCTCCACACGTAATATCTAGCAATCGCTTTAAAGCCATTAAGATCTTAAATTTCATTTTGACATAACACAAGATGTTTTACACGCTTGATTCATTAAATGGCACTGGTGCGCATGTCTCGGATTATAACTTATAACCTTTTGTAATACTTACCCTTAAAGGCTGCGAAATGCAATCTGTGAAATCAAAGATCGCAACTTTTATAGGATAACAATTAAGCGTATATTATAAGTTGAGCAAAATGCGAATTGCGATTTGTTATAAAACTGAAGTGGTCGCGATAGGCGAAGTTTTTATATTTATTATTTTATTTTCTCATTGGGTCCACGAGGTCACAACTTATATCACTTTGCTTTTAAAGTTTTTTATTGACTAAGTGAAGTGCGGTGCGATAAAGTAAATATAACGATGATTGAAGCTTTTTCGCAAAGTTTTAAATCAGATCTTTGGAGAAGCCTGAGCGCATATCGCAATTTGCATATTTTAAGTTTTATTTCTCTTTTGGAATTCATAAGATATGTGATTTGCGATGCGCTAAAAAAGAATAAGGCAGAAAAATAAAAATATCTATTTTTCTAAGTTTTTTGTTTTGTTTTAGGAAATATAAAGAATTTCCTATTTATTTCTAAAGGGTCCCTATTTATAAAAATAAATGGGGGGTTGTTGTATAGCACAAAAATTGGCAATTCACTTGGGTGAACGAGATATCTCTGACAAGAACTTTTTGGAATTTCTAAGATTTTTTGAAAATAAAATAGTTATAGGAATGAAATTTGAAAATAAATAATATCTTACTAAGTAATGAAAATTTCTCTTATTCACCTATTCATAAGAATTCCTCTATTAAAGATATAAGTATGAAAATATATATCAGTCCTTATTCAATTTCAAAAGATAAAGTAGGTGGCCTTACAGATTAGCTTTATAAAAATTTACTCTTTTATCACAGATAGAGCCTATGTTCCAATAGGAAATTTAATCTTTTGGCAGGGTTACTTTTTACCCACCAATGATTCATTGTCCCATCCAATATTTCTCATAATTTTTAGAAGTAAATTATGATCTTTGAGAATTTTCTTTTCATCCATTAATTTATTTACTTAAAAGCCATTGTCTTGGCTTGGTAACTAAATGATGACAATGCCACTCACTAGTAGTAATTAAGCTGATCAAACTGGCTCTTGATGAGAACCCTTGCCTTTTTGATATTATCTCAAGTCATTACCCTATTTTGGTAGACAGTATTGGTAATGTCAGCTTAAATATTTCCTTATGAACATGGTAAATAAGCTTGTAATGAGACTTATTATCTTTTGAGTTTTTTCTTCTAAGAATTTTCTTATTTTCTTTTGAATTCATTTTGAACATTTATAATATTTTCCAGATGGTGTGAATCATTGGTATTTTTAAGATTCTGGATGATAATGTTGAGTTTCAGATTGCTTTTCTGTAAATAGGTCTTTACTACGTTAAAGTTTCTTTTATTGACTGATAAATAGAATATTCATGCTATATAAAGATGAGAGTTCATCAAAGAATAACTGATTTTAGTGAAATTTCATTTTTCAAAAAGATAAAATCAATTTGTCTTTTTAAATCTTTCGATTTTCCTTCCTTAAAATTTTTTCATTTTTTATAAGCGAAAAGAAAAAAAAAAAAAAATCATCTGAGATCAAATTTGAAAAGCCACATATTAATACTAAACAACTTTTTATTTTAAAAGAGAAAAGCTAAAGACACTAATATAAAAGAATAGAAGGGGTTACCTCCTATGAGAAATATTTTTTTAAATTTGCCCATTAACACGCAAAGAATCCTTTTTTCCTAATAAACCTTGCAATAGAAATGTTGATGGGCCTATTTCTTCAATTATTTGAAATGGACCTAGCCAGAGTTTTTGAAACTTCATGTGTTTACCTTTTTCCTCATGCACTTTGTCCCATTTCAATACCGAATCACCAATTTGAAAATTCTTTGGAATGACAGAAGTTGAATCAAACGAGGCTTTTATTATTTGTTGATGATGAGCATGAGTTTGTTTGTATTTTTCTCTTTCTTCTTCTAACTTCAGAATTTGACCTTGTCTAAATTGTAAAGAAGAAGTAGGAGTTTCATCAATGAATTGAACTAAGGAAAGATATGGAATAACTATATTGGTTGGAAGTACAACTTCTTTTCCGTATACAAGATTAAATGGAGAAGTACCAATAGAAGCTTTTTGAGTTATCCGATCTGCCCAAAGAGCAAAAATTAATGACTTATGCCAATTTCTCTGATTCTGATCAACAGTTCTTTTGATTATTCTAATCAGATTTTTGTTTGTAGATTCTACTAAACCATTTCCTTGTGGATAATAATTAGCAGAATATCTTAGTTTAAAACCTCTTTTAATTGCAAAATCTATCATAGTAGTTCCAGAAAAATAAGATGCATTATCAAACATCAAAGTAGTAGGTAATCTGAACTTGGTTATGATATTTTGGTCAATTAAATCAATAATATTTTCTGAATTAGCTACTCTTAATGGAATTTATTCCACCCATTTGGTAAATTAATATGTAGCTGTGCGAATATATCTATGCTGTTTGGAAGAGTTAGGAACAATCTCACCAGTTATATCTAATCCCCATTGCTAAAATGGTTGTTCAATATTGACCGACTGTAATGGAAATGTTGGATTTCTTTGTTTTCTAGATGTACTTTGGCATAATTTACATCTTCTTGAATATTCATGAGCATCTTTGAAAAGTGTAAGCCAATAGTAACCTGCATGTAGGATCTTATGTGCTGTTGTATTTCCTCCAAAATGTCCTCTAGCTGGTCCATCATGGAGTTCCTACAAGAACTTCTCTGCTTCATATTTTCCTAAGCATCTTAAAAGTACAGAATCAAAATTTCTTCTAAATAACACATCATTGAATAACTCATATTGTTTAGCTTTTAATCTAAGAGCTCATTCTATCTTATAACTGAGATGATTTGGAGCATATCCATTTTTTAGATAAAAAATAAGATCAACATATTGTGAATCTGAATCATTGAGGCTTACCTTTGATATTTTCACATTACCTGAATCTTCTTATGTTAGTAAATGTGATGCTCCTGTAAGTATTATGCAAAAACCTTGACCTCTAATGATTTTAGAGGGTTTAATTTCTACATCATACTCTTGTAATGTAGTTACCCAATTAGCTCTTTTTTCTCCTAATTCTTTTTGCATCAAAAGTTGTCTTACTGCAGAAAATGGAACTATGATTTTTGTATGAGACTTTAGGAGAAAAGGTCTAAAATGTTTTATGGCTTTAAAAACAACAAATGCTTGTTTTTCGAAAGATGTGTAATTCAGTTCCTCACCTTGTAAATTTGAACTAAAGAATGATATTGGTGTTTCTATTTGTTGGTCATTCAACTGTGTTAAAACAACTGTGTATGATGTATCTGATGAAAAAGTGTATAATGTAAATGGATTAAGAAAATTGGGGGTGGTTAAGAATGGAGCACTGATAATTGACTGTTTAATCAATTCAAATGCTTCTCTTTCATTATGTCCCCATTTGAAGACACAATTTTTCTTAATCATGTTCTGCAATGGTAAGACTATTTGAGAAAAATCAGGGACAAATCTCTTAACAAAATTAATTTTCCCAAGGAAAGATTGCATTGTTTTCTTGTTATGAGGGAAAGCAATTCACTTAATTTCATCAATTCTTTTAGGATCAATATAGATACCATTTTTTGACACAATGAATCCTAAACGTTTTCCTTAATCTAAAGTAAAAAATGATTTCTTTGGATTTAATGAAATGCCATACCTTTTGCATCGTTCAAAGACTTGATTTAGGTCATTCACATGATGATTTTCCTATTTAGAGAAAAAAATAATGTCATCTAAATAGATAACTACTTTTTTGTTTATAAGTCCTCTAAAAGTTGTGTCCATGGCTCTTTGGAAAGTGGCACCTGCATTAATTAATCCAGAAGGAATTTTTTGATAAGAATAAGTTCCCCACTTAGTTCTGAATGTAGTTTTCAACCTGTCATCTGGATGAATGAGGATTTGATTGTAACATGCAAAACCATATAGAAAAGACATGAGCTCAGAACCAGCTAATTTCTTCAATACTTGTTCCATGGTTGGTAGTGGAAAATTTTCCTTCTGGCAAGCTTTATTCAAATTTCTAAAATCAATGCAAATTCTAATATCACCATTCTTCTTCCTGACAGGTACCAAATTTGATACCCATTTTGAATGTCTGACTGGAAAGATAATTTTTGCCTTGAGAAGTTTATTCAATTCAGTTTTAATTTGATTTTCCAAATTTTGATGAATCTTTCTCAATTTCTGCTATATGGGTTTTTCCTCTGAGATCATAGGAATTATGTGTTGAATTACAGAATTATCGTATGTTTTAAGATCAGAATAATCCCAAGCAAAGACACTTTTGTAGATTCTAAACAGTTTGATGAATGATAATCTTTCTTCAGAAGAGAGACCAAGGCCTAGATTTATATTTTGAGGTTTTTCTTCACTTCCTAGATTAACTAACTCAAATCTTAAGGTAGAACTTTGTGTTTTTGAGTTGGTTACTCTTTTAAATCTATCCTTTAGATCATATAAGTCTTCTAACTTGACAACAGATTTTGGAATAGGATTTTCATCTTGTTCTTTCTTGATCTGAGTGTCATGTTCGCTTTCATCCATGATTTGATTATCATAATATTATTTAGATGTTAAAAAATCTATCATATCTGAGTCATTATTGAATACTCTCCAATTAGTGTTATTATCAGGAATAGATGGTCTAAAAATCAATTCAATAGAAAATCTATCGGGACTAAATTCTTGAGATGGGATTAATTTTGATGCTACATTAGTGAGTAAATTTGCACTAGCATTCTGTATTTGAGGTATAGAAGAAATGTTGAAGGCTAAGAAATGAGAAGTTAATTCTTGGACTGATGATTGATAATGTTTTAAATGTCCAGATTTACAATGGACAATATCTTTTACTTGCCTAACTATGATTTATGAATCTCCTAAAACCTTCAGATGTTTGATATTTAGATCAATAGCTTTTAATAAACCTTGAACTAATGCTTCATACTCAGCTACATTTTTGGTACAATCAAATTCTAATCGGCAGGCTAACATAGTATTTTCGCCTTCTGGGTTTATTAAAATGAAACCCACACCTGCACCATCTTCAGATTTAGAACCGTCAAAATAAAGGGTCCAAAACAAAGAATTAACTATTTTTCTATCTAAAAAATTAATACATCTAGAATTATCTGTCTGGGAAAATTCTCAATCTGAAATACAACCGTGTTATCAAAGAAAGGGGATGGCTGAGCATTAAAGTTTCCTAAAAATGACTGTGTAAAGTAGTTTCCAATAATGTTGTTATTGAAGGCTACTGGCTTATTAAGATCTTCAAGATTAGTCACTGTATGTTTCATAAACTTTTCACAGTCTATTCCAATTTGGTTTGGCTTTCCATTATGTGGTAACTACATATGTGACCAGTTTGTTGAAAAATATCCATGAAGTTTCTTAGAAAAATCACGACTTAAAATTAAACCATAGAATTCAAGAATGTCTGCCACCAAAATATTAATAATTTGAAAAAATTTGGGATTTGATGACAATCTGATAGAAACATATTTTAATTCTCCTAATACTTCTACTCTAGTTCTGTCAAGTTGTACTATATGAACTGGAGAACTCTGAGGAGTAATGTTGAATATAGCATAAAATGATTTTGGCATTATATTCGAAGAAGCCCCTGAGTCTATCAAACAATTATGAACATATTTGTTATAGATCTCATAGGTCAAGAGAAATGGGGGAGTATGAGAGATGGACCAATCACCTATCATAATTAAATCTGAGGTATCTATTTTTACTGAAGGAGAAGGTGGCTTACCCATTTCATTAGCAGCTTGAACTATGACTAGAGTAGGTAAGTTTGAAGCAGGAACAACTTTTAATTCTCTAAGTAAGATTTGTTGTTGTTGCTTCAATTTGGTAAGCTCATGAATTGAAATATTTTCCCTAGTCTTCTTCATGTTTTCAACTATATTATATTCAATGGTATCTGAGATAACCATTGTTTTAGATATAGGTGGAGAGTCTGATGTAACATGACTTGTTTGCGTAGCCTTTGAATTAGAATTTTTGTTTGTTGATTTGTCTTTAGTAGGAGTGGAAATTTTTAGCTGTTGACTAGGCTGTGTTGCTTTAGTAGTTTTTTTGCTACGTGTGCTGAAAGGAAAAGCTTCAAGTTGTTCTTCATTTGATAGGATAAAATCCCACATTCCATTAAGTTAAACCCTTATTCTTTATCATCTTCCTCTTCCTCTGTTTTTTCTTCTTCCTCTTCTTGATCTAATTCAACATTAGATATAATATTTGGAGGTTGAGAATTAGAGGTTTGTTTTTTCTTGAAATTTCTAAAACTCTTTTTTGAATTTGAATTTTTGGCGACTTGTTTCTTGATATCTACCATTCATTGGTCATGGTTTTCAAAACTTTTTGAAGACCTTCTACATCAAATGGATCCTTTGGGATCTTCTTCTTAGAGTCATCTTTGAAAGAAGTTTTCTTTGATTTTCGATCTTCTTGAGAATAATTTTTCTCAAAAGTAGTCACTGCGTTTCTCTACAGATAGAGATTCTTTTATATTCTTAGCAAGTGTTGCTAATTTTTCTCTATCAACGAAAATAAATATATTATATGGAAGGGATAAAATATACCACCCAATTTGAACTTCTGCACCAGGAACTGCTGTAACAGGAATTTTATTGAGTAGTTTATTAAATCTTGAATTAAAATATTTTATCTTCTCACCTGGTTTAGCTTTAAGATTTGAAAGATAATTGATAAGAGTAGTAGTAGTTCTGTCATCTCCAAACTTAGCCAGAAATTTTTCTTCAAACATATTTTAGTTAGTTATGTAGCGAGCAGGTAATGAAAAATACCAGGATCCTGCAGATCCTTTTAAAGTATATGGAAATAATTGTACAACACAATCTTCTTCAACTAATGCATTCAAGTTGACAGCGAATATAAAATTATGGATATGTTATTTTTCAGGAAGACCATCATCGTGATTAAATTTTGGTAGCCATATTTCAGGATTTTTAGGCAGAGCATGAAGAGGAGCAGGCATGTTTACAACGCTTGGATTACTCCATGGGTTCACATTCAGCGGAGGGACTTGACCTGCCGTTGGATTTTGGATGGGTTGGTTGTGAATTGATGATGAGGTAGGTCGAGTACTAGGACCAGTATTTTGAATATTGGTACTAGTGAAAGTGATACTGACTATTGGAATGAAATTTGTGGAATTGAGTGGAGGTAATGGGGGTGAATGAGATAGGATCTCGCTAGTGATTGATTTTGATTGAGTCCTCTTTAACTTCTTTCGAGTGCTACTGATAGGAAATTCAAAAGGGAGAATCCTTGTTTTTTTACTTTCTAATTGAGTTAATATCCTTTGAGGTTGTAAAGAAGACGAAATACTAAGATCCGATATTTAAGAAGATTCAGGATTTTTAGCAGAAATAGATACTTTCTCCAACTTTTCTATCAAAGACTGAAATTCAGGGGAATTTTGATGAAACTTAGGAAATAGTATATTTTTGAGTATCTTTAGGATACTTAGGGGAAAGATGATCAAATTTAGATTTTATAGATGAGGATCTAGATAATTTTCTAGAAGTTGATGTGGATCTAGAGGGAGAGAGAGTTTTTGATTGACGTTTAGATTGATTAGATCTTTGTGCCATTCATTTGGCCCTCCTTCTAGCACCAATATGTTAAGGCCTCAGAATTTGGTTGCCAAAACATGGGGAAAACCACCCGATCCAGACCTTAAAGAAGCTCCTTTTTTGTTTGGTATAGTGGCTCCGACTGGGGATAATGGGACCAGTTTCCCAATAAGGATGATTTTGAGGGTGTTGTGAATATAGAATTCAAGTGGGTAATGATTTTAATCTATATGCATCTATATAAATTATTAATCTAATATATACCCAGGGTGTTTTTCCTTTATGCGATCTAAAATGATATCTTTCAACTATTAGTAATATAGATCATTTAACAGTCCAAAGAGATGAAAATTATGTAAAATGATTCTTATAAAAAAAGTAGTTTGCATAGAATAATTGTGAAAGAAATATTGCATTTATCAATGTGATTACATATTCAATAAGAATCCATACCTAAATATTAGAATAGAAGTGCATGTAATATTCATATATGATAATGTTTCAAATATATAATGCAATAAAAGATAAATATCAATCTATGAAGTAAGACTTAATACAAGTGAATAGAAGTACCATATGTATGAAGTTCTACTCATGTAAACAGAGAGCAATGAATCTGCTTCTTCTCACTTTCAAGCAACTTAAAGAGTACAGTAGTGCAACATCAGTTAAACAACTTTAATTGTTAAAAGATAACAGAATGTGTTCCATTAATTCATCAAAGCATTCACAAACATAAAATAGTGCATTCTTTGCAAATGTTTTTGACAAATTTCTGGACCCTTATCTAAATGCATGAAAAGGGTTTAAATACTAAACTAACTATAAAATAAAATAGATTATTACAAAAATATAGAGGATGTTTCAAACAACCTTCCTCAAAAAGCTAACTTAAACTACAATTTAGGAAATTAACTAACAATTCTGATTTTGTGAGTCCTGCCCTTCTTTCTGAATGTGGTCACGAAGTTGGAAAATATATAACATTGCTTTGAGCTAAGCTGGCTGAGATATCCTTGAATGGATCTATCCCTTGAAAATAGAATTTGAGATTGCTAACTGGGATATTTTTACTGAATCTGTAAGAGACTGCAGATTTTGATGCTGATGATAAGGTTTGATCATAAAATTCCAGTAATTTTCCAGATCAATCTTATTTACCTTTTTAATCATTTCCTCCTGTGTGTCTGCTCTCTTCTTCCACTGTGTTTCTACCCGTCTTGTTTTTTAAAACACATCAGACATGTTTTCCTTAAGAAGTTCTGCTTTAGAAAGTTTCTCACACATAGATTTACTTGAAATCTTGGATGTCTTTGCCACTGCTTTCTCTGCCTGTTTGATCTGCGCTTCCCATTCTGTGAATAGAATTTCTTTATGAGGCTTATCTACTTTAGGTATATTAGATTGCTTTCCTGAATCTGAAACTTGCCATTGAATGTGCTCTTCAATTTTCTTCTCAAGTCTTTCACATTAGAGTTTCTGAATTGCTATTTGCTGGATCATTATTTTACTTGAATCACAATAAAAATCAATCATAGAAGCTTGATGACAAAACACTTCTTGTTTTTTCTTTAACTTAGTGTTTAAATCAAGTGCTTCTTTGATAAATTGTTCTAATTGTGATTGACTCTGTAACTTAGTCATTTCTATTTCCAGTTGTGCTTGCTTTTCAATAATCTTTGTCCGATGCTGCAATTTGAGGCCTTCAATATCTTTATGAAATTGGGTTGTGTTAGCTTTGAATTGTTCACTAGAATTAGATTTATCTTCATTCAAAAACTTCTCAAGTTCTTGTACTCTGGATTCCTTTTGTTTTAATAACACTCTAACCTTAGTAGCTTTATCGACAGTATCAGTAGCATACACCCTTGCATACTATGATAATTTGGTTAGGTGTTCAGTTGGGTCATCTGAGGAATCTTTCCATAGTATATCAATTGATTCATTTGTAGGCTTTGGAGTTGTTTCATCAATTCTCCTTCTTTTATTTATTTTAACTACAACCTTGTAACTAGGACTGTAGAAAATATATAATGAAGGAATATCTTCAATTTGTAGAACTATCTGATCTTTGGGGTAGGTCAGTATGATTTCTTTATCCTATATTGCTAGAACTCTTTGTAGTGGATTAACAGTCTCCACTATCTTTTGTGAATGCTCAAGTGTCTGGAAACTTGTTGCTTGATCATCATTGGGATTTTCTTTAGAATTTTTTATGGCTTCCGAAAATTCCTCCCATTCATTTATAAGATCTTTTGCTTGCGGTAAACCAAACTGATCTAGCATGTTGTGACTATGGTGGATTTATTGAGAATTGGATTTTGTCCCATTATTTTTTGTTTCCTCTAGCATCTATATCTCTTGAATGACTTGGTTAATTGTATTTTTTGAGTTTTCCTTCTTAGATTTAGATTCATCTTCAGAGTGATCTGAATTATCAGATTGCTACTGCGACTGACTTGATTCATCCTCATACATTTCTTTTATTTCATCATCTAGACTAACACTTGGTGTGTGTTTATTTTCATCTTCAATAGTTAACAAATTGAGAGGGAATTTTTCTTGTCTCTTGTTTTTGTATGCTTGAAAAGCTTCAAAATCCTTTTGACTTAGTTGACTAGATACATCCTTGATAATATCTGAAAATTTTTCCATGCCCTGGAAAAGATCATCAAATCCATCTTCGTCCCTTACAAAAGGTTTCATCTTAAGCTCTGTGATGTAATTTTTAATCACATTGTTTGGGTTGTATAATCTTCTCGGCATAAATGCCAATTTCAGTAAATGAATTTTGGAAACCTCCTTGTAAGTATGGCTGATATTAGACAAAGCAAAGGTGCCACACTATAGAGGGAAATTAGGCCAAATAGCCTTTTTAGCATCCTTCAGTTGTTTCGTAACACCATTGATAAGCTGATAGGCCATTTCTTTTGCAAGTAACTTATCAGGAACATAATAAGGTAAAACATGAGGAGAAGCATAACTCCTGAATACTCTAATATATGTAAAATTATCCTCAGCAAACCATCTAGCTACTGGGAGAATGTTTGCATTGGCTTCTTTAGAAACCCTAGGAGCCCTTTTGTTAAAAATCATCTGGTGTATAGGCAATATGACTCCATAACAGACTTTATATAAGTGTAAGTGGAAATATGAATCCCAGAGTTCTCTGTGGTAAATATGAATTGGGGTAGGGTCCTTGGTGGTCCATTTCCATCCCATGGTTGGAAAAATTAAAGTAAAACAGATAGCATCCATGACATAGGCAAACATATAAAAGGGAGGTATTTCTCTAAGTGAAATAATTCTTTTATTCCTATATTCGGTTATATACTTGGCTAGGTTATTAGATAAAATGTCTTCCCAATTCAAAATAAATGAATTGACGATCGCGTGAATTAGGGAACCCAGTGTCTTGAGAATCTAGTGCTATCTAGTTTAGAAAATAATCTACATAACATACCAGCATCATAATAGTAAGTATTAGGAATTTGGGAAATCGGGTATGTACCAAACTTATCTTGCTTCAATTTCCACTGGTTATCCTTCCATTCTTGGATGACTTTGATAAGGTCTGGATGTTCTCCTCTAAAATTCTGTAAATAGTCTTTGTCATATTTCTGCTGTGGGGGTGTTAGATGGTACATTGTTGTTAAATCTTTGGCCCTAAAAGAACCCATAGTTTCTCCCTTATAATTCTTGAACATTCTATCCTCAATATTTAAGTGGTAAATTTCCCACTTAACCATGTGTATATAAGGAAGAATCTTTGGTCTTGAAGTAATCCAATGAATATATGAGCATGCAACATCAAAAAGAGTTGCGTCGGAGGTAGAAGCAGTGACTGTCAAAGAAACCTTGTTTATCACCCTTGGTCCTTCACTTTCAAAAAGTTCATACATCACTTCCCATGTCGAACTGCTAGACTATTTGTTGCAGATGGTATCTGAAAATAATGGAGACATATATGTGTCTTGAGTGGATGGCGTTTGAGAAATTTCTTTTCCCTTTTTGCTCATTTTTCTCTTCTTCAATCCGTTAACTAGTTTCCTGAAAGTACAGTGAATTTTTACAAGTAAGGAGTATCAAAGAGACAAATCAATCATTTATTTCAAACATACGTGAGAAGATATAAATCTATTTAAAATATAACATCAATCATCATTCATAATCTCTGAATTAATATTTCATATATCTCCACACGTAAGATATATCAATCGCTTTAAAGCCGTTAAGATCTTAAATTTCATTTTGACATGACACAAGCTGTTTTACACACTTGATTCATTAAATGGCACTGGTGCGCATATCGAAAATTATAACTTATAACCATTTGTAATACTTACCCTTAAAGGCTGCAAAATGTGATCTGTTCAAATGGTAGATCGTAACTTTTATAGGATAACAATTAAGCGTATATTATAAGTTGAGCGAAATGCAAATTGCGATTTGTTATAAAACTGAAGTGGTCATGATAGCTGATGTTTTTATATTTATTATTTTATATTCTCATCGGGTCCACGGGGTTGCAACTTATATCATTTTGCTTTTAAAGTTTTTGATTGACTAAGTGAAGTGCGGTGCGATAAAGTAAATATAACGATGATTGAAGCTTTTTTGCAAAGTTTTAAATCATATCTTTGGAGAAGATTGAGTGCATATTGCAATTTGCATATCTTAAGTTTTATTTCTCTTTTGGAATTCATAAGATATGTGATTTGCGATGCGATAAAAAAGAATAAGGTGAAAAAATAAAAATATCTATCTTTCTAATTTTTTTTGTTTTAGGAAATATAAAATAATTTCCTATTTATTTCTAAAGGGTCCCTATTTATAAAAATAAATGGGGGGTTTTTGTATAGCACAACAGTTTGACATTTAAAATTTGAGCTAATTCAATTACAATCGAAGCTCCTCAACCAAGAGTTGAAGGATAATGATCTCATGACTTGTTGTGGTGAAATCACAACCCCCCCCTCCCCCCATTTTTAATTCATTATTTTCATAACAAGTATAATGGGTACCATTATTTTCTTCAGATTTCCATTACAATTGCTTCATTACGTTAGTTTTTTCACTAGATTTCCATCGGTTCTCGTTTCATCTCATTTGGATGCACGATTTGAAAATGGTGCTCATCCGAAGTTTGGTGATTCTCACTGCCTTGACTAAAATATGTACAAAATGTATATTATTTTAATTTTTGCAAATTAATTGTAAATATTGATTTTGTATTAATTTTTAATTGTTTTTTATTGTTTACTAACAGTCCTACAAAACCAACGTAGGTGAGATTGTATAATAATTAGTTATATTAGTTATAATTACAAAAACATATTATTTTAATTTTTTTTGGATCTCTAAAGTTAATTCAATTTTCAAATTATAAAACTTTTGAAATCCTAAAACTCATTAACTAAAGTGACTATAAATTTTTTAATGTGGTCGGGCATTATTAATATAGTGGTTGTAGCAATGAAAAGAGGTCAACAAAGAGAAAAATGGGGAATTTGGAGGCCTAATTCAGGATCTGGAAAACTACTCTAAAAAGTTATCTATTTTTTAGATTTATTGTAATTATGAAATAAAAATCTTGAGAATGAGGATGGGATTCCTCTTCTCTAAAACTAGAGGATTTGAAAACACATTTGTATTAGGGGATTACAGTTGTAAGTGAGAGGAAAGCTCAGTTTTGGGTTAATTGAATTTTTATTTTTCAAATATAGACTTTGTATTGGGGGCAGAGTTTGCACTATTGAAACCCTTTTTCCTAGTGGCAGAGTTTGTTATCTATGAAAGACTATTGGAGATCAGTCCAAGGAGCAAAGCAAGAGACCAGGTTTTATTAGTTTGTAATTCGAATGCTTTTATTTAAATGAAAATTTCAGTTATTTAATGGAGGATCTGTGTAAATGTTTCTGATATTGTGCATTCATGTTTGATGTGATGATGGATGTCTTTTGGATTAGATTTCTAATTCATAATCACATAGACCCGTTATTAATTTCTTTTTTTCTCAAGCACTTAACTCAGATTGCTAAGTAACTATTTACTTATAAATATGTCATCAAAAGTTGATTTAATTACTATTAAAATTATGAGAAAATTTTCTTGGTTTTAATATTCAATTATTCATTGTTAATTCATCTTAAAACAATATTTTTTTTTATAATTATAATATTAGCTAGTATAAATATTTCATTAACCAGATATTAATTATACACCAAACATGTTAAAATCCCAATTATTTGGTTTTTCTGCTCTCGGTTGGGATAGATCTATATCTTCTTAATCGAGATATATTTAGAAATTCTTTACCCCCTACATCTTCGAGTAGATTTGCATTCAGATTAGAATCTACATTTTAGAAGTTCCGTTAAGTAAGGGAAGACCTTATTTGTGGCTTGGCTAAGCCATAAAGTCAGCTTAAGTATTTTCTTGCTTGCATGTGCAAAACAAGAGGGAAGATCTTATTTCTCTCTTTCTTTTGATAAATAATAGATATATTATAAGCCAACAAAGAGAGATAGGGGGGTAACTAGACCCAATTGAACCAATCAAAGCCACTACATCAAATGGATAAGGGCTCGGTTGGGGTTCTAACCAGGTAGTATATCTCACATGTTGATGAGGTCATTTTTGGCGCTAGAAGGAGCCCCTTAGTAAATTGTGTCTTTGAAGATTTTTTGGTTTAATATTTTATCTTATTACTATGGCTCCACTTAAAAGACCTCCTTGGAGTTTCTTTATTGGACCTCACCCAACTACTACTTTGATAAAGGAAGTACAGACCTTGTCTAAGGTAAAGTATAATGGTACATGATTTGATTTTATTCATCTCTTTTTATTTATTTTAAATTGAAAAAAATTCAATATTGATGAAGATATTATTTGCAGGATCTTCACTCTTACTTTGACAGGTAAAGCCAAAGACTGTTGCTTATCACTTCCAGTTGCCTCCATACATAGTTGGAATGAATTTCTAAGATGATCCTTCACAATTTTTAGGAATATGATTATGAAAAGGTTTGTGATCAGTTAGAAGAATTGCCAAGGATGAAAGGTGATACTTTGGATAATTTTTATAGTAGATTTAAATTAACTTTAATGCAATTTCGGTCCAGAAAATTTCCTCCTCAATTCCAATTAATTGGATGGTTCAAAAATTTAGTGTCTCTGTCATGTGATAATTATGAAGAATTAGAAATCTTATCCATTGATGATAAAGAGTCAATTACTCAAAATGACAATGCTAATCCTCAACAAATTGAATTTTCAAATACTACTAATCAACAAAATTTGAATTATTGTTGCTTAAATAAATGATGCTTATGCTAGAATTACTCTAAATTTACATAACAATGATGAAGTATAAATTCAACAAGATGCATAGTTCATTAGCAGCAATCAACATCAAAGAAATCAACAACAATTAAATTAGCCAGAGAATGTCAACAATGCACAAACTTTTGCAATTAATTTAGAATCCTCTTCTACTTATAATAAATTACAAGCTATGGAGAAACTTAGTAAAAAATTGTAGATCGATCAAATGCACAAAGAATTTGTTTTTTATGAAGAAATTGATCTGCGGTCCGAAGTTTTCAATGGTACAAATGTAAAAGAATCTGAATTGTGCATTTTAGAAAATGAACAATCTTCTGTAAAGAGACAAAATTTCAGGTATTTATCTTTAACCTCTTATTTCTGTCTCTATCCTGATATTTTCAGTAATAATGATTTAATTTTTAATCAATTAATAGTCTCCCTGGATACAAATTTAATTTCAGAAAACAAAGGAGTTGTTACTAATTTATTTAATGTTGAATCATTGTCTAATTATGATTTTGTTAGAGAAAATTTAATTAATAATATTTAAAATGATCTTGAAGATTCTTCTTATCTTGCATCTGATATTCTGCCTAGTTCTATTTTATTTCACTCAAAGGAATATAAAATTAATGAAATTATTTATGATGATGAATTGAAAACTGAAAATTTTGAGCCTCGTTTCCCTTTATGTTAAAAAATAATTTTGACTGAATCTCATATTCCTCATTTCGTAAGTGAATATATTTTTAAAGATAAAAGGAATATTATTTTAAATATTTCAGTGAATTATCAATCTTTCAATCATCATAGTGACTTCAGTAGTCATGAATCCATTCTGATTTGTTGAAAAATGGCACAAAGAAATGGCTTCTAATTTAATTTTCCCTTAATTAAATTAGCAGGAAGCCTTGTAATTCCACATCACATGAAAACTTGTATGAGTTAACTGAATTAGGAAGACTTAGTTAGCTCAATCAATTTGATTTTGGGGTCTAAATAGAGACATGTGGAGTCCACTCTAATTTTTTAGGGAGTCTAGTTACAATTTATTTTTCGTTGTAATAATTAACTTAATTAATTTTGAGTTAAATCAGTTTAACTACTTCTAACTGATGGAAAAAATATTGAGAGGTAAAGTGAAATTTATTTGATTTAATTCACAACAGTGATAAATCAAATAATTGATAATTCACTCATCAATAACTGTTGCATGTTAGTTCTCAGAGAGACCTAATTGAGAGTGGAGTTTAAGGGAAGTGTACTATCAGTTATATATCTAGATTTTGTACAGATTGTGCATGGAGTAAATGATAGAGCCTAGATGTATTGCACAACTATTTTTAGTGATTTTTGTGGTGAATTAATTCCTAATTCCCCAAGAATATATGTAAGGAAGTAGGGATCTTTGAGGTAGAGAAAATGCTTAAGTATTGATCCAATATTTTCCTAAGAATCAGTGAGATAGTTAGAGATAGTGTAGAGAGATCTCAAGCTCCAGAGAAACATTGTATTGTTTCATGTTCTTGACTTATTACAATATAAAGATAGCGGGGTTTTTATAATTTTCTTTCCCTAGATATATATTTGTGTTGTGTGATTGAAATTATTTCTCTTTCTTGTTCATGTGAGTATGTGATCATAATTGGTTTCCACAATTTGTAGAATAGATTCAAGTATTTTTTTTTAAGAATATTACAAGATCAGTTGAATCTATGTGGATTCTCTACATGGTATTAGAGAAGGAATCAAAACAAAAGAGAAGAATATGATTTTTTTTTGAATAGGTGAATCGAATTTCCAAATTTATTCTTCAGGACTAGTAGAAGATAATGATGCCTTTCTATGGATTGAGACTCGAATATTCCCTTGAGGATAGTTGGAATTACATAGCTTGGATGGATAGGATGGAGGTAGTGTTGGAGGAAAATGGACTGAAGGAGTTCAAATACAGTGATATTCCAAGGCCAGAAACAACAGATGCTCAAAATCTTGATGCATGGAAGAAGAATGTAGAAAAGACAAGGCATATTTTGTTAGAAGGAGTTTGAGATCATATTGTCTCGAACCTCCATGGAAAGGAAACTAAAAATGTTGTGTAAGGCCTTAACATATTTGTTTTTGAATAGCAATGACCACATGAGGCTAGTTCTAAAATACAAGCTCAGAAAGATCAAGATGGAGAAGGGTGACACGATACAAAAATCCTTGACAAAGTTCAATCAATGTTGAGATGAGTTTGGAATTGTTGCTGTGATTTTTTCTGAATATGATCTGTTGAGCATAACACTTTTAGGCCTTCCCAAGGGCTAGAAAAACTACTAGGATTCGATGAATGGGAGGGAGAAGTTACCAGAGTGGGAGCGATTATGATCTGACTTGGTACAAGAAGAGATTTGCTGGAACACCAGAGATAGATCCTCATCAAAGACTGATTATGAGGAGGGTTGTGCCTTGGATGAAAAGGTAAAGGAAGGGAAAGGGAAGGTGTCCCATTCCAAATTGGGTTCTGGTCAGGCTGACAAGAAGCGAGACTTGTTAAAGATAACGTGTTTTCACTGTCATGAGTTTGAACACTATGCTACAAAGTGTCCACACAAGAAGACCAGTAAGAAGCCCTGAGGAGGAGCGAAAGGTGAAGTACTTGCTTCATAGTTCATCTTGGACTTCACTCTCATTGCATGCATGGTGTCATCAGTGATGGGTTCAATGTGGTACTTATATAGTGGAGCTTCATTCCATATGACCAACATTCTTTATCAACTTGGAGGAGAAGGATCTCTAAATGCACATCAACATGGTCGAGATGGGTGACAACGGGGGGTATAGTGCAACTGACATAGGCACAATTACCTTTCAAAGGGATTTTGGTATGCCTCTCACTTTAAAATATGTCATGTATGTTCCTGGTTTAATTAATAATTTAGTTTTTGTTGCTATGTTAGAAGATTGTGGTTATGATGTGATATTTAGCAAAGGAAAGACGTTCCTTTGTCACAAATCCAAAGACAAGTGAATAAGATTTGGGTTCAAGTAAAGAACCTATACAAATTGGATGTAGAAGACTATGTTTTCTTGAGTATGAAATAAGATAAGGTGGAGAGCCGAGACGTCAGTGAGTTATGGCACAATATATTGGGCCATCTACATCATGGCACTTTGAATATCATGCAACAAAGTTCTACAAGACTTCCCAAGGGTGAACTTAAGCAGTAAGATACATGCAAAGGGTGTACATTGGGGAAGTACACCAAATCCACCTTTCACGATAAGGAAACATGAGCAAAGGTGATCCTTGAGAGAGTTCACTTAGATGTGCATTGACTGTTCTCGACAACCCCCACAAAAAAACTAAGGTATTATGTGATTTTTGTAGATGACTTTTCACGCAAGTGTTTTATTTTATTCATGCAAAAGAAAAATTAGACATTCTCCAAGTTTTGTGAGTTCAAATCACTTGTTGAGAAAGATACAGGGAATAAGGTGAAGGCTCTTAGAAGTGAAAATGGTGGGGAATATGTCTCAAATGAATTCAAGAATTTTTTTTCTTCAAAATGAATTCAACAAGAATTGATAACACCTCATAACGCACAGTAGAATGGGGTTATAGAAAGGAAGAACAAAATTATTGTGGGAGAAACAAGAGTGATTTTTCATGATCAGGGCCTATCGTTGCATCTGTGGCCTGAAGCATTCAACACAACAATATTTTTTTAGAACAGAAGTCCTCATCGAATACTTGGGATGAGCACACCAATGGAATATTTTTCAGGTAAGAGACCAGATGTCTCATATTTTATAAAAAAAAATCATCATTTTATTTCCATGTAACCAAAGATGTTAGGAAGAAGCTAGAGCCAACAACAGAGTTGGGGATATTTTTGGGGTACACTGATACACCTCACAAATATCAAGTGTACTTTCCAACAAACAAGATGAAAATGGTCAAAAGAGATGTGAAATTAAATTAGGAGAAGGCCATGTGAATTTCCCTTGAGAGGGAGTTTCAGTTGCATGCAGTTGAGGAGCTCTTGGATCCTAAAGAAGAACTCTTAGATGTGAAGCAGAAACAAGAAGAGGTGCAGAGATTGGAAGCACCCACTCATGCAGAGACATCCTGAGAAGGAATAAAGCACACTAGAGAGGCTGAAAAGTTGGTGCTTGATGTTGTTAGACCCCTGTATTTCATAGTAGCATCAGGTGTGATTATTGCTTATATTTTGTCATGACTAAAAATGATATTCCATGACTGTCATTTATTTTCAGAAAAGAAGGAATAACGTTTTGCTGATAAGGTGTGATGCTGATTAAACTTCATTTATGCCCTCATTCCATTTCATTCCACATATATGCCCCTCATTTCCTCCATGCTCTAAATTTCTACACCTTATTTCTTTGAGAACCCTTCTTCAACTATTAACACCCAAGTTTTGTAGTTATGCGGCATGGTCCCACCTTCCCTCCACATCACCTCCCATTTCACATCGCATCACCGATTACATTCTTCATAACTTAAATGGTTAAACATGTGAAGCGTGATACTGGTGCGGATGCAATGGCTCTTCATAACTGAAATCTAAACATTTTCAGGTCCGGCTAAATGATTTTTTTACGATTTTTTATGTAAAGAGGGTCAAGTTGGGCATATGAGGTTTGAAACTCATTTTATGAAGAAATAAAGTTAAATGCGGCAGAAAGGCTCGAGTATCAAAATACACCGAGAGTCGAGTTGGGAAAGGCATTTACCAAACTTGTTATGTTATAACAGCATAAAGGACTTCTAGGGGAAATAAGCCCCAACAAGGCGTGCAAGCACGTGAGGTCCATTCGGGCAAAAGGAGATCACACAAAACTGTTATGATATACCAACAGAGGTGAAAAAGGTATTAGAACACATCAACACCATCACCAATCAATGAAAAGTGGCCAGCACTGCACATATTTGATTACCCAATGCTGGTTTGCTGAAAACAGAGCTAGATGTCAAAGCCACCATCGTTTGCCTCTTCATGACCATCAAGTCACCTCCAAGCTTATTGTTTGATCTTCCGAGGAGCCATTAAAGCGCTTGGATCTATGAAGAGTTACCGAAAATTAATTCTACAGGTGGTGTCTTTGTCAAAGATTTCTGATCATGCCTTGCATGGCCACACCTGTCCATTTTCTATTAAATTGTAATCAATGAAAGGTTGTCAAATAAGATAGAGAAACTGAATTAGTCTTTAGATAAATACTACATGCCTTAGCAATATCAAGGGTTGGAAGTTGTAAAATTGGACCCTGTTGAAACTTGCATTGTAATATCTATTGGAACACTGTAACTGTTTGGATTTGGGCATCAATAATAAGAGACCATTCACAAGATTCTTGAGCTATGTTAATGGTGATTTTTTTCCTCTTTGTTAATGTTTTTCCTCTGTCTTTCCATGTTGTGCATCAATTTATCTGATTTCAAAACAGAAAATTTAGATTAAGATTTGCTAAGAGAGAACCTTAATTCTATCTGTGTTTGTTATCTTAATGTTTTCCTCTGAGACCTAAATGCAGAATTTAGAGACGATCCGCTCTACATTTACGTTTAACCTTGATCCCCTTCTCCTTTCCAATTTCACACTGCTAGTAAGATCCAGTCTGCATAGTTAGCTTGCCCTATGAATTCCCTTGAAACATCGATGCACAATTCAGCCTTTTATGACTCCATAGCCCAATGGATTAGCTTATGCAGCTCTGTCTGTCAAACCACCCAATTAATCAAACAAAAAACCCTCATAGTTTCTATAACTAGCCTAACATCAGCAGTTAGAATTATCAAGCTAAATCATAAAAACAAAGAGAGCCCTCTCTGAGTCTAGGAAGGCTAGGTCCTGGACTTCAAATTGGTTTGATGTTGTCCTCTGTCATTTGTTCTTGCCAATCTTACAAATTACAGAGTGACAACATAATGGCGACTCCACTGGGGATGCGTTATTGAAAAAGCTTAAAATTTCATTAGAACTCAGAAACCCTAGTCAAAATATTGTATGATTCAAGTATGTTCTAAGATTGGTATCTAGTTTTTGATGGTCGACAACATCTAGACACAACAAAATTGAAATCATCCACTTGGCGACTCCACAGTTTTCAGTTGACCTAAGGACTCTACTGGTAGAAGAATCCAGATTGGTTGTGAATATAAAGTGACCCCACTCTCTAACTGATCCACAAGATGGATCTAAGAATACAACATAGGTATGCTTCAATGAATAGAGATCACATTCCTGGATTTCGACACAAAATTCCTCAGGTAAATTGGCATATAAATCTTCCTATTTTTCAAGATGAGAATGTTGATGATGCTTCATTTCATCTCATTAAATTTCATATATAATCATGGAAGTCGAGGTTCAAATTGCATGAGGACTACCTCATGAAGATGTTCATGGCAACATTAGAAGGGAAAGCAAGGGAATGTTATGAAGGTTTGAACCCTGGTAGTTTGTTTTCTTTAAAATATTTCCACAAGGTGTTTTATGAGCATTATAAAGAAAATTCTCCATTTTTATCATTAGCTGAAAATTGTTGTGACCAGTATGAGGATCTCATACAATACCTTATAAACATTGATGAAGATCTAGGAAATTGGCATCCAGAGGATCTTTTAAAAGAAATTTCTGAATTTCATTCTCAAGTTAACTATCATGATAACCAAGAGAAGTTTGTTGAAAATGAAAGAAATTAGGAAATGAAAGAAGATCCACAGGATTTCTCTGTGGGGACAAATGATTATTCATCTGCTCTTTTGTGTGAGGCTAAAGAAGACATTCAGACTCATGATCAGTCTTCACAGGAGAAAGAGAACAATTGTTGTTCAATACAAAGAAAACAAATACTCCCTCCTCCTTTAATTGAAGAAGAAATCAATCAGATTCTAAGCATGTGGCCAGCCTCTAAATTTTTATGTAATGAAGAGATTATGTCTCTTTGTTCTACTATTGATTTATGTACTGAAGCACTTCCTCATGAAGAAACAAAAGAATAGATTGATATTGATGTTGTTCTACCTTCTCAAGAAGGCCTATTGCTAGAAAGTGATCATATTCATCAGAATCATGGCCTTCCAACAGAATTCAGCCAACTCAGTCAAGACATATCAGGTTTGATTGAGGACAACATAGTGGTATATAATGAGGATGCCATGTCAGATGAGCATGAATAATATGTTGATATTCTCTTTCAGAAGGATCTTAAGCATGACAAAGTGGAAAAACGAGTAGCCCTAGATGAAGTCTATTATTTAAATCCTCAGGGCCAGGTATTGTTCAAAGATTCTTTTGTTGGTTTCTTCGAACCATCTAAAGAAGGAGTATGATATGCCAGGAATGGTTTGTTGCAGAGTTTAAGAAAATTTTGAGCATTGTTGTTCAAAAATTTTAAGGTGGGATTGGCCCCATTTTTTTTTTAGCCTACTCGAAAAAGTGAAAAAGAATCAATCATGTAGTCATTTACTTGATTGGTTGCATTAGAGAAAGGAGTTCACTTAGTGTATATATCATCTCCAAGTTAGATTAGGGTAGATAGGTGTGCAAATAATCTCAGCACTCTGAGCATCTTTCAAATTTTAGTTTTAGATTGCTTTTCATTTTTTAAATTAGTATGTTTCAGACTTTAGTTTCAGCTCAGTTCTGGTTTCACCATTCTGTAATATCCCAAGGATCAAAATTTTAAATAAATCAACAATCTAGTGTTCTAACAAAAATAATTGTGATAAAAAAACACAGAACACAACACATATGAGAAATTGAAGCCGAATTGTGTATCCTGAATGGATCCACCACATAAACATTACCGCGGGGTTTTCGTCCCGGGATCAATAAAAGAACTGGCCAGGCCAGGTTCTCAACCCAAACATAATAAAGTAGATAATCCAGAATGCCCTAAATGCCTAGCTTCTCTCCCCTTTTATAGGCTTGATGGGTCAATACCAACAAGAAATACCATGGGTCAAAACCATGGGAAATACCATGGATCAATACCATGGGTCAATACAAGAAATACCATGGGTAAATACCATGGGAAAATACCATCAAGAAATACCATGGGTCAATACCATGGGTTTACTTTCACTGGATCAAGAAAGGGGATATTACAAATCCTCGCACCCAAAGATTGCTTGTCCTCAAGCGATCCACTTCTATCCATAACAAAAGCATTTGTACATGGATACCAGGACCCATACAATCTGATGTGCCCTCCATTTTGAATGGTCCTGAATGGATCCTTCAATACTTGGATCCCAAACAATCCTTTGACCAATCCTTCCTGGAATAGATTTACCTGGATCCCAAACAATCCTTTGGCCAATCATTTCCCCAATGGATTCTCCTGGATCCCAATGCCACCTAAATCCTGGGACCTGTGGGTTATGGTACCATTTTAACCCTCCATCGATGTCCGCACCAAAGGGCCCAAGCTGCAATATGCCCTCGGCTGTGAGTATCCTCCAAAGAATCAACCTATCGATAGAATACCAACTCATAATCTCTCGCCAATCTAGACTTGGGGAGGGATGAATATCTGCAAATCTACTATGTTGATGTTGTTCGATGCTCAATTCATGCTTCTCTCCTTGGTTACCCAACTTGATGCAGTTGGAGAACTCTTCCCTTCTCTTCCCAATGTATAAAGGTGGGTTGTTGGTGTTGCAAGCCTTATCTATGTATTCTTGTAGAGTGCTGCTATGGGACTCCCGATTGTACTCCTCATGCGGCCTTGTGAGGGACTTGAGTTTTTCCTCAATACTAGGCAGCTTGGTCGATGATTTGGCACATTTCCCTATGAGTTCCTCGATTTTTCTGTTCTCATGTAAGACAGTGTCTCGAATTGTCCAGACTCTTTGCTTCAACAACATAAGATCTGTCTTGAAATGCATGATCCTCTCCTCAAAATGCACGATCCTCTCCTCATTTGATTCTCCTTGAGTGTATTCATCTTGGACCTCTTCACATGTGAGGATGAGTTGTCCATCCTTTCTGGTTGTCAAACATGGATGTATTGGTGGACTGTTGTCTATACCTGATTGCCCATACTCTTTATGGATGTCCTCCATTGTATTTATAGATTCAACTACCACATCATCAGGAGGAATTGCATATTTCCTTTCGTCATGTACTTTTTCAGGTTGACTGATCAGCTTGTCCTGCAAGTTTCTCTGAAGAGCATGGTGTTGTCGTTCATCATTTGTATTTGACTGCTCAGATCCTTCATAGGCCCTCTCCTGAAAACCAACGAACCCATCTATGGATGAATCCCCATGATCTGAAGAAGTCTCTAATTTTTCTATCCTTGTTGCCTCCTTATTATCTAGACATGAATGGTCAAGTGCCCAAACTCCCTTGCATAAAAAGCATAAGCCTTTCCTCCTTAGTTCATTTTTGCTGTCTCCACAAATTTTTGTTAGTTCCTCCTTGGTTAACTTCTTTCTAAGTAGTTTGATGCTCTGTTTGATCAACCCCTCAACTATTTCATAAGCAGCAGGTGATGCAATTAGCTTCTTCCTCCAAATGGCCAACAATTTGGATCTCAATTGTTTGCAGATGGCCCTATCTTCTCCTAAGATCAGAGACATGATATTTTGCATGTCTGTTTTGATGTAGTTTGGATGAGACATTGTAATTCCATTGCAGAAGTATTGGAGCATCTGAAGGATTAAATCATCACACTCTAGATCCAGCATAAGCATACCAAATCTGAATTTCTCCATGCGTTCCAAAATTTTGCGCTTCTGGTAAAAATTAAGAACGGTGGTGTTGTCCAACCCTTGGAGTGCTTCTACCATTACCTGAAAAGTCCTCCTCATGATGTCATCATTGTAGGGAAAAAGCGGTGTTGTTAAGGCTATGATTTTACTGAGACAAGAGGCGACCATGAGTCTAACCTTTTCACAAGAATGCTCTAAGAACCTAGGTTGTATCAAAGAAAGCATGGATGGCTTCAAGGCCCAACTTGACCCTTCCCATTTTGATTTATCTATCAAATTCAAAGCTGCATATAATGTGTCTAGCTGTAGGAGAACATATTTTGACTTTGAACCCTGCAATTTGGATCCAAGTTTGAAGAGATACTTGCTTGTTACATCTTCCTTTCGGATATCTTTTGACTGCTGAAGGATAACATGGACCTTTCGAGAGAAAGGCCTGTTGATGTGCTCTTTCTTCTGATTTGTATGTTGTTGCCATCTTTGATCCACAAAAGTATTGTAGCCCAGAGAATTGACTAATATATCATTATGTTGATTCTTGTGGCGTTTCCAAAAATAAAATGACGACATTGGCATCAATGGATCTCAATAGTTAGCTAATGAGAAACTTGGGAATGATCCCTGTCTAGCAATAATTTTCCAGCCTTTCAACAATGACCATATTTGCAAGAAAGATATGAATCTTCCATACACATGAATAAATATCATGGATACATTTATTCATAAGAGGCTATATACAAGCTATAAATGATTTTGTCAATCATGCCTTCAAATATTTCCCCCCAATAAAATAATTTACTGAAAAATAAAAATCCAACTAGGGTGATAAATATCACCGAAGTGAGAAATGCTGGCTAGGGTGAAAAATAAATTTCACCGAAGTTCCTTGCATAAAACTCTCAGGCTGGCAGGATGCACAGCTCTGATACCACTGTAATATCCCAAGGATCAAAATTTTAAATAAATCAACAATCTAGTGTTCTAACAAAAATAATTGTGATAAAAAACATAGAACACAACACATATGAGAAATTGAAGCCCAACTTTGTATCCTGAATGGATCCACCACATAAACATTACCGCGGGGTTTTCGTCCCGGGATCAATAAAAGAACTGGCCAGGCCAGGTTCTCAACCCAAACATAATAAAGTAGATAATCCAGAATTCCCTAAATGCCTAGCTTCTCTCCCCTTTTATAGGCTTGATGGGTCAATACCAACAAGAAATACCATGGGTCAAAACCATGGGAAAATACCATGGATCAATACCATGGGTCAATACAAGAAATACCATGGGTCAATACCATGGGTTTACTTTCACTGGATCAAGAAAGGGGATATTACACATTCAAGTTTTGAAGGTACAGCAGTATGTTCAGCTTGAAGGATTGCAGTGGATAAGTTAAAATGTAGTTTCGGTTCAGATTTCAGTATGCTAATAAGCTAGCTGGCCAAGCATGTGGTATATTTTTATCAGTCAAAGTTAGGATAAACAATCAGCTAGTTTCTAGATATAAGTTTTCAAATAAGCCCAATGGATCAGGCCACTAGTCTACAATGTTCTTAACACCTCCTGAAGGAGCTGCCATCCCCAGCTAGAGCCACTGTTAGACCCCTATATTTCATAGTATCACCATGTGATATATTATTGCTTAGATTTTGTCATGACTGAAAATGCTATTCCATGACTATCATTTATTTTCAGAAAAGAAGGAAGAAAGTGTTGTTGATAAGTTGTGATGGTGATCAAACTTTATTTCTTCCCTCATTCCATTTCATTCCCCCTCTATGCCCCTCATTTCCTCCATGTTCTAAAGTTCTACACCTTATTTCTTCCAAACCCCTTCTTCAACTATTAACACCCAATTTTTATAGTTATGTGGTCCGGTCCCACCTTCCCTCCACCTCACCTCCCATTTCGCATCACATCGCCGATTACATTCTTCATAACTTAAATGGTTAAACATACGTAGTGAGATATCGACGCAGATGCGATGCTACTGCATAAATGAAATCTAAACATTTTCAGATGCAGGTAAATGAGTTTTTTACCATGTTTTGTGTAAAAAGGGTCAAGTTGGGCATATGAGGTTTGAAACTCATTTTATGAAGAAATAAGGTTAAACGCGGCAGAAAGGATCGGGTAGCAAAAGATACCGAGGGTCGAGTCGGGCAAGGTGTTTTTCCAAACTTGTTATGTTATAATGGCATAAAGGACATCTAGGGGAAATAAGCCTAGACACAGTGTGTAAGCACTAGAGGTCGAGTCAGGAAAAAGGCAATCACGCAGAACTATTATGGTATACTAGCAGAGGTGGAAAAGTCAGTAGAACACATCAGCACCATCACCAATCAATGAAAAGTGGCCAACACTGCACAAATTTGATTACCCAATGCCGGTTTGCTAAAAACAGAGCCAGATGTGAGATCCACCATTGTTTTCCTCTTCGTGACCATCACAATCACCTCCAATCTTATTTTTTGATCTCCTGAGGAGTCATTGAAGCGTTTGGATCTACGAAGAATTGCCCAAAATTAATTCTACAGCCAGTGTCTTTGTCAGAGATTTATGATCGGGCCTTGCATGACCATACTTGTCCATTTTATGTTAAATTGTAATTAATGAAATTTTTTTGAATAAGATAGAGCAAGCGACGTAGTCTTTAGATAAATACTACATGCCTTAGCAGTATCAAGGGTTGGAAGTTGGAAAATTGGACCCTGCTGAAACTTGCATTGTAAGAAATATTGGAACATTGTAACTGTTTGGAGCTAGGCATCAATAATAAGAGACCGTTCATAGGATTCTTGAGCTATGTTAATTGTGATGTTTTTCCTCTGTCTTTCCATGTTGTGCATCAATTTATCTGATTTCAAAACATAAAATTTAGATTAATATTTGCTAAAAGAGCACCTTATTTCTGTCTATGTTTGTTATCTTAATGTTTTCCTCTGAGACCTAAATGTAGAATTCAGAGACGGTCTTCTCTGAATTTACGTTGAACCTTGATCCCCTTCTCCTTTCCCATTTCACACTGCTAGTAAGATCCACTCTACATAGTTAGCTTTCCCTGTGAATTCACTTGAAAATTTGATGCACAATTCAGCCTTTTATGACTCCATAGCCCATTAGATTATCTTATGCAGCTCTGTTTGTCCAACCACCCAATCAATCAAACAAACAACCCTCATCATTTCTATAACTAGCCTAACATTAGTAGTTAGAATTATCAAGCTAAATCATAAAAATAGAGAGATCCCTCTCTAAGTCTAAGAAGGCTAGGTCCTAGACTCTAAAGTGGTTTGATGTTGTCCTTTGTCATTTGTTCATGCCAATCTTACAAATTATGGAGTGAAAATATAATGGCGACTCCACTGGGGATGAGTTATTGAAAAAGATTAATATTTCATCAGAAATCATAAATCCCAGTCAAAATATTGTATGATTCAAGTATGTTCCAAGATTGGTATTTGGTTGTTGATGGTGGACAACATCCAGACACAAGAAAGTTGAAATCATCCACCTGGCGACTCCATAGTTTTAAGTTGACCTAAGGACTCCACAGTTAGAAGAATCTAGATTGGTAGTGAATATATAATAACCCCACTCTCTTACTGATTGACAAGATGGATCCAAGAATACAATGCAGGTATGCTCCACTGAACAGAGATCACATCCTAGATTCCCACACAAAATGCCTTAGGTAAATTGGCAAATAAATCTTCCTATTTTTCAAGATGAGAATGTTAATGATTGTTCGTTACATCTCATTAAATTTCATATACATTCATGGAAGTTGAAGGTCGAATGGCATGAGGACTGCCTCATGAAGATATTCATGGAAACATTAGAAGGGAAAGTGAGGGAATGGTATGAAGGTTTGAACACTAGTAGTTTGTTTTCTTTAAAAGATTTCTAGAAGGTGTTTTATGAGCATTATAAACAAAATTATCCATCTTTATCATTAGCTAAAAATTGTTGTGACCAGTCTGAGGATCTCATACAATACCTTGTAAATATTGATGAAGATCTAGGAAATTGGCATCTTGAGGATCTCTTAGAAGCAATTTATGCATTTCATTCTCAAGTTAACTGTCATGATAACCAAGAGAAGTTAGTTGAAAATGAAAACAATCAAGAAATGAAAGAAGATCCACAAGATTTCTCTGTGGGGACAAATGATAGATCATCTGCTCTTTTGTGTGAGGCTAAAGAAGACATTCAACCTCATGATCAGTCTTTAAAGGAGAAAGAAAACAATTGTTGTTCAATACAAAGAAAATAAAGACTCCCTCCTCCTTTAACTGAAGAAGAAATAAATCAGATTCTAAGCATGCAGTCAGCCTCTAAATTTTTATGTAATGAAGAGATTATGTATATTTCTTCTAGATTGGAGATTTCTGTGGTGTAGTTTTTTAGAAGGAAGACTTAGAATATCCACAACAGTCATTTTTAGTCTACGTTTCGAGTCTAAATAAAGACTCATCATCAGGACAACATGCTAAGAAGAGAGAATATTAGGGTTAATAAATAGTGGAGTGAAAGAAAAATGAAAAGGCCGACCAGTTATTAATGATTGAAAATTAATTAAAGTATTATTTCTTATTATATTTATATTTATTACATTAATTTTTTTTTATAATTTTGATTTATTAAAATATTTATAATTTTTAATCATGCTAAATTTAGAGGATGTTGCTAATATAAATAATAATGCTAATATATATTATAAAAGGGATAAATAGATTTAAAAATTTTCCCCATTAAATTTAAATTTTAGGATAATATTTATAATAGGGGTAACATATTTTTTAAATACTAATAATTTATATATTTTTTAATTTATAATTATTCCTTTTTCAAGTACTGATATTTAAAAAAATTTCAATTATGGTTTCTTTAGTTTATTAATATAAAATTTGAATGTATGTTTTTTGATAATATATATTGTAATAGGATAATAGATTGTAATAAATGATTTTAAGGGTCAA
The DNA here is from genome assembly GCA_034641835.2 of Pinus albicaulis. Taxonomy (NCBI): domain Eukaryota; kingdom Viridiplantae; phylum Streptophyta; class Pinopsida; order Pinales; family Pinaceae; genus Pinus; species Pinus albicaulis. The sequence goes on along the minus strand of CM076570.1, from coordinate 1,410,439,413 downwards.
ATTACCATTATTTTATTAAAGAAATTATATTAAATTTTTTTATTACTTTATTAATGCTAAAAAGGGGGGGAGGTTTGTTTAAATTAAGAAGGCAACCATTAGGGTGTATTTTAACGAATATATTAAGAGGGTAATAATTATAAGTAGGAATAGAGGGGATTTATTTAATTACTATTATTAGAGGGGTTTAATTTCAATAGTTTTAAAGGGTTCATTAAAATGAAGTGAGGATTGACTACAGAGTTAAATAATAAGGGAAGAAACAGAAGAACAGAATGATATTTGTGCTGTTCTACCTTGTCAAGAAGGACTATTGCTAGAAAGTGCTCCTATTCATCAGAATGATGGACTTCCAACATAATTCAGCCAACTCAATCAAGACATATCAGGTTTGCTTGAAGACAACATAGTGGTATATAATGAGGATGCAATGTCAGATGACCATGAAGAATATGTAGATATTCTCTTTGAGAAGGATCCTGAGCATGAAAAAGTGGAACAAGGAGCAGCCCTAGATGAGCTTTGTTATTTAAATCCTCAGGGCTAGATATTGTTGCAACATCCTTTTCCTAGTTTCTTAGAATCATCTAAAGAAGGAGTATGTTATGTCAGGAACAGTTTGTTGCAGAGTTTAAGGAAAAGTTTGAGCACTTATGTTCAAAGGTAGGTAAGGTGGGAGTGGCCCTTTTGTTTTTTTAGCCTACTAAAAAAAGTGAACAAGAATCAATCATGTAGTCATTTACTTGATTGGTTCCATTAGAGAAAGGAGTTCACTTAGTGTATATATCATTTCCAAGTCAGATTAGGGTAGGTAGGTATGAAAATAAGCTCAAAACTCTGACCATCTTTCAAATTTTAGTTTTATATTGCTTTTCATTTTATATATCAGTATATTTCAGACTTTAGTTTCAGCTCAGTTCTGGTTTCACCATTCAAGTTTTGAAGGTGCAGCAGTTTGTTCATCTTGAAGGATTGTAGTAGATAAGTTCAATTATAGTTTCGGTTCATATTTCAGTATGCTAATAAGTTGGTTGGCCAAGGATGTGATATATTTTTATTATTCAAAGTTAGGAGAAACACTCAGCTAGTTTCCAATCACTAATTTTCCTGACAGATCAAGATACAAGTTTTGGGATCAGCCCAATGGATCAGACCACTAGCCTACGTTGTTCTTGATACCTCCTGAAGGAGCTACCATCCCCAGCTGGAGCCACTGTTAGACCCCTATATTTCATAGTATCACTAGGTGACCGATTATTGCTTAGATTTTGTCATGACTGAAGATGATATTCCATGAATGTCATTTATTTTCAGAAAAGAAGGAAGAAAGTGTTGCTGATAAGGTGTGATGGTGATCAAAATTCGTTTTTTCCCTTATTTCATTCCATCCCCCCTCTATGCCCCTCATTTCCTCCATGTTCTAAAGTTCTACACCTTATTTCTTTCAAACCCATTCTTCAACTATTAACACCCAAGTTTTATAGTTATACAGTCCGATCCCAGCTTCCCTCCATGTCACCTCCCATTTCGCATCACATCGCCGATTACATTCTTCATAACTTAATTGGTTAAACATGTGAAATGCGATACCAGCACAGATGCGATGCGGCTTCATAACTGAAATCTAAAAATTTTCAGGTTCAGGTAAATGGGTTTTTTACGATGTTTTGTGTAAAAAGGGTCAAGTCGAGCATATGAGGTTTGAAACTCATTTTATGAAGAAATAATGTTAAACAGGGTAGAAAGGCTCAAGTAGCAAAATACACCTAGGGTTGAGTTAGGCAAGGCGTTTTACCAAACTTGTTATGTTATAATGGCATAAAGGACTTCTAGGGGAATAAACCCCGACAAGGCGTGCAAGCACAGGAGGTTAAGTCGGGAAAAATGTGATCACGCAAAATTGCTATGGTATACCAGCAGAGGCAGAAAAGGAAGTAGAACACATCAGCACAATCAACAATCAATGAAAAGTTTCCAACACTACACAGATTTGATTATCCAACGCCGGTTTGCTGAAAACAAAGCCAGATGTCAGAGCCACCATTGTTTTCGTCTTCATGACCATCACAGTCACCTCCAAGCTTATTTTTTGATCTTTTAAGGAGCCATTGAAGCATTTGGATCTATGAAGAGTTACCTAAAATTAATTCTATAGGCAGTGTCTTTGTCGGATATTTTCTGATCAAGCCTTGCATGGCCACACTTGTCCATTTTCTGTTAAATTGTAATCAATGAAAGGTTGTCGAATAATATAGAGCAACTGACTTAGTATTTCGATAAATACTACATGCCTTAGCAGTATCAGGGGTTGGAAGTTGGAAATTTGGACCCTCCTTAAACTTTCATTGTAAGAAATATTGGAACACTGTAACTGTTTGGAGCTGGGCATCAATAATAAGAGACCGTTCACAGGATTCTTGAGCTATGTTAATGGTGATGTTTTCCTCTTTATTAATGTTTTACTTCTGTCTTTCCATGCTGTGCATCAATTTATCTGATTTCAAAACGGAAAATTTATATTAAGATTTGGTAAGAGAGAACCTTAATTGTGTCTTTGTTTGTTATCTTAATGTTTTCCTCTGAGATGTGGATGTAGAAATCAGAGAGGGTCTGCTATGCATTTACATTGAACCAGGATCCCATTCTACTTTCCCATTTTACACTGCTAATAATATCCACTGTAGATAGTTATATTGCCCCGTGAATGCCCTTGAAAATTTGATGCACAATTCAACCTTTTATGACTCCATAGCCCAATGGATTAGCTTCTGCAGCTCTGTCTGTCCAACCACCCAATCAATCAAACAAACAACCCTCATAATTTCTATAACTAGCCAACTTCAGCAGTTAGACTTATCAAGCTAAACCATAAAAATAGAGAGAGCCCTATCTAAGTCTAGGAAGGTTAGGTCCTGGACTCCAAAGTGGTTTGATGTTGTCCTCTGCCTTTTTTTCTTTCCAATCTTACAAATTACGGAGTGAAAACATAATGGCGACTCCACTGGGGACGAGTTATTGAAAAATCTTAATATTTCATTAGAACTCAGAAACCCCAGTCAAAATATTGTATGATTCAAGTATGTTCCTATATTGGTATCTGTTTTTTTATGTTGGACAACATCCAAACACAAGAAATTTGAAATCATCCACCTCGCGACTCCACAGTTTTCAGTTGGCCTAAGGACTCCACTAGTACAGGAATCCAGATTGGTTGTGAATATATAGTGACCCCACTCTCTTACTGATTGACAATATGGATCCAAGAATACAACGCAGTTATGCTCCCATGATTAGAGATCACATTCCCATATTCCCACAGAGAATGCCTCAGGTAAATTGGCAAAGAAATCTTCCTATATTTCAAGATGAGAATGTTGATGATGCTTTGTTACACCTCATTAAATTTCATATACATTCATGGAAGTTGAAGGTCGAATCGGCATGAGGACATCCTCATGAAGATGTTCATGGAAAAATTAGAAGGGAAGCGATGGAATGGTATGAAGGTTTGAACCCTGGTAGTTTTTTTTCTTTAAAATATTTCCACAAGGTATTTTATGAGCATTATAAAGAAAATTCCCCATCTTTATCATTAGCTGAAAATTGTTGTGATGAGTTTGAAGATCTCATACAATACCTTGTAAATATTGATGAAGCTCTAGGAAATTAGCATACTGAGTATATCTTAGAAGAAATTTATGAATTTCATTCTCAAGTTAACTGTCATGATAACCAAGAGAATTTCGTTGAAAATGAAAGAAGATCCACAGGATCTCTTTATGGGGTCAAATGATAGTCCATATTCTCTTTTGTGTGAGGCTAAAGATGACATTTAGCCTCATGATCAGTCTTCATAGAAGAAATTAAAAAAAAATTGTTCAATACAAAGAAAACAAAGACTCCCTCCTCCTTTAACTGAAGATGAAATCAATCAGATTCTAAGCATGCAGCTAGCCTCCCAATTTTTTTGTAATGAAGAGATTATGTCTATTTTCTCTACTGATGATTTATGTACTGAGGCATTTCCTCATGAAGAAACAAAAGAATAGATTGATACTAATGTTGTTCTACCTTCTCAAGAAGACCTATTGCCAGAAAGTGCTCCTATTCATCATAATGATGGCCTTCCAACAGAATTTAGCCAACTTAGTCAAGACATATTAGGTTTTCTTGAGGATAGCATAGTGGTATATAATGAGGATTCCAGGTCAGATGACCATGAAGAATATCTAGATATTATCTTTGAGAAGGATCCTAAGCATGACAAAGTGGAACAAGGAGGAGCCCTATATGAAGTTTGTTATTTAAATCCTCAGGGCCAAGTATTGTTCCAAGATCCTTTTGTTGGTTTCTTAGAATCATATAAAGGAGTATGCTATGGTTTGTTGCAAATTTTAATGAAAATTTTTAGCACTGTTGTTCAAATACAGGTAAGGTGCGAGTGGCACTTTTGTTTTTTCATCCTACTCAAAAAAGTGAACAAGTATAAATCATGTAGTCATTTACTTGATTGGTTGCATTGGAGAAAGGAGTTCACTTAGTGTATATATCATCTCCAAGTTAGATTAGGGTAGGTAGGTGTGAAAATAAACTCAGCACTTTGAGCATCTTTCAAATTTTAGTTTTAGATTGCTTTTCATTTTTTAGATCAGTATGTTTCAGACTTTAGTTTCAGCTTAGTTTTGGTTTCACCATTCAAGTTTTGAAGGTGCAACAATAACTTCAACTTGAAGGATTGCAGTGGATAAGTTCAATTGTAGTTTTGGTTCAAATTTCAATATGCTAATAAGCTGGGTGGCCAAGAAAGTGGTCTATTTTTATCAGTCAAAGTCAGGAGAAAAAATCAGCTAGTTTCTAGTCACTAATTTTCCTGACAGATCAAGATACAAGTTTTGGGATCAGCCCAATGGATCAGGCCACTAGTCTACCGTTTTCTTGACACGTCCTGAAGGAGCTACCATCCCCAGCTGTAGCCACTATTAGACTCCTTTATTTCACAATATCACCAGGTGACTGATTATGGCTTAGATTTTGTCATGATTGAAAATGATGTTCCATGACTGTCATTTATTTTCAGAAAATAAGGAAGAAAGTGTTGCTGATAAGGTGTGATGGTGATCAAACTTCATTTATGCCCTCATTCCATTTCATTCCCCCTCTATGCCCCTCATTTCCTCCATGTTCTATAGTTTTATACCTTATTTCTTTCAAACCCCTTCTTGCTATAGGGTAAAATGCTTGGGTTGTTGAATATCCGTCTCAGGGCTTTCCGGTGCCCGAGGCAGACAGTAAGATTAGTTGTATAGTTCACAAAGAAGATGCATAGATGTTCATATTAACTTAAACAACTTTATGGAATAAGATGGAATATTACCTCTTCTATGATCTCGAAGTCTCTTGGAGAACACAAAGCAGCGAAGTAGGGATCCTCCTTCACCAGCTCCAAATCTCGACCCTATGATCAATCAAAGCACCCGTGTAATCTCTATCACAATATACATTCCTATCAATTAAGTTAATATATGACAAACATTAAACAATGCACATCTAAGCCATTCATCTCATGCTATATAAGTAATTGAAAAACAATAACAATATCAAGGCATAGAATGGACAAAACAGATACAACTCTATTGATTTATAAAAAGGAGGATTACAACCGTCGGTTGTACCAAGCCCTCCTTAGCCTTCCAATCTCTCTATCTCTCAATGTGGTGATGTCTTGATCAACAAGTTCTCAATGAACCTCTTTGATCTTTGACCCTCACACAACAACAATAATGCTCTGCTCCACAAGTATTCAAAACTTTGACAATCCTTCGACCTTGAACCAAGAGCCTTCAACTCCATTTTATAGGAGATGGAGAGAGAAATCATTGCCTTTCTCCTTCCACCAGTTCTAAATAGAAAAAACCAAGATGTTTCCTCAACTTTCCATGCTTTTTCCTTCCTTGAGAGTTCATTTGTTTATGGCAAGGTCCAATAAGAGACTAGTGCTTTCCAGTTTCCATTTTGTACTGACTCTCTTGTGAGAAAAAGCTGGAAATTCAAATCATTCTCCATGGATTTTTCCTATTTCAAAATCAAAACATGGGTAATGCTGTCCTCTAGTGTAAACAGAGCATTGCCCTAGTCACTAACACAAAATTTTCATTAATCAAATGCGTTATAACGCTCTCTTGATGTTATAGTGGTGCGTTACCTTGGCAGAAATAGGTTTAGTTTAGGTCTTTGTATTCCTTCCATATTTGTCTTCTCCTTTGAGATGATGAGGAGGTTTTTTGTATTGTAACAGGTGCCCCCTAAAGTGTGAGGTCAGAGATGAAGACGATGGCTGAAATAATTTATAATGTGTGTAGTAGAGATAAAGAGATTGAAAGACCGAGGAAAACATGAAACAAAAACATATGTTAGAAAATATAGTATTTGCCTTGAGTCGAGAATTCCCATGCTCAATAGCGTAATCAACATGATTTCTCAAGTACAAAGATATGAAGAATCTGTCCACCAATAAGCACAATGTGGAAGTGTCTGTCATAACAGGATCAGGTTGAACAAGCTGTCTCCATAAACAATATCGCAACTTGGGGAAGGGAACAATATAGCTTTAATGATGTAACCTTTGCCCCAAGGTCTTGACTGCCGCTTCACTTAAATTTCATATTTCTCAACATGTGAATGAAGGAGTTGTCGTCGAACATGTGAGAAATCGTCTGATTACTAGTCAATAATGAAAAATATTAACAGACGCAAAGGTAGCCACCGATAATGATGATAGTCCCTAAGATGCACAGTACAATCTAGCGAGTGTGAATAAAAAGAGTTGAAGTCGAACACTCATAGAATCATTCGATCAAGAGTCAATGATGAAGACCCCTAATCAAACACAAGACTACCTACCATTGATGTCTGCAAGTATCTAGGTACTGATGGGTTTCTGGATCAACTTCCTAGATAAGATGTTGCAGTCGATAGGAAGAGATCTGTTGAAAGGTAGGCAATGAGGTGTCCTACATCAGTCAACACGAAACAGAAACCAAATGATTTTGTTTTTGATGGAGATAATGAAGGGAAAATGGGGATATCTGACGACAAATAATTTCTGCAAAGCAGTTTGGTTGATAAGAGGAGCAGCAGATAGTGAGATCTGCTTGAACAATAGAAGGCACTGTAACAGGGTACTAGGCAGCTGAAGCTTAATGAACACTGGGAGATGAAGGCTAATACTCATAGATGGTAGGGTTCAGCTAACTGTGAAAGATTTTTCTGGGAAGTGCCATGTTCAAGATTTTTGCTGCCAAATCAACCTTTCTGAAAATGTAACAGAGGTAGTATCCATTTTGTCCAAATTTTTCCTTGTCTGATTAGGTTTAACGAGTCCAGACGAGTAAACTCGGTGAATTTTTCATATTTAGAGAGTGTAAAAAATGTCTTAAAAGACAACTCCGTTCCCATTTGATTAGGTTTAACAAGTCCAAAAGAGTAAACTCGGTGAATTTTTCATGTTTAGAGAGTCTGAAAAATGTTGTAAAAGACAACTCTATGCCCTGTTTGATTAGGTTTAACAAGTACAGATGAGTAAACTTGGTGAATTTTTCATTTTTAGAGAGTCTGAAAAATGTCGTAAAATATAACTCCATGGGGTACCTTTGTCATGTCTTGATAACCGGGCACGACAAAGGGAGAATAGTAAGCCCGAAACAGTTCATTTTTTGTGAGTTAATCCATCGAAGCTAGAAAAGTGAGAAATCTATGTTCGATGGACGTCTACCTCATTTTGTTATGAGTACGAGGAGACAAAGTAAACTCAGTACTCTTTGTGAAATTTTAATGAGTCCAACAAACAAAAACTCAGTGCCCTCCATGAAATTTTAACGAGTCACGCGGAGAAAACTCAGTCACTTTTTCTATTTAAAGAGCTTTGAAAAAGAGAAAAAGAATGGCTCCTTACTCTCTGTCATGGTAGTTTAACGAGCCCAAAAAAGGAAACTCGGGGTTTTTTCAGTTTTATGAGCTAGAAAAAGTCCCTAAAAAGAAAGGTTAGTGCTTCTTCATGTTAGTTTTAACGAGTATGAAGAAGAAAACTCCAGGTTTTTCAGATTAACGAGCAAGAAAAAGACCATAAAAAGAACGATTGAAATCAACTTCGTATAAGTTTAATGAGTCTGAAGAAGAGAACTCGAGATTTTTCAGATTAATGAGCAAGAAAAATACCATAAAAATAATGCTTGATAAATGGGTCAAAACATGTTTATGTCTGCATATAAATCTTGATCACCCATCAGGACATCAGTAACTAAACTCAATAGTTGCGACACATGTGCAGGAAGAAATCACGAATTTTTGTGGACTAGCTAAGAGAGTCATGCCCCAGAAATGGCTATAAGAAGGTCAAAAGACTTTCATTTTCACTGTTTTGAGTGCTGTGAAGGAGCTTTGGGGTGAAAAAGGGTGAAAACTTCAGCTGACGATTGTGGTCAATCCGGGAAACAGTTCTTCTTCCCGCGAGATCCAGGTAAGAGCTAGAACCTCCTGCTATCATTTTATTGTATTTTTGTGAAGTTTTGCTGGTTCAAAATGTGAAATTTGGTAGGCCCTAAAAAATATTAGTGGCTAACACAGGCTGGCAGTGATGGACCCGTGTTACGTGTACTACCCGTGAAGGAAGGGCGCGTTAGCGCGCTCTGTTTTGCTCTATATCCAGTGTTAGGCACAACGCATTTTTTAGGAACTCATTAAAAAGCATTTTGAAGTGTTCCAAGAAATTTCCAATTGGTTTAAAATTTTTCATTTGTAGGTATTCAGTTGTTAATCATGAGTATCTGGTGAGAGAGAGAACATGAACGGGAAGAAAGAGATATGATTACTGATGCTGCAAGTTTAATGGCTCTCTGCCGATGCGATTTGCTAAAATATGCACGTTTAGAACTGATGAGGGGTCAAGAGGACCTCCTGAGGTGGCTAATTCAACAATGGGATGAGCGTCACCATGTCCTTTGGATTGGGGGCAATGAGCTCTCAATTGAGAAATACGATGTTTACTTTTTGATCGGCCTGTCATGTCATGGACCGAGGCCCAACTTGACGGGGTCCAGAGCGGATCTGCGCTCCACTGCTGATCTCATTCTTGCTCATTGCATATGCAACATAGAGGCTGTGAGAAACTGGGTACCTATTGCACGGGTGGCTTTGAGACCACTGAGGTGTATATTATGGATGATTGTTTTCTTGGTAGGAGCCAAGAGTCAACATGTGGCCACCAAGGCCCAGATGCTACTAGCCTTGGATTGTATGCAGCCTCAGGTGTTTAATTGGTGTGATGGAGTTGTCCGTCGGGTCCGAGCAGAGCTCACAGCATGCAAGACCTCTACCCAAAGAGAGTTTGGGTACGGCACATTGATCATTTCCTTCCTACTAGAGCGGGTGCCATTGATGAGGCCCAGGATCATTACAGCGCCATTGGGCCCACGCGAGCCAAGACAGGCTTGATGGGCAGCTTTGATTCCGCGAACTGGAGAGGGTCCAATCCATCACTACTTTGATGATGGGTTTTTTGATTGGCTGGACTCGCAGATCATTATGATTGAGGATTATCCCTATGCAGGGATGAACTTCACTGGTGATCCGGAGTTAGCGCTGCCCCCTGGCACCCAGCGGGGACTCGATGGTAAGAAAGAAATGATCAATGTGTTTTTAGGAAGTACTTTGTTTTTGTCTTTTGAATGTTTATGCACTTTTTTTGTTTGAAAAGGGTGAAAAATATGTTTTGACATGAAGCTTGTTTTCTTGACACAAATGTGGCACCTGTCTGCCTAGTTGGGGCCCCTCGCTATGCACGGCAAGGACTGCAGCTACCCAAGGCTGGCACACCAGCTGAGGATCCAGAAGCCGTCGGAGATGATGATTCCCGGATCCTACATGAACTCGCTAGGAACTTGGAGGGTTTGAGTATGGGTGTACCACCTCTTCCTATGCAGGAGGTTCCAATTCGTCTGCAGCGACATACTGTAGGTGTGCCGGAGAGATGCCCGGTGCCTATGAGGAGGATAGCCAAGGCAGTTGTATGTTATTTCAAGCATCAGGCCTAGCTGGTAGAGCGGATGTATAAGTGTCAGAGCGTGGCTTAGTATAGCCAATTTTTTGTAAAACACCCAAGTTTTGGAAGATTTTTTGATGTAACTATTGTACTGGACACGACATATATATATATATATATATATAGACACACTTTTTAGCGATTTTGTGTTTTTGAGTTTTTATGTATTTTCTATGGAATAAAAAATATATATACTCATGTGTAAATATTTTATAACAAATGTGACAAATGCCAATCTAACACATAGTTTGCCAATGAATCGGCTAATGCATTAAATTCTCTAGGAACATGCTCAAATGTGATTGTTTGAAATTGACATTCTAATATTCACACCCTTAAAAAATAATGTAACAAGACTGGATGACAGACACGGTAATGATTTTTTAACTGCATAATGATGATTTGGGAATCTAACCTAACCACTAAATTGGAGATGTCACGAGATTCCGCCTCCGTGAGGAGTTGGATCACTAACATGTACTCGACAACATTATTGGTGGCACTTCCTGGGAAGATTCCCCCAGAACCAAGAAGTTCCGACTCAGAAGTGTAGAGAACCCAAGCAGCTGAAGCAATGTGTCTAGTGTGACAACTAGCACCGTCCGCATATCCGACGTATGATAAGGAGGATGACGACATCTGTGTGAAAAAATATTGTAGATGAGAAAAAACACCTCAAAAACCAAAAAATATCCAAAGACATCAAAACAATAGGAAAAACTTATATACATAAAATTACAAAGCATATGCCCAATGCAAAACTAGGAAAAATACTTCTTTAGATAGAGTCCATTGTGGGGCTCTGTGAGCAGAATTCCATTACAGTCCTGAAGTTCATAAGCCCCTTTTGAGAGGACTTTAGTGATGATGTAAGGACCAAGCCATAATGGTTGGAGTGTTCCTACCCCGAAGAGTTCATGTTTCTGATCATAGAGTAAAACAAGATCACCCTCTTGGAAAGAACGAGGCTTGATAGATTTGTCGTATTGAGCTTTGAGTCGGCGCTGGTAAGCTTTGAGTGCTAGTGTACCATCTCGACAAGTTTTGTCCAAATGATCGAGCGAGGGAAAGTGCTCTTCTGTGGTAGTGGTGTCGAGTAGGAGTTCAACACCTAGTTTGAGTGATGGAATTTCACATTCGATTGGAAGTACTGCCTCCAGGCCAAATACAAGTTGAAATGGCATGAAGCTTGTGGTAGTTTTGATTGACGTTCGGTATTCCCATAACGTGGAATACAACTTAAAATGTCATGTGGTTTTATGATTTCTGACTAATCGACGAATCATGTTTTTGAGGACGCCATTTATGGCTTCGACTTGACCATTAGCTTGAGGATAATAAGATGAAGATTGATCTTGACGAAAACCTAGCATGGATGTTAATTCGGTCATCATATGGTTTTAAAAGTGGGATCCATGATCTATGAAAATAGATAGGGGTATATCGAACCGACAGATTACCTGATTGAACAGGAAGAGAGCGACGGTTTCGCCATCAGCCTTAAAAGTGGGAATGGCTTCCGCCAATTTCGTAAAATAGTTGACCCCAACCACGATGTAGTTGTGTCCATTCTCCAAAATGGGATTGTAGGTGATGAAGTCAATTCCCCATTTGTTGAAAGGACCAATGGAGATAACCAAATAAAGGGGGCGAGATGGGCACGCATTTTCTTCATGAAAATTTGACATGGATGGCACTTCTGGACTGCTGCAATGCAGTCTTTAAACAAAGAGGGCCAAGAATAACCGGCGCGTAGGATTTTTTGGACAGTAGCTATGCTCGAAAGATGACCACTGCACGCCCCTGCGTGGCAGTCATTCAAAACACGTTTTGCTTCATCAAAAGTGAGACAATGCGAGAGAATAGTATCGACACCATGGCGATATAGCGTATCATTGAGCATGACGTAGTGCTTTGCATGGTGGCAAATACAACGATGGTCGTCGGACATGAGAGTTGGGCAGAAGCATTGGGTTTGTAGGTAGACCAGAATGTCTCCATACCATGGGTCTGAAGAATGAACCAAGTATACAGATTCATCAGGAAATGGATCATGAGCTACTTCTCCTGGGTCGATTCTAGGAAGGTCCGACAGTAATTCGGCAAAGACTAGAGATTTCTTTGCTCTGGCAGCTGTGAAGACCAAATCAAATTGTTGGAGGATTTGATCCATTTGAAATATTTTCCTCCAATAATTTTTCGAGACAAAATGTGCTGCATGGGGTTCTCCAAAGCAATAACAGTAGTCTGTCACAGCAATATATAGTGTCAGAGTCGGGTGACGGCAAAGACTACCGCCAGAGATAGTTTCTCCACTTGTGAATAACATAGTTCGGGTCCGATTAGACCTTTTGACAAGTATTATATCACATGTTCACTATCTTCATTGTGAGCTTGAAGCAAAACCATTCCAAGTGAGGATGGTGAGGTTGCCAGGTAGAGGAGAAAGTCGCGTAAGTAGTCAGGGGCACTAAGGAGTGGGGCTGAAACAAGTGCATGTTTTAAAGCATCAAATGATAGTTTGGCTTGGTCATCCCACAAATATAGTGTTCCCTTCTTCAGTAATCGCATGAATCTGTTCGTCATCTTGGCATAGTTAACAATGAATCAACGTAAAAAGTTTTCCTTCCCTTGCAAACGTTGGAGTTGGAGGATGGATTGTGGTGTGGGCAATTCAAAAATTGCTTTAACCTTATTGGGATCAACCGTAATCCCATGCTCGGAGACAATGAAACCTAAAAGACGCCCAGACTTGACCATGAATACGCACTTATGAGGATTCAGACATATATTGTAGAATCTACACCTAGCAAAAATTTCTTTCAGATGAGCAAGGTGATCAGGTCGTTTCTTGGAATGGTCCAGAAGGTCATCCAAGTAAGCCTGTACAATATGTTGAATGTCATGGAAAGCATATTCCATAGCTCGTTGAAAATTTTCTCCAGCATTCTTCAGACTGAATGGGAGTTTACGATACGCAAATGCGTCCCAAGGATAGATGAAGGCAATTTTATGCTGGTTTTCTTTTTTAATCACAATCTGGTTATAGCCCAAGAATCCATCCATGAAGGAAAAAGATTCACATCTAGCACAATTGTCGAGAATCTGATCTATGAATAGCGTAGGATAATTGTCTTTGGGACAAGCAGCATTCAGATCATGATAGTCAACACAAACTCGGATGGTGCCTTGTTTTTTTATCTACAGGAACCGGATTGGAAACCCATTCTGTCAAAGGAACGAGACAGATGAAACCAGAATTTAAAAGTTTTTCTACCTCAGTTTTGATGGCGGCTGCTTTGCGCAGGTGGACAAGTCTGAGTCGCTGTCAAATTGGTTTGGCATTGTCATAAATCTTGATTTCATGCTCAGCTATAGACGGATCTATGCTGGGAATTTCGTCATAATACCAAGCAAACACATCGCGGAATTCCTTGAAAAGGGATGTGAAGCGTGCAATTTCCTCAGTATTGCAATTTGATCCAATTTGAATGTTTTCCACCATACTGGTTTTGACCGAGATATCGATGAGCATTGTCTTAGAAAGATTACCCATTTTCCCTTCTGAATCGATAGTTTGAACAGTCGTGTAAGCAGAGGGAACCATCTCAAGTGGGTCAAAGGATGGGATTTTAGTATGTATCACGTTGGAATCGATCGTCGAAGTGCGATGGTGAAACTCTCCCCAAGGTCGTTCTTCTGGAGACACGATCTGAGAGAACTGTTATGGGTGGGAGGTTTGTACCTTCGGTCAAAACCATAGCAGTGGAGGGTTCAGATGTAATTTGGATGGCTTGGTAGGCCAACTTAGCTAGTGAGAGAGACATCTGATCTTTGTAGGAATCAATGTCTGAAGGTGCCAGGAGGATCCATGGGTAGATAGAGCCAGCCGAAGTGGCGGATATCATTGCAACCGTATTTGAGATCTCAAGTGGTGGGAGAGGAAAACAACCCAGTAGGGAAGATGCCTTTAGAAGACCGGTACCGATATTGATGTAAGAGTCAGGAAAGCCTCTTTTTAGGGGTATAGTGCTACTTGGTAATGTGGTATAATCAGGGGTGAAGAAGGATAACTAATCCACTATGACTATTTTCCCATCCAATGGTAATAGGATGAGTCGAAAGACTAAAGAAACAATGGCAGTCATGGCATAAGACCAACTGCAACCGAGCAATAGATTATAGTCGAGATGGCGATCTATGACTTCAACATCCATGGTTACGTTTTTCCCACCCAAAGTGATGGGAAAGCTAGCAAGGTATCCTTTTGGGAGGAACGTGTGGCCATCGAAAGCTTTTAGGGAATTCGACGGTAATGTCAAGGTAGGAGAACCTAAAGCGAGCCAACAAGTTTGTGACATAATGTAGGTCGAAGCACCTTCATCTATGATAGTGTGATGGATGGGTCTCCCTTTCAACACAACCTGTACCTGGAATGCGAGTTGGTGTGAGAGGCGAGTCTGAGATTTTTCCATATCAAAGATAGCTAGCATGGAATCTTGGGGGTCTATTCCACCAACAAGGCTTTCCTTTGTGCTAGGCAATTTTGAAATACTTCGAGAGTAGACATAACTGACGGTGCCTGCGCCAAATCTTCTACAATGTCGTAGTTTTGGGCTGCATGTGCAGAGGTGTTATGAGTTGTGTGTCAAAGTGTCCTTTTGGGGGGACGAATCACGGGGTTAGCAGTAGGCTATTCGATATGCAGATCATTAGGTGGCAGTGGAGTTGAACTAGTACCAGGTTCTTGAGCATCTATGGTAGGATTTCCATAAAGCTTGGCTCAGGTTTGAAGTTCAACATTTTCAATGCCATAAATGGCGAATGATCCTTCACCAGAAGGATGTGAACCACCATGGCCCCGTTGCTGGGTTGTGGTGGGTTTTCAACCATGTGTTGCTGCTATTGATTAGGGAAAATTCTATGAAGAACCACTGGTGTTCGCCCAGAATCCTTGTTTGCGATAAAATCGATGCATTCCTGTAGCCAAGGACATTTGTATGTCAAGTGGTCCTTCGCACAGATCTTGCAAGGAAATTTCATGGGTTTATCCTTCCCTTTGTCATTTTTGGCAGCGTTTTTTTTATTAGGATTATTTTGATTGCTCGACTACTCCTCCAAAGAAGATGTCTTTTTCTTGTTCTTCTTATTCTTACCACTAGGTTTTTGTGAAGTTTGCACAGAATTTACCTCAGCGATAGGAAGAGTAGTCGTTTGGTTAGGGGTAATGGCAGCCGAAGATGGTTGGGAGGTTTTCCCCCGAGACTATTTTATGGCTACGCTAGAGATTTTTCCAACGAGACCGTCGGTGTGGGCTCTGATTTTCTGAGTAGCAGGAGGATTTGGGTTACTAGGGGCATTGGGGAGAAAATCATATAGTGTGCCAGATTGTGAATAAATTAAATCTAAATGTTGGGCACGACGAATGCATTCATCTTCTGTGATCACACCGGATAGGCCAATGTCTTTAGAGATGTGGGGTAAGAGAGACATACAAAACCAGCTTCCTCCTACATCTCCATTCATGAATATGATCGGAGATGTGGGTAGCGGTGTCTTGGTGCAGTGAGGTTAACAGTTTCATTCCGGTTTCAAATCTGATTGGTAATTGGAAGTTATTTAGAAACTCCATCGCTAAAGCACCAAAAGTGTTTATGGCGGCACGTGGCAATTCAATATACCACTTGGCAGCATTGCCTGTAAGGGTGTGGGGGAACAGTCAAAGCCGGACACTATCATCCACCATGGAATTAGATATAGACCATAAATGAAAAGTAGTGATGTGTGTGGCTAGGTCGTCCCCTTGTTTCCCATCGAACTTTGGGATGTCAGATGGAATCTTGTGCGGTACTGGAGGCCAGAGCAGGTTGTGATTGATGGGGTCATTAGTCAGCTTATGGATGTCGGGGATGTCTAGAGCTGCCAAAAATGGAAATTGTGGGTTTTCCCCCGAATCTAACCAAGGAAGTATTGGCTCACTATTTGTACCATAAGGTCCACCCATCAATGTGTTACCACTAGGATAAGTAGGACTTTGATAAAAATTTCCTATAGGTGGAGGGGTAGGGATATATGGTTGCTGTCCATAGGGCATATTGTATTGCGGGGCGAATGGTTGGTTGCCCCCAGTATAAAAGTGCCTCCCATTCCAGATGGAGGTTGGGGTGGATTAGTCCATATGGATGCAATAGATTTTCCCAGAGGCATACTACTACTTGCATAGTTTGGCAACGGTATAGACCATACACCGATATTTAAACCACTTAAGGGAATAGTGTTAACAATAGGTTGTTTGGTTTGTCCTAAGGATTGTAGGGGTAGCGAAATGTTCCTTGTTACCTGCATGCTGGTGACACTTCCCCCTGGTATAGTGGCCAAGGGGTTTGAACTCAAGAAAGGGTTCCAACCAAAAGGGTTGCTAAAAGGAACTGAAGTAGTCCCACTCGTGGGAGGGGGAACCGTAGGTCCCGACGTGGTCACGGTAGGAGTAGATCCCAAAGGACTTGGTGAGTTACTCATAGTTGTGATGACCGCAGGGTTGGGACTAGGTATATGTTTACTACTGGGGTTACCAAGTGATGGCATAGAACTGAAAACTGGCGGGGAGGACAGTGGCAAACCTGGGATGGTTGCCATTGGTATCGACCCTGTGGATGCCAGTTTTGAAATGGATGTTTGTGCAGCTGAAGACATGTCTTTGCATGGTGGAATCTGAACTATCACAGGCCCTAACGGATCACTGCGTGAAGGATTGTAATGTGGTATGACACCTTCCGTGAAAGGGTCCTCCAAAAGTTCCATATGATATGAGGCGATGTGAAAATTAGGGTTTGTCAATGGAGACTGCTCTTCCGTAGAAGGCACGGGTTCACCAAGGTTCAGCTGTTCCTCAAGAGTTAGAGGAGGTAGACCTTGCTATCATTGAGACAGATGGTGTGGGTCGGATGACGCCATGGTGACCTATTTATTTTTAACAAATTTTAATAAATTGTGATGTATTATAAAGTCTCAATGACAGTAACCACACACCTAAAAAAAGAAAAAAGAAAAAAGGACTCTCTAAAATCAATCAGCAAGCAGCCAGAATAGGGTGCCCTATCTGAGTACTACCATTTGCTGGTGATGAAACCCAGTATCACAATAGTATATAGAGAGGGTTGGTCAAAAGTATAGTTACAGTCACTCTAGAGCTTCGCCCGAACCTCAGATGATAGGTGTAAGCACTCTCGTGAAGACGAGTACCCTTCTAAAGAGCAAAGACAGAGTGTGTCTGTTTGTTTCAGGTACTAGGACAGCTCGTCCCAATCACCTTGTATAAGTCCCTAAAAATTATGGCCACTAAAGTTACCTCAAATCACAGACATCATCAGCGGGGGGGGGTCCACGGTCTAGGACAGCATGCTATATGGGCAGAACACCTAGATCCCCAATCTAGTTTCGACATCCCTGAAGGGAACCCCAATATACAGCATACCCACCGGATGCAGTTGAAGGTGGGCTACCTTCTTGTGCACCCAAGTGTTGTCTCGCGCTAAGCTCCGGTAAAGGAACGGTCCCGATAATATGAGTGCAGTGGGATTTCACTCGTTAATGACTCTAGTCTCAAGTTTTGAGATCTTGGGTGATTTTCTCACTTTTCCTAACCCAAGATCCTAGCTTGAAATACTGTTGGTGTGAGCTCAAAAAAAAGTAATGTGATTGATTTTATTATCGCTTGATTATTAGTGTACTTGATTACTACTCTTGTGGAGGGGGAGTGGACGTGTGAAATGTAATGAGACTCTGACTCATGAAACCATGCAAAAATATGCTCTAAATATTCAATTCGATGAAGAGTATTTCTACAAGGAGAGGTTTCTTTTCAACATCCATGCACTAACATTCAAATAGTAAAGTTAAACCTTAAAGATTCAGACATCTATTTACCTCATCTTAACAGTCTTTTAACTGAAATTTTTAGAATTAATTCAGCTAGATGCAGAAAAACTAAAAAAAAATATTCTTCTCTAAAAATTAAATGTTTTTGACACTGACTTTTCAAACAAGAGAAAATAAACAGAAATGCCAGCTTAGTAAACAAGCACAAGGATTCAGTCGAGGGATACTGATGAACAAAAAACACTGCAACCAAAAAAAAAATCACAGGGGTGAACAACAAATTTTGGTTGAGTAACGCACTATCTCTGAGTAAAGACAGCGTTAATTCAGAGACTAACGCACGGTATTTAAGTAGAGCCCGCATTATAACACACTGGAACACCAAAAAATGTAGCGTTAGCTAGGGTAAAGTCCTTCACATGGTCAAATAGAAACAGGATTGAACTCTTTGAGCTTTTGAAATGTCTACTGGGCATAAATACTAGTAAGAAGGGTCTATGAATAGAGGAAAGAATAAAGGGGGAAAGAAATAGTCTGAAAACTATGGGGAAATCCCCAACAGAGTTGCCAATTCTGCTATAGGGTAAAATGCTTGCGTTGTTGAATATCCCTCTCAGGGCTTTCCGGTGCCCGAGGCAGATAGTAAGATTAGCTGTATAGTTCACAAAGAAGATGCATACATGTTCATATTAACTTAAACAAATTGATGGAATAATATGGAAGATTACCTCTTCTATGATCCCGAAGTCTCTTGGAGAACGCAAAGCAGCAAAGTAGGGATCCTCCTTCACCAACTCCAAATCTCGACCCTATGATCAATCAAAGCACCCGTGTAATCTCTATCACAATATACATTCCTATCAATTAAGTTAATATATGACAAACATTAAACAATGCACATCTAAGCCATTCATCTCACGCTATATAAGTAACTGAAAAACAATAACAATATCAACGCATAGAATGGACAAAACAGATACAGTTATATTGATTTATAAAAAGGAGGATTACAATCGTTGGTTGTACCAAGCCCCCCTCAGTGTTCCAATCTCTCTATATCTCAATGTGGTGATGTCTTGATCAACAAGTTCTCAATGAACCTCTTTGATCTTTGACCCTCACACTACAACAATAATGCTCTGCTCCACAAGTATTCGAAACTTTTACAATCCTTCGACCTTGAACCAAGAGCCTTCAACTCCATTTTATAGAGGATGGAGAGAGAAATCATTGACTTTCTCCTTCCACCAGTTCTAAATAGAAAAAACCAAGATGTTTTCTTAACTTTCCATGCTTTTGCCTTCCTTGAGAGTTCAGTTGTTTATGGCAAGGTCCAATAAGAGACTAGTGCTTTGCAGTTTCCATTTTGTACTAACTCTCTTGTGAGAAAAAGTTGGAAATTCAAATCATTCTCCGTGGGTTTTTCCTATTTCAAAATCAAAACATGGGTAACGTTGTCCTCTAGTGTAAAGAGAGCATTTCCCTAGCCACTAACGTGATCTTTTCATTGATCAAATGCGTTATAATGCTCTCTTGATGTTATAGTGGTGCGTTACCTTGGTAGAAATAGGTTTATTTTAGGTCTTTGTATTCCTTCCATATTTGTCTTCTCCTCTGAGCTGATGAGGAGGTTTTTTGTCCTGTAACACTTCTTCAACTATTAACACCCAATTTTTATAGTTATATGGTCCGGTCCCACCTTCCCTCCACGTCACCTCCCATTTTGCATCGCATCGCCAATTAAATTCTTCATAACTTAAATGGTTAAACATGTGAAGTGCGATGCCGGCACTAATGTGATGCAGCTTCATAACTGAAATCTAAACATTTTCAGGTTTGGGTAAATGAGTTTTTTACGATGTTTTGTGTAAAAAGGGTGAAGTCAGGCATATGAGGTTTGAAACTCATTTTATGAAGAAATAAGGTTAAATGTGGTAGAAAGGCTTGGGTAGCAAAAGACACTGAGGGTCGAGTCAGGAAAGTCATTTTACCAAAATTGTTATGTTATAATGACATAGAGGAATTCTAGGGGAAATAAGCCTTGACAAGGCATGGAAGCATGAGAGGTTGATTCAGGAAAAAGTCGATCACGCAAAATTGTTATGGTATACCAACAGAGGCGAAAAAGGCAGTAGAACACATCAACACCAACACCAATCAATGAAAAGTGGCCAGAACTGCACAGATTTGATTACCCAATCCCAGTTTGCTGAAAACAGAGCCAGATGTCAGAGCCACCATTTTTTGCCTCTTTGTGACCATCACAGTCACCTCCAAGCTTATTTTTTTATCTTCCGAGGAGCCATTGAAGCGTTTGGATCTACAAAGAGTTTCCCAAAATTAATTCTACAGGTAGTGTCTTTGTCAGAGATTTCTGATCAGGCCTTGCATTGCCACACTTTTCCATTTTCTGTTAAATTGTAATCAATGAAATTTTTTCAAATAAGATAAATCAATCGACTTAGTCTTTAGATAAATACTGCATGCCTTAGCAGTATTAGGGGTTGGAAGTTGGAAATTTGTACCCTGCTGAAACTTTCATTGTAAGAACTTTTGGAACACTGTAACTGTTTGGAGTTGGGCATCAATAATAAGATATCGTTCATATTATTCTTGAGCTATGCTAATGGTGATGTTTTTCCTTTGTGTTAATGTTTTTCCTTTGTCTTTCCATGTTGTGCATCAATTTATCTAATTTCAAAATAGAAAATTTAGATTAAGATTTGCTAAGAGAGCACCTTAATTATGTTTGTGTTTGTTATATTAATGTTTTCCTATGAGACCTGAATGCATATTTCAGAGACGGTTTTCTCTGCATTTATGTTTAACCTTGATCCCCTTCTCCTTTCCATTTCACATTGCTAGTAAGATCCAGTCTGCATAGTTAGCTTGCCCTGTGAATTCCATTGAAAAGTTGATGCACAATTTAGCCTTTTATGATTCTACAGCCCAATGGATTAGCTTTTTTAGCTCTATCTATCCACCACCCAATCAATCAAACAAACAACCCTCATAATTTCTATATCTATCCTAACATCTGTAGTTAGAATTATCAAGTTAAATCATAAAAATAGAGAGATCCCTCTCTAAGTCTAGGAAGGCTAGGTCCTAGACTCCAAAGTGGTTTGATGTTGTCCTATGTCATTTTTTCTTGCGAATATTACAAATTACAGAGTGAAAACATATGCTAAAGAGAATGTGGGAGCACCAACATCACAACGCAGGTAGAGAAGGACCCCAAAGCGGTACACTCGCTACATGTATCTCATGAGAAAGAGTGTTGAGATAGAACCATACTATTTCGAGGAAGTAGTACAACAACCAGTCTAGGTCGATGCCATGGTTTAGGAGTATGAATCCATTTCCAAAATAAGTGCATGGGAAGTTGTGCCAAGACTAGAGGGGAAGTCAGTTGTAGGATCCAAGTGGATCTTCAAGGTGAAGCAGGCAGGAGATTGGAGTGTGGAGAAATAAAAGGCTAAGTTTGTGTCCAAAGGGTTCTCTCAGGTGGAGGGGATTTATTACGATGAGAATTTTTCACAAGTCATAAGTTACTCATCAATCAGATCCATTCTTGCACTTTCTGCGTAGATGGGATGGAAGATACATCAGATGGATGTAAATGCATCCTTCCTAAATGGAGTGATTGAGGAAGAGGTGTACATTGAGAAACTAGAAGGTTTTGAGACCTTTGAAAGAGAGTTTCATGTGTGCAAACTCAAGAGATCGATGTATGGACTAAAAAAAGCACCACGTGCTTGGTACACGAAGATCGACAACTACTTGATTGGGTTGGGCTTCACCAAAAGTGAAGCATATGTGAATGTTTAACATATTCTGGCAGAAGGTAAACTTTTGATTATTGTACTTTATGTCGATGATATGATACTGACAGGTGATGATTAGCTCATCAAGCATTGCAAAGAGGAACTTGCAAGAGAATTTGAGATGAAGGACATTGGGATCTTGCACTATTTCCTAGGATTGGAAATATGGAAAAGAGATGGGGAGCTATTTGTATCCCAGGGCAAGTATGTCAATGAGATTCTGAAGAAGTTCCACATGGAGGGTATCAAACCCATGGAGACACATCTAGTAGGAAGTTGGAGAAAGGAGGATGCTACTTCAGGAGAAGTAGTAGATGCTACCATCTACAATCATATTGTGATTTCACTCATGTATTTGGTGAACACATGACTAGACATATGCTATGTAGTTAACCAACTTAGTAAGGTTACGGTTAATCCTACCAAGATCTTTTGCAAGGAAGGAAACCATGTGTTGAGATACCTTAGAGGCACTACCGAGATTGCGCTATGGTACATGAGGACAGAGGGAGTTAAGCTTCAAGGATTCACAGATGCAAATTGGGCACAAAGTCCATCCGACAAGAATAGCACATTAGGGGGCATCTTCACTATTGGTTCAACAACTATATCCTGGTACAATAGGAAGAAGATATCAGTTGCACTCAACTCAGCAAAATCAGAGTACATGGATGCTAGTCAAGAAGCATGTGAGGCCATTTGGATGAGGAATATGCTTGTTGGTTTGTTTGGTCAAAAAACGGATCCGACGGTGATTTATTGTGATAACCAAAATTGCAGCATCAAACTCTCAGTTAATCCAATTTTTCATGATAGGTCCAAGCATATTGATATCTGGTACCACCATCTCAGAGATTCTATGCAGAGGATAATTATTTCATTAGAGTTCATTCCCATGGAGGAGAAAGATTTATACATATTAATGAAGGCACTATCAAGAGGCAAATTCGAGTTCCACAGAGGTAGGATTAGGGTAGCAGAAAATCATTTTCTTGTTGAGAGGGAGTGTTGACAAATGGCACCAAGAAATGACTTCTAATTTAATTTTCCCTTAATTAAATTAGAAGGAAAATGTAATTCCACATCACATGATAGCTTGTATGAGTTAACTGAGTTAGGAAGACTTAGTTAACTCAGTCAATTCAAGTTGGGGGTCTAACTTGAGACATGTAGAGTTCACTCTAATTTTTTAGGTGGTCCAGTTACATTTTATTTTGAGTTGTAATAATTAACTTAATCAATTTTGAGTTAAATCAGTTTAAATAGTTCTAACTAATGAAAGAACTAGTAAGTGGTCAAGTAAATTTTATTGATTTAATTCACACCAGTGATCAATCAGATAACTGATAATTCACTCATAAATAATTGTTTCATGTCAGTTCTAAGAGAGACCCAGTTGAGAATGGAGTTTAATGAAAGTGTACTATCAGTTGTATATTCCTATTTTGTACAGATTGTTCATGGTGTAAATGATAGAGCCTATCTGTATTGTGCTTATCTTTAGCGATTTTTATGGTGAATTAATTCCTAATTCCTCAAGAAAATGGGCAAGGAAATAGGGATCTCTGAGGCAGAGAAATTGCTTAAGTATTGAGGCAATATTTCCTATGAATCCGTGAGATAGTCAAAGATAGTGCAGAGAGCTCTCATCCTTAGAGAAGCATAGTATTGTTTCATGTTCTTGACTTATTGCAATATAGAGATAGCAGGGTTTTTAACAGTTTCTTTCCCCTGATAAATCTTTATGTTTTGCGATTGAAATTCTTTCTCTTTCTTGTTCATGTGATTATGCGATCGTAATTGGTTTCCGTAATTTGTAGAATATATTGAAGTATTTTATTTTACTATATTACAAGATTAGTTGAATCTATGTGGATTTTCTACATGATTTATGATTCATAAAATGATGAGATAGCCTTTTAAAATCATAATCTTGAAATTTTCTCATGTCCACAAGGTAATGCAAACAATGAGTTTAACCTCATAATTTATGCTGACATTTGTGGAAAGGAAATTTTTTCCAATAAATCCCAGCTTTTTTGTATTATTATATGTAACCATATTGTAAACTATAAATTAGTTTTTCTTCATTTTCCCCAGTTTAACTGTGTTTTTCTTTCAAGTTTCATTTTTAAAATTCTGAGCACATTATAGTAGCTCTTTCAGCATTAAACTCTAGACACTCATCAAGTGTATTAATAATCTTGTATGAAAATCAATTTCAAAGCTTTAAAAATGAACATCAATAGTTTCTTATTTTGAAATTCTCTTTGTTCATATTTGGACAATCATATTTGGTCTTCAAATGAGTTTTTCACGACTTATAGCACTTAAGAGATCAACATTACATTTTGGCCAGCAATATAATTCTTATAGAAATCTTCTAAATTTCCATCTACACTTAATTTATTCATTTGAAGAGAAGATTTCTTTTCATGCCCTTTATTTTGCACATAATACATAGGCATCAACATTTGTATATCCATCATTTGAACATGCTTTGTTTTATACTTTGAGTTCATTTCAATCATTCATTGAAATAAATCCTAATTTTTACGATCACATAGGCAGTTTTTGGAAGAATTTCAAGGTAAGAATTTTGTAAATAAGTTTATTTTTTTGAACTTGTTAGATGTACATAGTAGTCTAAATTTTTCTTTTGATAATCTTGCTGCAATTTTATTTATTTTTCTAATTTTTTACATTTTTATATGTGCAAAAAGTAAAATTCTGGAATGGATTCATTAGAAGTATGATTGTACTTAGTCATATTGTCTCTTATGCAGTAAGTTTAGGAATATAATTAGTTTAGTTATATTTCTCTTTCTTGTTTTTATTTATTTCAATATTGCATATCTTTCAATAAGCAGGTAATGAAGCCAAAATATTTACCTTAATATTCACTTGATTTTTGATAAAGAGTGGCTCAGAGCATATTTACCATCTAATATTTACATATCATATTCATGCTTATGACACACTTGTTTATCTCGTTCCATTACAGCTAGGCACTTTTGAAATAATAATTTCTCAAGCAATGTTAATTGATCTCATTTCATACTCTTTCTCTTCCACGACTCTTGTGCTTCAATATGAAGTAGAAATAAATTAATAGCTCATTACATAGTAGTTAATATAAATTGAATAAGTAGATGATGTTGGAACATATGAAAAATCAAAGGTAATACATGTAGAAATTTAATACAAAATATGTATTGCCTGGATTCTCCCGATCTAACAATTATATGCCACTATTAAATATAGAATCGCTTCTACAAAATCTTTTCAGAATTTAAAACACAATTTCCAATAGCAATATCATGAAGAAAGATCAATCACACATAACACGGATAATTTACTCTGGGGCATATAATTAAAAACCCACTATCTTCTATTATGTAATATCATGGATCATGAAACAATTGCATACAAAGCTTCAATCCAAGAGCTCTCAATACAATAGCTAACTTTCTCACACTATCATGCAAAAATTGGCAAGTTTTGTAGCCAATTTACTGCCACTAGAAAACCTTCCACTGCACAATCCTAGCTGATGGTAATCCCTGAATGAATGGAATCCTGCTTGGCTTGACTACGCAATCCTCATGGGCACATCCAATGTGTGTGTGGCTGCATGTGTGCAACCAATAATGTCACAAATGACAGTCAATCTGTCCCTTTCACCTACATCTCAACTGGGTCTCCACTGGATCTGAGATGCATGTAGTTAATAGTAGAAAATATTCAGTTGCATTTGAGACCACTGATTATGAATTAATTAATAATTAATTCACTTGATCTCTCACTAGTGTATCTTCAATTACAACTAGCACAACTAAGTTTAACTGATCAGGAGCTCAAGTCCAAGCCATGGAAAAAGCTCAAAAATTGAAAGTGCTCAAAATCACTTAGAACCTGAGCGATCAGATAGGTCTCAGTGATACGATCCCAACACCGCAAACGGCAATCAAATCCAACTTCGCATGTGAACGTTATGAAGGTTTGAAGTTTACAATATCCTTCAAAAACTGAGTTTGACCAAGGTTGACTGAACTTTGGAAAATTATTAAAAAAGGAATATTCCAGGAATATTCCTCGAAATATTCTGGGAATGTTCATTGGAATATTCCTCGAAATATACCCTTCGCACCAATCATTTTGTGACAAATGGCAATTTCAGATTGGCTTGTTATTTGACTTTTATATGGTGGACCAATGGGAGGCTACCACGTGGCAGGCCCGGAGGTCGCCACGTGGCCCCCAGGCCGTGGTGAAATATGGCTATGTAAAATTTTATGGCAGTACCGAGTTTTGAACCCGCGACCTGCGGATTAGAGCACCCATGACTTACTGTTGGGTCACATGTTGATTCTTATCATATGGAGTGGAAGAGTTTATGTTATTGTCTCAAAATTATTTTGGGCGGCGGCAAAAAGGGGCCAACCCCTAAGGGACAGCCCCCTATTCATATGACCCTTCTATCTTAAACCATGGCCTAAAGGCCCTAACCGCTCAACTAACCCGTGTGGAGTCTGTGGCTTGTGGCCACGTTACATAATATTAAATGCCATGTTTTATGTTGGTTAGACGGTGGTTTAAAAAAATGTTTTCTCCAGCGGTTAATGCGGCCATGTGTCCAGCACTCACAAACACTAAATGTTAACCTTTACAGTTCTACCATATTCAGCACCAGTTCCACCAAATCCGGGTTTTGGCCATTTTGAGCGGGCTTATCTACAGTTAGCCCACATTTAGTGGGGTTTTTACCTAACATTGGGCAAAATATTGTTTGGGCCATAACTTTGGATAGGGAGATCCTTTTTGAGCGATTTTTTTTTTTTATTTCGTATCTTCTCAGAATTATAAAGCCAATGGTACAGGTTTTAGAGCCATTGGAGCTGATCTTCAGCCTATTTAGCTTCGGAGAAGCTTTTTGAGCCACTAGGGCCATTTTGGGGTTGGAGCTGTGTTGAGCTGTGGTTAACAATTGGAGGTGAAACTATAGTCATTCCTTACTATTTTCTATGTTTTGAACTCATTTCTACATCTATTTTTGCATGTTTAGGCTTTCTTGACACTATATAACCATTTTCTGAGCATAATAAGAGCAAGGACATGCCCATTTGGGGGCCTTGGACCCGACAGATGTAGCCCAGGAGGGGTGAACTGCCTTATCATATGTTGTGTTATATTTTTTGATTTATTTGTTGTGTTTTTACAGAGTTAAAGATGTTAAACAGTAAAAATAAATTAGCCTCCTACACACAAAAAGACTCATAAATTCACCAAAAGCATTTTTTTCCAATTGAAAAACATATTAAACAGTTTGCACACATAAGTTTATGGATAATGAATACCTTGCACCAACAAACAAGTAGTTTCATTTCCAAATCATTAGTGATTGCTTCTATTATTTCTTTAGGCAAAATTTGTAAAGGGCTAGATAGCTTCTAGATCTCATCCTTTCTTTAAAGGTGACATATCCAGTAAATGCCCATACAGTTAATCTCTGTATTAGAAATAAGAAGTTCTCACATTTTAGATCAGATTGGTATCAGAGCTTTGGTTAAGCTTGGTTGTGCTCAGGTTGAGCATTGAATGAGCATTTTTTTTTGTGCAAAATGTGTTAAAACAGTCAATCTTACTATTTTATTGGTTGCTTGAATGAGAGTCTGGCTGAAAAGACATTTGGTTAGAAACTTGCCATTTGGGAAAAAATCTTGTCATTGTTTGGAAAGCTTTGATAACTTATTTGGAAGTTCCTTTTGTTTTTGACCAGTTACATAATGTCAACTTCTTCCACAAGTGAAGTTTCCTCCTTCACAAGATTCTTCAATGATGACATGAAGAATGAATTCATTAAGGTGAAGGACATGGTGCAGATTCTCATGGAGGATCAAAGAGAAAGTGTTAAGCTTCATGCACAATTGTTGGCTATGAAGGAAGAGAAGGAAATTTTTCTCCAAAGGTTGCATGACACGGAGAAACAACTCCTTCAAGCTCAAGAAGCTTTATCCAAGAAAATGCCTGAGAAAGAGGTAAACCATTCAAACTTGTCTTCAATTTCCTCTATTGAAAAGTGTGTTGGTTCTTTTGAAAAACATACAAGGGGAATCAGGTCCAAACTAATGTTTAAGATAGGCTATCATGAAGGCAAAGGTTTGGGAAAGCATGCACAAGGCATGGTTGACCCTATTTCGGTGGTGGAGCGTCCCAAGAATGTTGGTCTTGGATATGAGCAGTTTTATGGCAAAGAATTCAAATCCTTGAATGCATGTAATGCAAATTTTAAGAGAATATTTATCCCAAGTTCTCAAATAAATATATGTCAAAATTGTTTTTAGGATGATTTCCATTGTTTGAAGCCATCATTGTAGCAAGTAGTAGGTAAACATGCCGCTTATGGCGAGCATGCAAATGTAAGCAGATTTCAAGGCAAGAACATTGATGAAAGTCTGAAAAGGAAAGCTGTTTCCTCTACTAGTTCATCGTCTTTCGAAGACAAAAAGGATGGACATTCTATGCAGCAAAAGAGGTATAATCATTCACGTGATCAATTTGATTATGTTTTAGCGAAGAATGATCTTTTTTCTTGTTCAAATGAAAGAAAATTTTGTTGCACATTTTTTGGTGGAGTTAACCATGTTGCTTCAAGATGCTGGTTGAAAAAGAAAGCACATAGGAAGCAGAAAAGGCAAAGAAAGCTTTCTCAGAAAGTGCTTAAGAGTTGCGCATTTTTTCAAAGGAAGGGAAATGATGTCTCTCATTATTGGACTTTGCATCCAACAAATCGTCCAAAGCACATGCAGCTAGAGGACAAAAAGCTTGGCGTAAGTGGATCTATGGAGTCCATAATCGATGTGGAAATGGAAGATTCACATGACGGTGTATTGCAAAAAATGATGCCATGGAGTTGGCTTGGTAAGAAGTGGATTAACTTCTTAATGCAATAAGTCATCTTCATTTTGTACATGCAAATTTCAGATGTTGTATGCATGTATTTCAGTTGACAAGTTAGGAAAAATTTTCCAAGAAGCTTGTAGTCCATTTAGGACGTGATGTTCAGATTAATTCTGAAATTTTCTCGTTAGTAATTTACTGAGTGAGTGCAAGAAAAGAAGTTCTTGATAGGAGGATCAACATCAGTGAAGGGAAGAGTGAATTTCTTTCTAGTTTGGGTTCAATTTCATTTTCCATGCAAAGTAAATTTTTGAAGGGCTAAAGAGAAGAGGATGTTTATTCTCTCATTTTCTGTACTATAGTTCAGTTCATCATTTCAGTGAGCTTTTGGGGTCCAAAAGCTTCTCATTTTGGAGGTGTGATCAGGAGCTCAAGTCCAAGCCATGGAAAAATCTCAAAATTGAAAGTACTCAAAATCACTTGGAACCTGAGCGACCGGATAGGCCTCGGCGATTGGATCCCAATGTCGTGAACGACACTCAAATCCGACTTCGCATGTGAAAGTTATGAAGGTTTGAAGTTTACAATATCCTTCAAAAACTGAGTTTGAGCAAGGTTGACTGAACTTTGGAAAATTACTAAAAAAAAAAAAATTCAGGAATATTCCTTAGAATATTTTGGGAATATTCCTCAGAATATACCCTTCACACAAATCATTTCGCGACAAATGGCATTTTCAGATTGGCTTGTTATTTGACTTTTATATGGCGAACTAATGGGAGGCTGCCATGTGGTAGGCCCGAAGGCCGCCACGTGGCCCCCAGGCAGTGGTGAAATATGGCTATGTAAAATTTTATGGCAGCACTGATTTTTGAACCAGCGACCTGTAGATTAGAGCGCCCATGACTTACTGTTGGGTCGCATGTTGATTCTTATCATATGGAGTGGAAGAGTTTATGTTATTGTGTGAAATTATTTTGGGCGGCGGCAAAAGGGGGCCAGCCCCCTATTCATATGACCCTTCTACCTAAAGGCCCTAACTGCTCAACTAACCCGTGTGGAGTCCGTGGCTTGTGGCCACGTTACATAATATTAAATGCCATGTTTTATGTTGGTTAGACGGTGGTTTAAAAAAACGTTTTCTTTGGCAGTTAATGCGGCCATGTGGCCAGCACTCACAAACACTAAATTTTAACCTTTATAGTTCCACCATATTCGGCACCGGTTCCACCAAATCTGGGTTTTGGCCATTTTGAGCGGGCTTATCTATAGTTAGCCCACATTTAGTGGGATTTTTACCTAACATTGGGCAAAATACTGTTTGGGCCATAACTTTGGATAGGGAGATCCTTTTTGAGCAAATTTTTTTTTGATTTCATATCTTCTTAGCATTATAAAGCCAATGGTATAGGTTTTAGAGCCATTGGAGCTGATATTCAGCTTGTTTAGCTTCGGATAAGCTTTTTGAGCCACTAGGGCCATTTTGGGGTTGGAGCTGTGTTGAGCTATGGTTAACCATTGGTGGTGAAACTATAGTCATTCCTTACTATTTTCTATGTTCTAAACTCATTTCTACAGCTATTTTTTCCTTCTTAGGCTTTCTTCACATTGTATAACCATTTTCTGAGCATAATAAGTGCAAGGACATGCACATTTGCGGGCCTTGGACTCGGCAGATGTAGCCTAGGAGGGGTGAACTGCCTTATCATATGTTGTGTTACATTCTGTGATTTATTTTCTATGTTTTTACAGAGTTAAAGATGTTAAATAGTAAAAATAAATAAGCCTCATACACACAAAAAGACTCATAAATTCACAAAAAGCATTTTGTTCCAATTGCAAAACATATTAAACAGTTTTCAGACATAATTTTATGGATAATGAATACCTTGCACCAGCAAACAAATAGTTTCATTTCCAGATCATTAGTGATTTCTTCTATTATTTCTTTAGGCAGAGTCTGTAAAGGGCCAGAAAGCTTCTGGATCTCATCCTTTCTTTAAAGGTGACATATCTAGTAAATTCCCATATATTCAATCTCTGTATTAGAAATAAGAAGTTCTCACATTTCAGATCATTAACTCACTTAACTGAGTTAAAATATTTTACAACTTTCATAACTACACTTCCAACTCTGTTACAACTTCAAATTACTCAGTTACAACTAATTCCACTTGCATGTCCCACCAACCAACCACTCAACTCAAAATTCCTATAGCTAACCGATTTTCCACTTCAGTTAACTATTTCCAAGTGCTCATTGAGAATAGATTATTGTTTATTTTCCAACTAATATTAAGGGATAATAATAGTCGACATGCATCTATAAATAGACATTCAATCCATAAATATAACTTGCACATACATCTATAAATAGACCGAACTTGCACATACATCTATAAATAGACCTCATCTATAAATATAATTTTCTCATGCATCTATAAATATATATCCACCTAAAAATAGCCTAAGGCTTAATCCTAGTGTAGGTGCATAATTTTCACTAGGATCTTCTTGTTGAATCTCAACACTCCCTCTCAACAAGAAAGGGATTATCCTTCACCCTGATCCTGTCTCTATGGTCTTCGAATTTTCTCCTGGTTAGATCCTTCATCAGAATATTTGTATCCTGATCTTCCGTAGGAATTTAATAAAGCAACATGATCTTCCTATGCACACAATATTTGATATGATGATATCGGATATCTATATGCTTAGATCTATCATGAAACACATGATTAATCGATATTTTAATGCAACTATGATTATCACAATGAATCACTCTTAGATCTAAATGAGAAACAAACAAACCAACCAAGATCTTTCTCATCTATCTAGCCTCACATGCTTCTTGACTCGCTGCCATGTATTCCCCTTCCATTGAACTGAGTGCCATGGATCTCTGCTTCCTATTGTACCAAGGAACAACTGTAGATCCAATGCTAAAGATCCCCCCTAGTGTGTTGTTTCGGTCTGATGGGTTGCTTGCCCAATCTGCATCCGTGAAGCCATGCAACTTCACCTCATCCGTCTATATGTACCATAAACCATACTTAGATGTGCCCCTTAGGTATCTCAGGACATGCTTGCCCGCCTTCCAAAATATCTTGGCAGTCTTAACCATCATTTTACTCAGCTGGTTAATCGCATAACAAATGTCTGGTCTCGTTTTCACTAGATACATTAGCGAACCCACTAAATTTTGATGGACAGTAGCATCCACTACCTCTCCAGAAGTAGTATCCTATTTCCTCTAGTTTCCTAGAAGAGGAGAATCCATGGGTTTGTAGCCCTCCATGTGAAACTTACCCAGTATCTCCCTTGCATACTTGCCTTGAGACACAAAAAGTTCACCATCTCACTTCCATATTTCCAATCCAAGGAAATAATGAAGGAGGCCCATATCCTTCATCTCGATCTCCTTTTCAAGGTCCTCCTTGCATGAGTGTATTAGATGCTCATCACCAGTCAATATTAAATCATTAACATAAAGAAAAATGATTAAAAGATTACCCTCCACCATAGTTTGGTACAAGTTTGCATCCGCTTCACTTTTGGTGAAGCCCAGTCCAGTGAAATAGCTATCTATCTGAGTGTACCAAGCATGGCGTGATTTCTTAAGCCCATACAACACTTTTTTGAGTCAGCACACATGTGAGTCTTCACATCCATCTAATGAATGTTTCAGCCCATCTGCGCTGAGAGAGTAAGGATGGTCCTTATGGAACAATACCTTGCAACAAGTGCAAAGGTTTCTTCATAATATATCCCCTCGATATGTGAGAAGCCCCGGGCCACAATATAGCCTTTTATTTCTCAAAACTCCCATAAACAAATTTCTTTACCTTGTAGATCCATCTGAAACCTACCAATAATTTATCAATTGGTCTTGGAACAATTTTCCAAGCACTATTTTTGACAATGGAGTCATACTCCTCCACCATTACATCTACCCATGTGGGCTCCTACACTGCTTCCTGAAAGGAAGATGGCTCAGTCACAATACATTTTCTCATGAGAGCCATGTATCTAGTAAATCAGTCAGGAGACTGTCTTTGTCTGCACTGTGAAATAGGGGCTCCTACATTCTGTGCAGCATCAAGTCTCAGCTTATCAGCTTCTGTGGTATGACTTTTGCTAGTTCTGATGGTTGGCTCTGCATGAGTGGACTCCTGCACTCCATGAACCTCCTTTTGTGGCTAATCCACATATAGAGACTCATCTTTGGGAACCAACAATTCCTCCTCCATATGCAAGTCTAGCTCCCTCTCAAGAGACAACCGCATGGCTTTCCCTTAATCGAATTTTATATCCCGTCACACCACAATCATGCGATTGTTTGGAAAATACACATGATAAATATGGGGTGTTTATGTGTACCACACAAATATCCCAACTTCAACAGTCGACTCCAGCTTCTTCCTGGCATCCTTGGTCACGTGCACATATATAGATGAGCCAAAAATCTTAAAGTGTGAAACATATGATTTCTTACAAGTGAAAGCTTCTTCAGGTGTACTCATGCCAAGTACTCTATGAGGACAATGGTTTTACACATAAACTACAGTGTTGCATGCTTCCACACACAAATGCATTGGTAGGCCCTGATCAGCAACATCGCTCATGCTGCACCCACGATTGTTTTGTTATTCCTCTCTGTGACCCCATTTTGTTGTGGGTTATGAGGTGCTATGAGTTCTCTTCGAATTCCTTCATTGCTGCAGAAGTTCTTGAATTCATTAGAGATGTATTCTCCACCATTATCGCTCCTCAGAGCCTTCACTTAATTCCTCGACTCTTTCTCCACTAATGCCTTAAACTCATAGAACTTTGAGAATGTTTGATCCTTCTTCTGCATGAAGAAGATCTATCATTTACGGGAAAATTCATCAACAAAAATAACATAGTGCTTATGTTTTGCTATTGAATCAACCGAGAATGGTCCACACATGTCTGAGTGAACTCTCTCAAGGATCCTCGAAGCACAGTTTTCCTTTTCATGAAAGGTGGACATTACATACTTCCCTATGGTGCAACCCTTGCACTAATCTAACTGAGCAAGTGTTCCCATTGGAAGTCTAGTAGATATTTGCTGTATGACTTTCAGGGCTCCATGATGAATATGGCCCAATTGCCTATGCCATAATTTTCCCTCATCCCATCTCACAAATTTTTCCGCCTTGCCCATCATGGCAGCGCAACCATCTACCTCCAAATTGTAGAGATTCTTAACTCGAATCTCTATCATTTTGGCTTGACCCGTTGTTTTATGTCGCAAGAAATATTTTCCATTGCTGAAAAAAAAGTCATAGCCTTTGTCCTCCAACATTGCGACTGAGACCATGTTTTCTTTAGACCTGGAACATGCATAACATATTTCAATTGAAATGGTTTACCTGACTCCCTCTAAAAGGTAATGGTACCAATTCCAGTCGCATTTATCATCCATCTTTGCCCATATCTATATGCATCTGGAGATATTTCTCCTCCAAGTCATTGAAAATATCCTTATCTCTCATCATGTGGAAGGAAGCGCCACTATCCAAATACCACACCAATCCTAATGCACTTGACACCATGCATGCAATCAAGGAGAATTCAAGTTCAAATTGCGAGGCAAGGGCCTCATCAGCTGCAGCTCCAGCAGCCTTCTTGTTGTTCTTCTTCTGCGGACATTTAGTAGCAAGATGCCCATGTTTGTGACAGTTAAAACACTTCACCTTGGACATATCCAGCTTCTTACCATTAGACTCATATTTAGAATGGAATTTATTTCCCTTCCCCTTCTTTGCCTTGGCAGCAAAAGCACAATCCTCTTCATCATTATGCTTTGATGAAGAGCCATATTTGGTGTTCTACCTAAACTCCTCCTACACTAGATTCGATCACAGTCATTCTCAATCCGACAATTTTTCCCATCCGTTGACAGAGTCTTCATAACTATGCCAACTCTTAGGAAGTCCCAAGAGAGCCAATATCACCAAATCATCATCAGCAACAATTATTCCCACACTCCCTAGTTCATCCTGACATTGGAAAAAATTCGTGAGATACTTTCTAATGTTGTCGCCCTTTTCCATATTGATCTTCTTGAGTTTATCTTTGAGTTCCAATTTCCTATGGTCACTACTGCTTTGGAAAAGATTCGTCAAAGCCTTCAACATAGCATATGGTGTGGCTTTCCCATGAAGGCTTGAGACAATGTGGTCTCATACTCCTTCCAACATAATCCTCCTCACCTTTGCAAATTTCTTTTTCCATGCATCAAGTAATGCAGCATCTGTCAATGTGGGCTTAGGAACATCATTTTCAATGAATTCCTTCAAGCCATTATCTTCTAGCATCGCCTCCATCCTATCCTTCCAAGCAATGTAGTTTGATTTGCCTTCAAGTGCATACTCTAACCTAAAGCGATTGAAAGCCATTTTGATGTTAACTCAGTTGTAGCACCAAGAAAGTCTTTCTGCAAATTTGAATTCTTTCCACCAACAAACTCAACTCCTACTTCACAATTCCAATCTCCTGTGCTCTGATACCATGTAGAAATTTAATAAAAAATATGTATTGCCTGGATTCTCCTGATCTAACAATTATATGCCACTGTTAAATACAGAATCGCTTCTACAAAATATTTGCATAATTTAAAACACAATCTCCAATAGCAATATCATGAAGAAAGATCAATCACACATAACAAAGATAATTTACTCCAAGGAAATCATATAGATAAAAACCCCAATATCTTCTATTATGTATTATATCATGGATCATGAAATAATTACATACAAATCTCCAATCCAAGAGCTCTCAGTATAATAGCTAACTGTCTCACACTGTCATGCAAAAATTGGCAAGTTCCTTAACTAATTTACTGCCTCTAGACAGCCTACCTCCACTGTGCAATCCCAGCTGATAGAAATCCCTGAATAAATGGAATCATGCTTGCATTTACTACGTGTTGGGGTTCCTGTGTTTTGGCAAGTTTGGAAATACCAAAAGACAAGAGAACATCAAACCACTTTTGGATCTCAGGATCTAGCCCTCCTGGATCCAGAGAGGGATCTCCCTATAAAGGCAAAGAGATTTATATCTTTGAAGTTCAATTTAAGGTGTTAGGCTAGTTATAGAGCAGAAGGGTTGTTGTTTTGTTTTTGTTTGGTTGGAAAATATGAAAGAAGGGTTCAACACAAGGTACATGAGTGAAAAAAGAAGGATTTTTGGCAATGGGGAGATAAATTCAGAGAAAACACAATACCATTGGGAAAATGGAGTCATAAAAGGGTTTACTTGCAATTCAATATCCAAGGCTTTCAAATGGGCTAGTCATCTAAATCAGGGGATCTTTAAAGATTATAGTGATGGGACGAAATGATAAGGAAATGAAGGTGAATGATAAGGAAACCTTCCAAGGTGACCACTTAGGAGCAAATCTAAGGGTAGGGCATGCCTTAACCATCTATGACCAAACTCCTAATGAGGTTAACTCTTCAGACAATAGAAAAAAATTAATATTGACTCAAAGTGAAGTCTAAGATCAGAGAAAGACTTTTAACCTTCTCTGCTTTCGACATTCACCTTAAGGGATATTAGAAAGGCAAATTGTTGGAAAAGGACCCTAGTGAGACAGAACTAATTCTAAATCTCAAAGTTTCCCAATTCTATCAATTAAAACCAGACAAGAACATCTAAAAACAGACTCTAAATTCATACATCAGCAAGCATGGATAGAACCAATGACTATACTGGTTAAATTGTATCGAATTTGTTCTTAGATTACACAATTAGTAGAAAACATAAAAGATAAGAAGAGCAGGTATCATTAGGGTACTTTATAGCAGTATATCCTAAGCTAGATGACTTATTCTTATCAGAGAAACGGAAAGTAATGCATAATAAAGGGAAAACAATAAAAGATAGAACAATTCACCACTGATTTAGATCAGGATCCAATGAACATGCTTGTCATATTAAAGAGCAACGCCAGTCATATACAACGTTGTCCAAACAACTTGACATCAACTAGAAATCATCTCCCATGCTTATTTTTCAACTAATACATAGAACTCTATCTCAATGAAACAACTTGCATTTCATGGTTAACCAAAGTTTACAATGTATTTCTAAAGAGTTCTTATAGCTGAAAGAATGGCAGTAGAGGTATATAGAACTATAAATGAATAATAAAAGCAAAGGAGAAGTATTTTTTGTGGCCCATTCTATTTTAATATCCATGTATTGACTTTCGGTACCCTTTGGAAGAATTAGTGGTCTTTGACAGACTGATAATAACTTCAGAAGTATGTGCCTTGATGTACTTTCTGGCTGTTTTGTACTCTGTTTGTACTCTGGGACAAGTAAGGCAGATAAATGACTTTCGGGCCTTCGATACTTAGAAACTAATGCTCTGGAAATCTCAGGACTTCTGTCAGGGTGATAGTCTTCTCGGGAGCTTGATGGAGAATCGAAAATATGGGAACTTGTCCTTTCCTGGGAAAGAACATTTTGCTGATGTGAAATCACTAATATGGCTTGTTTCATGTGCTTTAGGCATTTTCAGGCCTTCTGATCATTTTTAAGGTCTTCAATCTGTATCCTCGTCCTTTAAACATCTGGATTATATCATTAAATCTTTAATAACAGGCTTAAATCCTTTTTAAATCTTTCACTGATACTCTTTTCCGCTTTTGCTGACTGTTTCTGGTGCATGTGCAGGTTTTAATGGCGTTGGAGGGTTTGAAACAGGGTTTAACACTGATCCCTTTGATAAAAGCATGCTTAAAACCTTCCTGGATGTCTCTCCTGCTATCCTCGGCTCTAAAAGATGGCATTCTGCACCTTGTATTTCACTGTCTGCGATTGTGAGACTAAGAGTGATTTTCACCATCTGTAACCCTACAAAAAGACAATAAACATGTTAAGAAAATCCTCAGGGAGTGGGAGGGAGTGCTCTGGTGGACCATGGAGATGGTGGCACGGTGATGAGAATGGTGGCTGCAGTGAAGAAAATGGTGGAAATTGTGAAAGAATGATGAAAAACAGGCCTGATGAAGGTCTAGGGTGAAGCGAGTTTTGGACTGTTGGATCTGATCTAACAGTGGCAATCTACAGTCCAGATTGCGCGACAAAATATTTTGGAGGACTAAATGAAATGGGGGCACAAGATTATGTCATGACCATTGGATCAGATAAACAGATGGTGGAGATTTGTCAAAGATGTTGTTTGGGGGACCAGGTGAATGGGAGATGAAAGGGTCGAAGATTTAATCAGGACCATCGATCTTGAGAGA
This sequence comes from Pinus albicaulis, assembly GCA_034641835.2. NCBI lineage: Eukaryota > Viridiplantae > Streptophyta > Pinopsida > Pinales > Pinaceae > Pinus > Pinus albicaulis. The sequence continues at coordinate 1,410,401,425 of CM076570.1, read as the reverse complement.
TCAACCATGGGGAAGACTCAATGGAATGTCCGGGAGAGAAAAAAAAGGAACAAAGACCTAGGGGTTAAATGTAATATGAGCTGTTGATCTAGATCAAATGGATGGTCAAGATCCTTATATGGAGCTTTCAGGGGCAAAGAGGAAGTGGGAAATGAACTGTGATTGTGTTAAGTTAGAGTCGTCTGATTAAAACAATCGGCGGTCAATATTAAATGAAGAATTATATTGGGGAGGAGTGGTTTTAGTGGAAAAACTACTGGTTTCGCACAGCTTTGGAGCAGGTTTGAAATTTTTCCAAAGAAACGCGATATGCTTCGCTGCCCGACACATGTCCTCCCAAAACCACTTTTTTCGCGTAATTTTGGAGCGTTATCTATCGGACATAAAAATTTTGTGAAAAGGGATATTGGTCGTTGGATGAGGGTGCTCAGATCAGACAGTGTGGGTTTCTCGAGATATAAGATAAGATGCATGGGCGGAACATATGGGTAGGGTCAATGGCAGGTTAAATCCTGACCATTGGATCTTGGAAACGGATGGTCAAGATCTGTCAATGGGAAGAAATGAGAAGGGCGAGGTCTGATGAGCGGAAGAAATGTGGACCGTCTGATCAAGCTCGATCAGCAGCTGAGATCTAATCGGAGGTCAGGATGGTGAAAAATCATGAGTGGAGCATGATTAAATCCTGACCATTGGTTCTTGTGGATTCAACGGTTGAGATCAAATCGCATGATCGGCATTGGAGGAGGCAAGAAATCGAGATTTTTGAATCTGCGATGTGCGATTGAGTGCTGGCCATCAGATCGGTAGGATGTTCGATGATCAAGATTGAATTGGAGGGATGCGGGTGACGGGCTCATAAGCGGAGCACGATCGAATCTCAGCTGTTGGTTCTTGTGGATTCAACGGCCAAGATTAAGTCAGAAGATCGGCCATCGGGGAAACAGAAAAGGGGGAATGTTGGGTTAGCGCGATGCGACTGAGCACTGGCTGTTGGATATGGAAAGGATCGATGGTCAGGATTAATTCAGAGGGGGAATGATGTATGGCTTGCGGTGGAGTGCGAAGCGATTGGGTGAGATCAATGGTGTAGACTGAATCGGCAATCGGTAGAGTAAAACTCATCGCATCAGAAATATTTGAAGAACAAAGGAATAGGTCGAAACAAAGGCTCTGATTGCGATTTGCGATTTTGCCTCAGTGCTTGGTCATAGCGCGGGTCATATGCAGGAAAGGGGCTAAGGGCTAAACCGAAAGGGGCTTAAGGCCTTAGTGGAGAAAAGGGTGTTTTTAAGCCAAAATCAAAGATTTTTAAGGAATTTTTTGGCTTTTGGTAAAGGGGAAAAGGGTGTTTTAAACTTGTCAAAGGGATTTTTAGAGGCATAAAAGGATTTTGGAGGCCTTTCAGAGGGATATGGAGGTTTTAAAGAAGGAAAGGAGGCTTTATGAAAATGAAGGGAAATGAGTCAAAATGGGCAGTTTCATAAGCCTTGGAAAATAGTTTCTTTAATAAATAGTAGGACTTTTCAATGGAAACAGCAGTGAAGATTTTTTCAAAGGATGTGGGACACACAAAGGCTTCAAGAATGATAAATTTTCAAGGAAAATGTCTCTCTTGAAGGCTTATAAACCAAATTAGCCACCTGTTTTCTATGCACAAAATTTTATAGGTGGCTAACAATGGCTCCACATGGGGATGGCATCTTCTTGAAGGTGTCAAGAACTTCAGATTTAATTCTTTGGAAGTAGGCCAGATGCCTGATCTTTTACCACCCTTTTATTCTTTGATCAGCTCATATAAATCATGAAAACATCATATCAGCAGTAAATACTTTCTCCCAAACAATCTACCTACCCATCCTACTGTCCTAACATTTTTTCTTCAAGGTGCATTTAGACTTGCAAACCTTCTTCCTCATTTTTTTTTATTGAAAGCAGAAAACACTAATCTAATTCTACCCTTATTCCTCCATGAGACCAGATTAGACAGTTGGTCTCATAGCTTCTCTACCTACACTAATATCTGCTAGGATTAAACTGTCTAGCAGATTTCTTTCTCTACATTCTAAAACATAAATTTACAAACAGTCAAACCAGGATTAGACTATCTAGTTTGCTGTGGGTCCATGGCATAAAGACGGCTGCACATGAACTGAACTTTGCAGGAAATTGAAATCAAAATTGTGAAGGTTTTAAATTGTGAAACTTTAAAGCATCTTTCTTTCTTTTGTAACTCAGATTTTTGAGCTTGTTAGAGTCACTTTTATTCTTCATCTCAGCTCTGGTTTTGAGTTTGTTAGAGCTAATTATTCTTCTTTCTTTGCTGGTCTAGGTTTTGGTCATGTTAGAACCAGCCTTTTCCCTTTCTTTGGCTCAGGTTTTGAGCTGATTTGAGCTATTCTTTGGAACTTCAGAGGTTCAAGTTTTGAGCTTGTTTGAACCCTTTCATATCTCTTTTTTTGTATTTTTATTTTTTCTTTAAAACTGAACAAAGCAATGGTATTTACAATGGAAGTGGAAACTTCAAACTCTGAATTTTAGCAGTAGTAATGTTTGAGCATCCTGCCATTGACAGGACCCCCAAACAGATCTGTACCATCTAATTCTTGCAGAAAGAGGGCATTTGGACCAATTATGGATTGAATGACATAAGGGCCTTGCCATAAACTGTCAAATTTTCCATGCTTACCCTTATCTTCTCTTCTAGAGTCCCACTTGAGTACCTTGTCTCCTATTTTGAAGTCACAAGATTTTGTTCTCTTATCAAAAAACTTGTTTATGTTCTCTTGCACTTTTTGAGCTCTGTTGTAGACCTCTTCCCTTGTCTTCTGGAGATGTATTGTTTGATTGATCCTCCTTACCACGCTGTCCTCTTCTGACCGTATTTTTTGTACCAATTTTATCATCGGTACCCCTAGGCTGGTAGGAAACATTGCATCTACTCCATAAACAAGATGGTATGGAGACATTCCAATGGATTTCTTTGTTGTTAATCTGTCTACCCATAGAGCATGCACCAACTTGTTATGCCATGATTTTTTATTCTCTTCAAGCAGCTTCTTGATGATGGTCACCAAAATTTTATTTGATGATTCTGCTAGCCCATTACCTTGTGGGTAATAAGCAGTAGAATGACCAAGTGAAATCTGATACGTGTGACAAAAATCAATCATCTTTTTGGAACCAAAAGCAGCAGCATTATCACTAATAATCTTCCTAGGGCACCCAAATTTAGATAGGATATGGTCTTCAAGGAATTTAATGATAACAGAATCTATGGAATTCCTATAAGGTGTTAGCGCTCGATTCTGCCACAGGCTGAAAGAGGCGAGGCTCGAGGCAACATCAAACCAACCTTAGCCTCGTAGCTAGCCCTACGAGGACAGGAGAGGGCTCTATCCGGGTCTATCTCGGCAAAAGGATCTTCAAGGGGCTGAGATGACCGATAAGGAATGCTAATTTTAGGCTAGTAAACTGATATGAAAAGGGATTTATGAATGATGGGGTTTTCTGGGCTGTGTGGGGCAAAGACAGCAAGAGCAGAGATTAAATAAAGAACGCAGATTATCTCCTGAGGCAAGGTAAGCATGAAGTTTAGCAATTAAATTGAGATAAACGGAATGACAAGACTGCTGAGAAGTCGACAAGGGCATAGAAGACGGATCCTTGTCGAACAGAAGAAAACATTAAATTATGAATACTTCCTCAAGACAGAGCAAATAAATTGAATTCTGCCTTTCTCACTTAGAGGTATTCAACAGAGAATGATTATGAAATGACATGTAAAACATTACAAGCTACATATGAAACATAAGAAAAGACAAACTGCTAAATCCACACCACAAGAATCTCAAAAAACAAAGCTGTATCTCTTCATTAAAATCTCTGTCTAAGACTGTACAATAAAACTCTGTTTTTCTCCTACACTAGCTCCCAGAACTCTCTCCCTCTCTCCTTTTTACAAATGATTATTTTTATAAACTATTCTAAAACAAAAACAACAGATCGGCCCAACAATCAGGGCGTTGTTTGAACTGAAATTACAAAAATTAGAAAAGAGAACAGCCTTCTATTTTAAAATAATACAATGTCCCTCTAAAAATCCTCTGATGACTAATAAACATGGAGCGCAGATCTCCATAGGATCAGGATTGAAATCTTAAACCAACTCGCATTCTTTGGTTGTGTTACATTTGTCATTTTAATAAAACAACTTTAAACTAAAATCCTGTCCTTTCAGCTCATGGTGACAACTGTATTGAGCACGGTTGCATTCAACGTTTAATTTAAATTTATTTGCAAGAACGACCCAATAGGCAGAGCCACTCATCGAACTCCAACACGTCCAACGCATCAACAATAACTCACAATCTGCCTTCTAAGAGCCACATCGCCAGTAATCCCACAAAATCTTCAAAGGATCTCAACAATCGCTGGCGGAAATTATGGAACAAGATCCTGTCTGTCTCAGGTTCTCCATGACTGAAACTCATCATCTGTTTCGCCATCACATTGAAAGTGAATTTCTTGGTTTCGGACTGTGCAGAGAAGGGGCGCTGTTCCATCTTCGGGCCAAGCAAAAATACGCAGTAGTTCACAAGGCAACATCTCTTACTTGCCTAACATCGTATGTCTACTAAGCCATCATATTCCCTTATGATACCAAAACTAACATTTCTTACAATCCTCTCTCTGAGGTTTGCGAGTCTCTGGATAACTGATTGGCGCGCTGGTGGTGCTATTACTATTACTAGACTCTTGCTTCAGAAATGATGATGATGCAAGCGCTTCTTCGTGTTGCTCCGAAAACACTAGTTGATTCTGCCACTCGTGGTCTATCTCAGGGCTCAATTCTGCTTCATTCTCCACTTCTGCAGACAGTATCATCTGGTTATGGTTGTGAATCGTTCATTCCTCCAAAAATAGGGTTCACGTTGCTCTCTGGTTGAAAGAAATTCAGAAACAGCAAGAGGAAGCCAGTGCCAGTTTGGGTGGTGTTGCTCTGTGGGTCGCTCGACCTCCAAGTGGGTCGCTCTGGTTATATTTTTGCACTGCGAAAAACGCCCGAGTGGGTCGCTCTACGCCCAGGTGGGTCGCTCGATTCTAAATCGTTCAAGCAGTGATGGTTTAAATCAGAAGATGCAGATAGCCTCGTAGTCGGAGCCAGTGATCGTGATGTTTCAGTACAAGGTCTCATATTCAAAGACCGAGTATGTTCTATGTGCAAACCTTTGCTTGAACCAGATTCTCCTCTATCTGCAGGATTGTAAGGCAAAGAACAAGCAGAAATTGCCCTGTTGAGACTTTGGTTTTCTTGCAGACATGAAGTCGAAGCTTTCTTCTCCAAGAGACAATTTAAAATGCTATCAAAAACAGATTGTGACTCTTTGGTTCCAAACATCTCAGAGACCTTTTCAGAAGCCATGTGAATTTCATTTTCATCGAATCCCATACCTTTCAAACATCTTGACTAATTTCCTTTAACAGATCAGATACTCAATCTGCTTGGCTTTGCTAGAGTCCTTGGTCTTTATCAACAACTCCATCTGGTATGGAAGGTCTGTTCTTGATCTCATTTGAAACGGGGGGCTTCCTCTTTGTCTGGCATATATTCCTTGTCGACTTCCCTGTTGTATAGGCTCCCATTTGGATGCATTCCCTTGTTTGACCAATGCACTAAACTTTGACAGATCCTTCAGATGAATTTCTGGTGAAGGGACACTTGAAAAGCACTGCCAGGCCTTCTAAGAAGAGGCTGCCTCAATTATTATCTCTGTATGCACCTCTGAGATAGTTTTATCAGCTTGAATTGCCACTGCACAATCTTTCCAACCAACTTTGTATGTTTTTTGAGATATCAAACAGTAATTAAAACAGTAGACCCATCCAACACTGTAATGGCCAAAATCAGCTCAGACAGATTTTTCTAAACAATGCCCCACACAGGCAGAGTTTGCTAGCTTTCGATTTCACATATCATTTTAATAGCTGTGATAATGAAGTTTGTTTGGGATTTCTAGTGAGACTTCTCCAAATAGCTTTTTGCCTCTGATTGCTGATGATGTTTTGTTTTCTTTTGTTTGTGCTTTTGCAGAGACAGGAGCTGCTGAAGCTGAAACAAGGCTGTCATTTGAAGAGCTGGAGAATTTGCAGCATTACATATTCTAAAAAACACATTTAATGAATTCTTCTTCAAAACAGGGTTTTGAAGAAGAATCAATTTCACATTGATGAAATTTCCTGAAATAAACACCTACTGAATCTTCCTCTGGCCTACTTCTGAAGACTAAACCCTGAACTCCAGATTTAAAATTACTCTTTAATGACTGCAAACAAGGAGATTGCAGCAGACTGACATGACGGAGTCTAACATAAGGTATGGCCTCTATCCATTTTGTGAAATAGTCTGTGGCTGTGAGAATCCATTTGTGTTGGGCGGATGAAGCAGGATGGATTTATCCTATGAAATCTAGGCCCCACTGTTGAAAAGGAGTTTCAACAGTGATGGGTTGTAATGGTAAAGGGAGGATTTTTCTTTTGCCCTCAAAAATTTGGCACTTATGGCAAGCAACTATCATTTTATGTACATCTTGGAAAAGGGTGGGCCAGTAAAAGCTAGCTCTAAGGATTTTGTTGGCTGTGGTTTTCCAGTATAAATGGCCTCCACACTCTCCTTCATGGAACTCATGTTTGATCCTCTCTGCATCAACTTCAGACAAACATTTAAGCAATAAACCATTGGCATTTTTCTAGTATAAACATTCATTTAAAATGCAATAATTTCTAGCCTTTAACTTTAAAAACCTTGCCTTTGTCTTAGATAAATCAGGAGGAGCATTAAGATTTGTAAGCACATACAAGATGTCAGCATACCAAGGTGAGTTTTGGAATTTTTCTTCAACAGTAGGAGCAGACAGTCCTTCATGTTCATCCAAGGCATCTACCATGTTTATGTCAAGGGCTTGTAAGTTAGATTCAACCATTAATTGTGCCAAGCCTCGACCTTTGATGAGTTTTGTGGGTTTGATCTCCAAATCATACTCTAGTATCACTGCAATCCATTTACCTCTTTTCCCATCTGGATCTTGTGACATAATATCTTTCACCAGTATGTTAGGCACGTAGGCAATGATGTGAGAATGCAGAATATACACCCTGAAATCTTTTAAGGCCTTTACCAAAGCATAAGCCTGTTTTTCCATTATATTATATTTCAAGGGTGCATCCCTCAATGCTTTGCTAAAGAAAGAAATGGGCTTCTCTTGGCCTTCTGGGTTTTTCTACAACAAGACAATAGCCGTGGTATGCTCTGATGCAAAGGAGAAAATAAGGAAATCTTTTGAAAAAACAACACTGATTAGGACTAGTGCCCGGGTGAGTGAATGTTTAACTAATTCGAAAGATTTTCTGGCTTCTATGGTCCACTCAACTCCCACTTCTTTCTTAAGCATGTTAGTGATATTTCTTAGAAGTTCAGCTAAGTTTGGAATAAACCTTTTCAAGAAGTTAATCTTCCCAATAAATGACTACAATTCCTTTATATTTCTTGGGTGGCTAATCTGCAGTATTCCCTCAACTCCTTTTGGGTCTATTTTAATCCCCTTTTCTGATATAATATGGCTAAGAAGCTTACCTTCTTGGAGGCCAAATATTGTCCTTTTGGGATTTAAAGATAGCCCAAAGCTTCTGCATTTTTCAAAAAAATTCTCATGTTTTTAAGGTGCTCTTCATCGATTTTGGAATAAACTATTATGTCATCAAGATATATTACAATGAAGTGCCCTATTTCCTTTGAAAATTCTATGTCCGTAGCTCTTTGGAAGGTTGCACCAGCATTCATTAGTCCAAAGGGAATTTTCACATACATGAAAATGCCCCATGGAGTGGTGAAAGTTGTTTTTAGTTGATCTTCTGGGAGTACTAAGACCTGGTTATATCCTAAGAAACCATCTAACAGAGAAATCCTTTTAGAGCCAACTACCCTTTGTAGGATGTGTTCCATTTTGGGTAAAGGGTTAATTGTCCTTTAGGGAAGCTCTGTTAAGGTTTCTAAAATCAATGCACAGTTTGATTTCTCCTATCTTTTTCTTGACAGCTACAAGGTTGGATACCCAATCAGAAAACCTCATAGGCACTATGATTCCTGCCTCATACATTTTCTTGATTTCCTTTTCTACTAAAGGCAGTTGTACTGGGTTAATTCTGCGTAGCTTTTGCCTAAAGGGTTTTTGGTTTTCTTTCAATGGGATCTTATGTTGGATAAACTCTGTGTCATAGGCTTTTAAGTCCTCATAGCTCCAGGAAAACACATCAACAAATTCTTTAAATAGGTCAATGTATTTTTTTTTGATATGTGCAGGCAAAGATTTGGCCAATTTAATCATTTTAGGCTTATCTTTGCTACCTATATTGCATTCTTCAACATCTGATTTAGTGTGTTCTATAGTGGGTTTTGTTAGCCACCTATGAATTTTTTGTCAAGCAAACAGGTCGCTAAATTGTTTTATGAGACTTCAATGGATACATTTTCTAGGAAAATATCTCATCCTTGAAGCCTCTATGTGTTCATTGCCTTTAAAGGGATCCTCACGGCTGATTCCATCCAAAAGCCCCACTGCTTGTGAAGGATTTGTGCTCAGAAAATCCTTGAATTGCCCTTATATCTCTGCAATTTTCTCCATGATTAACCCTTTCCCCCTTTTTTCAAAGTTCCCCCTTTAACCCCAAAAATCCCTCCTAAGTCATCCTAACCATCCTTTTCACCCTTGTAAACCAAGTGAAATCATTTCATTTGATTTTAAATCCCTTTTTTCCTTTACTGAAAGCCTCTTTTAGCCTTAAACTCTATTTCTAAGCTAAAACCCCACTTTATTATTTATAAGGGCTTAGCCCCTTTCGGCCAGCCCCTTAACCGCTTCCCCTCCATGCACCCAAGCGCTAAGACTAAGCGCTTAACCGTAAAGAGCTCATCACATCGGAAGGATGGAGCGGAGCGCATTTCATTTGTAAAGTTGAAACTCTCCGACACGATGGTGTTTGTTCTGTGGAGCATGGGAGAAGTCGCAACCGTTGATCTCTTGAGATCCAAAAGTTTGGATTTCATCACTTCCCACTCATTGCCCCATCCTTCTCCCCATCGATTGAATCTCCACCGTTGATCCCCTTCGCGATCCAACGGCTGGAGCTTGATCGCACCATCGCTAATCGGTAGCCCACAATGTGTCACCCCCTGTGCTTCCCGATTGCGATTCCCCTGATTCAACCATGACCGTCCAATCGATCTAGATCTACAGCCGGCATTTAATCGCGTCTTCTTCCATTTTTCTCCATCGGGGCTTCTAATGATTTCTTCTGAAAATTCCTGCCGTTGATCATTTTATGATCTAACGGTCCACAGTTAATCGCCCTCCGCCTTAGTCGGGTCCCACCATCTGCCCATTTCATATGTTCTCCACGCATCTTCTATATATTCCATTCAAAGGTCCAAACCTCATATTTCACATTAAATTGTATCATCCCACCAAACATTAAAATTTCAATGTTTACATTGAAGTTTTTCATTCCACCTGACTTTCATCAGTTCGATTTTCACTATTTCACTGCATGTTCCCACCGCTTTCCATTGCATCCACAGCATTCCCCGTAGCCATCCTTCCCCATGCATGGATTTATTGATAGATTTGTGTGTTTCGCAGGTGCACGGGTGGTGAGAACCGCCAGCGCTCACTATCACTGTTATAGTGACACAGAGCGCAGAAGGATATTTTCTGAGCCTGATATTGCAACAGGAATGTTTGGGAAGGTTTCTATAGGAAATATTTCATTAGAGTATAGTGTTCAAACCAGTTAAACCTCTCCAACATCGTTAAAGACCAGATTTCATGGATAGATATAGTCATGAAGCGACAAAGTGTATCAGTGGATAATTAGAGAATTTAATGCTTGTAATTAAATAATTTTAGCTCTGATTCATTGTTTAAAGGGGAAATGTACGAGATAGAAGACCTCATGATTAAAGCAGAGGACCTAAGGAGGCCTAACACACCGAAAACAATATCATCAGTGTTTCACATTGGCAGAATCTTTCTCCTGGGAAAGGACACTATACCCATATTGTCTTTATTCTACATTGTGTCTCCGAGAATATCTCCCCTTGACAGCAGTCCTAATGCTATTAGAACATTTGTCACACAGTATGGAAGGCCTCATAGTCATTTATCTGCCTTTTTTTTATTCACCAGAGTACTACAAGTACTGCAGCAAAATCACATCAAGAACATAGCTGAAGTAAATTTGCAGTCTGTCGAAGACCACTCTTTCATCCAAAGAGTACTGGAAATTAATGCTCAGAGATTAAAACAGAATGGGCCTCGACCCCCTTTTACTACTATGTTTTAATGTTACGTTTAGTGTCTCACCTAGCTACTCGACCTATGTTTCAACTATAAAACTCATAAAGAAATTCATTGAAAGGGTTGTTGATTGGATATTTGTGAATTGTAAGTTGTTTCCCTTAAGATATAGTTCTCTGCGTAAAATTGTAAGATAGGCTGAGGAAGATGTTTTCAGACTGAATATCAGGCTGTTGGCAATGTTGTACATGACTGGTGTTGCTCTTTAATATGACAAGCACATTTCTTTGGATCCTGATTTAAAGTAGTGGTGATGTTTTTCTATCTCTGTTTTTATTTCTCTTTGTGACTCATCATATTTCATTTCTTATGGTATGCATCAGAAATATGGCATACGATTTATCCTCACATGGTACCCTATGTTTCTGCTCTCCCTACCTTTGATGTTTTCTGCTGTTTGTGTTATCTGAGTGCTGATTTAAGTTAATTTAACCAGTGTTGTGGCTATAATTTACTGCTAGCTGATGTATGAATTAATAAGTCCGTCCTCAGATGTTCTTGTTGGGTTTTAATTGAAATAATTGGGTTACTGGGAGTTTAGAACGTTGTTTCTGTCTTACTAGGATCCTTCCCGATCAATTGAACCTTTCTAAGTTCCCTTAAGCTGGATGCCGAAGCATTGAGAGTTCAAAGTCTCTCTCCGATCTCAGGTCTCCACCTTTGCGTTTAAATCTTAAATGTTCCCTTTGTCTGAAGATTTTACCCTTTAGGAGTGGGGTCATAGGTGTCTAATGGAATTTCCTGTCCCTAGACCCGATGCCTGAATGGTCACCTTAGAGGTTTCCTTGCTTTCATTTTCTTTATTACCATTTCACGCCACACTATCATCTTAAGATCCAATGCTTTAGATGACTGGCCCAACAGAAAGCCTGCTCATTGAATAGCAAGTAAACCCTTTCCTGACTCCATTTCCCAATGGTTTTGAGTGTTCCCTGAAATCATTCCTCCTTTTTCTAGAACCCTCTTTATCTAGTCTTGTCTCACAGCGAACCCTTCTTTCCTGTTTCCTAGCAACCAAACAATTAAACAAACAAACCCGTGCCTATAACTAGCCTCAAACCTAAAAACAGAGCTTCAAAGACATATACCTTTGCCTATCATAGATAGATCCCTCCTTGGACCCAGTAGGGCTAGATCCTGAGGTCTAAAGTGGTTCTGATGTTGTCTCATCTTTTAGTATTACCAAACTTGCCAAAACATGGGAACCCCAACATAATGGCGACTCCGATGGGGAAGCTTTGAGATAAATACACCTTGAAACACTTATAAGACTCAAAGAAGACCATAGTAGCCTTATTTTGGTGGTTAACTACTGTGGTGGATAGTATACCCTCTTGAAACATTTTAAACCTTCCACCTGGCGACTCCATAGTTCCTCAATGATTAAAGACTCCACTGGTGATCAATAGGCCTGCTGATTATCTTGGTTCACATAAGACTCCACTGGGAGGCCAGAGTCCATAAAAACATCAGCCATAGTAGAAGTAACAAGTAGGATTAAGCTTCTTCGATTAAAAACAACATACTGGCTTCAAGAACCATTCACACAAGGGCTTATCCCAACCCAGACCCACCTGAAATAGTTGACAACCCTGAGAGCATTCTCAGGAAATCTCCTACGCTTAGAAACCCAACTATTTCCAAACACATCCATAGAGCTAATTCTATGCCAGAATACTTTACAGCTCTATTAGACCTTTTGTTTGACTTAGATTTACCCAGCAGTTTACCCAGAACTAGGTCATTCAGTGTTTTAGACTAGCCAGACTTTGAGTTCACTGGTTCACCATCTCACAATGGTTAGCACAGTAGGGATAGAAAAACCCCTCCATCTACTCCCCCGGATATTCATTTCATTCAGAACTTGGGGCTTTGTCACCCTAAATCCGCTCAGCAAACTTCTTCTAGGCCTAGTATCCCTCTCATCCACATACCTGCTACACAAGAAAATCCTTTACCTCATCAAAGCATCATCATGGCTGCCTGGTATGCACCTCTGGTGTTACCTCAACCTCTAGTACCCTTATCCAATGATTATCAATCAAAGATCCCACATTTCACTGCAAAAGAGTCCACCACAACTCAGCACCATGTAGATAGGATGGAAGATTCCTTTGCCTATATGGAGATAGACGATGAGACAGTCAAAATGAGAATCTTTGCCCAAAGTTTAGGAGGCGATGTGAAGAAATGGTTTGAAGGCTTACCTCCTAATAGTATCAAAGACCTTCCCTCTCTATATCAAACCTTCATAAAAAAATGGGAAGTTAAGGCCAACCCTCTCCAAATCTTAGCAGAATACAAAAGCCTTAAAATGAATGTAGGAGAAAGCGTCCATGACTATTCTACAAGGTTCAATAGCAATTACAACGCTCTTCCTCGACATATGAAACCTCCCCAGGGTATGGCTTTAGTGAAATACCCTGAAGGCTTCGATGCTGACATGGCTTACTAGCTTAGGGAGAGAGATTACAACACATTGGAAGATATGAAAAAAGGGGCAGTGAGTGTAGAGGCTAACCTGATTGAGAAGAGAGCAAGAATGAGGGCTGAGAAAAGGGTAACATATAGGGATGACACTGTAGCTTCCACATCTGCTCCCAAATATGACCATTTAGCTAAAAATATGGAAAAGATACAGCAAATGATGGAAAGAATGGTTGTCTTAGTCAGTAATCAGAATAGAAGCCAAAATCATAAACAGAACCAAAACTTTAGGAGAAACAATACCACTCCCAACAGACAAAAAGAATCAGATCAATAAGTCATACCCCCGTTTTAGGAAAATTTTCTTGATGAAGATGAGGGAATCATAGAAGAGTCTGAAGGAACCGCAATAAATATGTTTGAAATAGAAAACTCAATCCACAACTGTTCCACAGAGGAAGATCAACCCTCACCCTCATATTGGGATGAGGAAAGGTTAGAATCTGAGGATTACAGACTCAGGTTTGAAAATGCTATCATGCAAGTCAGAGAATAGTATGAACTTAGAAGCAAAAAGAACTTAGACAATTCCAAACCAAAAGCTTCTGAGATTACTATTAAGAAAAGGCCTAAGAAAACTTCTAAAGTGACTGCTAAAAATAATAAATCAACATTTGATAGTTCTAGGAAAAACAAAGAGAAAGACGACCAAATCACTGAAAAACAAAGTCAATCGACTAGCAGCACTAGCACTGCAGTTACTGCTCCTGATAAAATAGTTCCCAACACTATACAAAGCAAGGATTTTCACACTGATTCAACCCCTAAGATAATGGCTAACAAAACAGAGTTGACTGTCTCGAAGAGTCAGTCCACCTTCAATCTGGAGAGTGAGATTGCGAAAATCAAGATCTCTGTCCCACTCTTCGAGCTGGCCACTCAGGAGGTATATAAAGGCCAAATTTTGAAAGCCTTAAATCTAGGGGAAAATAGTGATACTGTCAACCTGAGTGATGATCAACCAGCCCTTCTGTTTTGTCCAAAGATAGAAGGGAAGTTTCAGGAAGGGGTAGCACCTCCTTTTTATATCAGTCTCAATATCCATGACAAGATCCTTCACAACACGATGCATGACTCTAGGGCATCACACAAACTGATGCCTAAGGTATTTATGGAGAGGTTAGGCCTAGAGATAACCCGCCCCTACAAAGACTTATATTCATTTGACTCTAGCAGGGTAAAATTCCTTGGCCTGATTAAAGAACTGTGTGTGAACTTGACCCAGATTCTAGCAAAATGTATGGTCATGGATGTTGTAGTGGCAGATGTGCCACCTAAGAATGGCATGTTACTATCAAGGTCATGGGGATCCAAGTTACAGGGTACAATGTATATGGATGGGGCATATGCCACGATCCCTATTTTTAGCCAGCTTAGGAGACTGTATAGAGAGGCAAAAATGAAATTCTTGGTCAACAGCCCTTAAAATCCTGAAAATTCACCTTTGTACTCTGCACACACCGATCTAGACTCCTTTATCCTCTGTAATTATGAATCTTTAAAAGATCCAGAATTAGAGAACAGAGGTACAGACGATGAAATAGAGCCCATAGATCTGGACATAATGGCCACTCTAGACTCAGAAGAAAATAAAAAAGAACCTTTTGGACGGTGCATCGAATCTAAAACTTAGAACGAGCCAGAAGCAAAATGTAAACAGCCAGCTAGTCGCCTCACTGAAGCCCATACACCGCACGAATAACGAAACCCTCCACACCAAAACACAGACCCCCCACTACAGCATAACGATGAAACCAACGCTAGGAAAGAAACCAATGACAAACTAGAGAACGAACCTTTATGGGAAATGAATTTCGATGGGTCCTGTACTAGAAAGACTGTAGGGGTGGGAGTGTGGTTACATAACACTTAGAGTGACTATGCCGAGAGTCATGCCTTCAATCTAAATTTCAAGTGTACAAAGAATATTGCGGAGTATGAGGCTTTGATCCTAGGCCTGAAATTATTGAGAAAACTAGGAGCCCGAAGGATAGCTGTGCTTGGAGACTCTAAGCTAATCATTAAATAGGTGAATGGCGAATACACGGCGAAACACCCTAGGTTGAGAGCATATAGGAACGATGCCATGGATTTGTTGAAAACCTTTGTGGAGTATGAACTGGTGTTTGTTCCAAGGAGTCAGAACGTAATTGCAAACGGATTAGCCTGCATAGCTAGTTCATATCATAAGCCTCCCAGCGACAAACAAATCATCATCCAAAAAACGTTCATACCTGCAGTACCTAGCAACGAGAAATATTGGCAGGTCTTTGAGGGCGATAAGCAGATTGAGGATTTCCTGATAGGCAGGAACAAGTTTGAATTCTCCTATTCAGACTCTAAATCCGAGGATAGCTGCCTGAGTGAGGGACCTCCCGACGAAGAAAAATCACCCCGTAACATTGAAATAAACACTTTAACTAAACAGATTGAAAATACAATAGAAGAATACAAGAATGTAGATAAAGAGGAAATGGAGGTGCTACGAGCTAAAGACAAGAACATTCCTCGAGGTCTGGCACCTCTAGAAGATCTTTTCGATTTCGATGACGTAGCGAAAAAACCCACCATAGAACTCTTAGACTCTGACGTTGAGGAATGAAATATAGGCACTGAAGACAAGCCTAAGATGATAAAATTGGCTAAGTCCTTTCTTGCAAACATGAGAAAGAAATACATCGACCTATTTAAAGAATTCATTGATGTGTTCGCCTGGAGCTACGAGGACTTAAAAGCCTACAACATAAACATTATACAACACAAAATACCTTTGAAAGAGAACCAGAAAACCTTCAGACAAAAACTTCGCAGAATTAACCCAAAACAATTTCCTACAGTAGAAAAGGAAATAAAAAAGATGTACAGGGCAGGAATAATAGTTCCTGTGAGGTTCTCCGATTGGGTTTCGAACCTTGTAGCTGTGAGAAAGAAGACAGGTGAGATCAGATTGTGCATTGATTTCAGGAACCTTAACAAAGCCTCACTTAAGGACAATTACCCTTTGCCAAAGATGGAACACATTCTTCAGAGGGTAGTAGGCTCAAAAATGATCTCCTTGTTAGATGGTTTTTCAGGTTACAACCAAGTTTTAGTACTCCCAGAAGACCAACTCAAGACAGCTTTTACCACTCCATGGGGCACTTTTATGTACGTAAAAATGCCCTTTGGACTGATGAACACTGGTGCAACCTTCTAACAAGTGATGGACATAGCTTTCTCGGATGAAATAAGGCACTTCATTTTCATCTATCTAGACGACATAACAGTCTATTCCAAGACTGATGAAGAACAACTAAGACATCTGAGAAGATTTTTTGCGAAATGAAGGAGGTTCAATCTGTCATTAAATCCCAAAAATACTGTATTCAGCCTGCAAGAAGGAAAGCTTCTCGGCCACATTATATCTGAGAAGGGAATTAAGATAGACCCAGAGAGGGTTGAGGGAATACTATAGATCACACACGCGAGAAACATTGAAGAGTTACAGTCCTTTATTGGGAAAATTAACTTCCTAAGGAGGTTTATTCCCAACTTAGCTGAACACCTCAAGAATATGACTAACATGCTGAAGAAAGGTGTAGGAGTTAAGTGGACTGTAGAGGCTAAAAAATCTTTTGAATCAGTAAAACTCGCACTCACCCAGGCTCCTATCCTAATCAGCCTAGATTTCTCTAAAGATTTCTTGATATTTTCATTCGCCTCTGAGCATACAGTGGCTGCAGTTTTGCTGTAGAAAAATCCAGAGGGAATGGAACAGCCTATTGCTTTCTTCAGCAAGCCTCTGAGGGATGCACCCTTAAAATATAACATAATGGAAAAATAGGCCTATGCTTTGGTAAAGGCCTTGAAGTACTTTAGGGTGTACATACTACATTCTCACACCATAGCCTATGTGCCTAACATAGTGCTTAAAGACATCTTGTCCCAAGACCCAGATGGAAAGAGGGGCAAATGGATCGCTGTGATTTTAGAATACGACCTGGAAATAAAACCCACAAAACTTATCAGACGTCAAGGCTTAGCTCAACTAATGGCTGAATCAAATCTACAAGCCCTTGACATCAACATGGTAGGTGCCTTGGATGAACAGGAAGGGTTGCCTGATCCAATTATCGAGGAAAAATTTCAAAACTCTCCATGGTATTTCGATATCCTGTATGTGCTCAGAAACCTCAACGCCCCTCCTGATCTATCGAAGACTAAGGCCAGATTCCTAAAACTAAAGGCTAGAAACTATTACATATTGAATAAGTGTTTATACTGGAAAAACGCAAATGGTCTATTGCTTAAATGTTTTCCTGAAAATGAAGCCGAGAGAATTAAACAGGAATTCCATGTAGGAGAGTGTGGAGGTCACTTGAGTTGGAAAGCCACTGCTAATAAAATACTCAGAGTTGGCTATTACTGGCCTACACTTTCCAATGACATACACAAAATGATAATTGCCTGCCATAAATGCCAGATGTTTGAAGGCAAGAGGAAACTCCTCTCTTTGCCCTTACAACCCATTACTGTTGAAGGTCCCTTTTTGCAATGGGGCCTAGACTTCATAGGGGAAATACACCCTACTTCTTCTGCACAACACAAGTGGATCCTTACAGCCATATACTATTTCACAAAATGGATTGAGGCCATACCTTCTAGTAATGCCACAGATTCCGTCATCATTAAGTTCCTAGAAGACCACATCCTCTCTAGGTTTGGCTGCCTAAAAAAATAATCACTGATAATGCTGCTGCTTTTGGATCCAAGAAGATGATTGATTTTTGTCACAGGTATCAAATAGCACTCGGTCATTCAACTGCTTATTACCCACAGGGTAACGGGTTAGCAGAATCATCAAACAAGAGCTTGGTGACCATTATCAAAAAGCTGCTGGGGGAGAACAAAATTCATGGCATAACAAGTTAGTACATGCTTTGTGGGCCGACAGACTTACAACAAAGAAATCCATTGGCACGTCACCCTATCAGGTTGTGTATGGGATAGAGGAAGTGTTTCCAACTAGCCTTGGTATACCAGTGATTAAACTAGTCCAAGAGATCCAGACAGAAGAGGACAGTACGGTGAGGAGGATAAATCAGATGATTCATCTCCAACAAACAAGAGAAGAGGTCTATAACAGAGCTCTGAAAGTCCAGGAAAATATTAAGAATTTATTTGACAAGAGAACCAACGCTTTAGACTTCAAAATTGGAGACAAATTTCTGAAGTGGGACTCCAGGAGAGAGGACAAAGGAAAACATGGCAAATTCGACAGTTTGTGGCAGGGTCCTTACATCATACAGGCCACCGTGGGTCCCAATGCCTTTTTTCTGCAAGAGTTAGATGGTACAAATTTGTTTGGGGGTCTTGTCAATGGAAAGATGCTCAAGCATTACTACTATTGATTTCCAACTTACAGTTTTCATTTCCATTGTACATACCATTGCAGTGTTTGGTTTTCGAGAAAAAGAGAAAATGTTCAAAAAAATAGAGAAAGAGACGTTGAGACATGCCCAAAACTTGAACCTCTGAAATTCCAAAAAGGATGGCTCAAACATGATCAGAACCTGAGCCAATAGGAAGTGTGGCAAGCTGGTCCTAATCTACTCAAAACCTGAGTCAGCAAAGGAGAAAGAAGAATCAGCTCGAGCAAGCCCAAAACCAGAGTTGAAACAAAGAAGAGAATAGTGACTCTAACAAGCTCAAAACTTGAGTCACGAAAATAAGAAGGATGCGTAAAAAGTTTTAAAATACCAAGCCTTCAAGATTTTTTTGTCAACTTTCCATAATTTCAGTCCATGTGTGGCTGTCTTTATGCCTTGGATACACAACAAACTAGACTGTTTAATCCTAGTTTGATTGTTTTTAAATTTCTGTTGTATAATGTAGAGAAGAAATCTGTTGGACAGTTTAATCCCATCAGATATTAGATTAGGTAGAGAAACATATGAGGCCAAAATTTTAACTCGATCTCATGGAGGAATAAGGGTAGAAATAGACTAGTTTGTTTTTTGCTTTCAATAAAAATGATGAAGAAGGTCTGCGAATCCAAATGCACCTTGAAGAAAAAATGTTAGAATTGTAGGATGGGTAGGTAGATTGTTTGGGGAATGTTTTCTTCTGATTAATATCCATCATGTTTTTACAACTGAATCAGAGATGGAAGATGGTTCAAAGATCAGGCATCTGGCCTACTCCAAAGATTTACTTTTAGAGTTCTTGACTCCTTCAAGAAGAAGCCATCCCCATGTGGAGCCACTGTTAGCCAACTATGAATTTTTTGTCAAGAAAACAGGTGGCTAAATTGTTTTATGAGACTTCAAGGGATACATTTCCCAGGAAAATCTCTCATCCTTGAAGCCTCCATGTGTTCATTTCCTTTAAAGGCATCCTCACGGCTGCTTCCATCCAAAAGCCCCACTGCCTGTGAAGGATTTGTGCTCAGAAAAGCCTTGAATTGCCCTTATATCTCTGCAATTTTCTGCATGATTAACCCTTTCCCCCTCTTTTCAAAGTTCTACCTTTAACCCCAAAAATCCCTCCTAAGTCGTCCTAACCATCTTTTTCACCCCTGTAAACCAAGTGAAATCATTTCATTTTATTTTAAATCCCTTTTTCCCTTTACCGAAAGCCTCTTTTAGCCTTAAACTCTGTTTCTAAGCTAAAAACCCACTTTATTCTTTATAAGGGCTTAGTCCCTTTCGGCCAACCCCTTAACCACTTCCCCTCCATGCACCCAAGCACTAAGACCAAGCACTTAACTGTAAAGAGCTCATCGCATCGGAAGGATGGAGCGGAGCGCATTTCATTTGTAAAGTTGAAACTCTCTGATGCGATGGTGTTTGTTCTGTGGAGCGCAGGAGTAGTTTCAATCGTTGACCTCTTCAGATCTGACGGTCTGGATTTCATCGCTTCCTGCTCATTTCCCCATCCTTCTCCCCGTCGATTGAATATCCACCGTTGATCCCCTTCGGGATCCAATAGCTGGAGCTTGATCGCACCATCGCCAATTGATAGCCCAAAATGTGTCACCCCCTGTGCTTCCCTTTTACGATTCCCCTGATTCAACCATGACCATCTGATTGATCTAGATCTACAACCTACATTTAATCACGTATTCATCCATTTTTCTCCATCGGGGCTTCTAATGATTTCCTCCAAAAATTCCCGCCATTGATCATTTTACGATCTAACGGTCCACAGTTAATCACCCTCTACCTTAGCCGGGTCCCACCATCTGCCCATTTCATATGTTCTCCACGCATCTTCTGTATATTCCATTCAAAGTTCCAAACCTCATATTTCACATTAAATTGTATCATCCCGCCAAACATTAAAATTTCAATGTTTACATTGAAGTTTTTCATTCCACCCGACTTTCATCAATTCGATTTTCACTGTTTCACTGCATGTTCCCACTGCTTTCCAATGCATCCATAGCATTCCCCAAAGCCATCCTTCCCCATACATGGATTTCTTGACAGATTTGTGTGTTTCGTAGGTGCACAGGCGGTGAGAACCGCCAGCGCTCACTATCACTGTTACATTGACACAGAGCGCAGAAGGATATTTTCTGAGCCTCATATTGCAACAGGAATTTTTGGGAAGTTTTCTACAGGAAAGATTTCATTAGAGTACAATTTTCAAACTGGTTAAACCTCTCCAGCATCGTTAAAGACCAGATTTCACAGACAAAGATAGTCATGAAGCAGCAAAGTGTATCAGTGGATAATCAAAGAATTTAATGCTTGTAATTAAAGAACATTAGCTCTGATTCATTTCTTAAAGGGGAAATGTACTAGATTGAAGACCTCACAATTAAAGCAGAGGGCCTAAGGAGGCCTAACGCACTGAAAACAATATCATCAGTGTTTCACATTGGCAAAATATTTCTCCTGGGAAAGGACACAATACCCATACTGTCTTTATTCTGCATTGTGTCTCCGAGAATATCTCCCCCTGACAGCAGTCCTAATGCTACTAGAACATTTGTCACACAGTATGGCAGGCCTCATAGTCATTTATCTACCTTTTGTTTATTCACCAGAGTACTACAAGTACTGCAGCGAAATCACGTCAAGAACATAGCTGAAGTAAATTTGCAGCTTGTCGAAGACCACTCTTTCATCCAAAGAGTACTAGACATTAATGCTCAGAGATTAAAATAGAATGGGCCTCGACCCCCTTTTACTACTCTATTTTAATGTTACATTTAGTGTCTCACCTACCTCCTCTACCTCTGTTTCAACTATAAAACTCATGAAGAAAATCATTGAAAGGGTTGTTGATCAGATATTTGTGAATTGTAAGTTGTTTCCCTTAAGATATAGTTCTCTGCGTAAAGTTGTAAGATAGGCTGAGGAAGATATTTTCAGATTGAATATCAAGCTGTTGGAAATGTTGTACATGATTGGTTTTGCTCTTTAATATGACAAGCACATTTCTTTAGATCCTGATTTAAAGCAGCGGTGATGTTTTTCTATCTCTTTTTTTATTTCTCTTTGTGACTCATCACATTTCATTTCTTCTAGTACGCATCAGAAATATGGCATAGGATTTATCCTCGCATGGTACCCTATGTTTCTGCTCTCCCTACCTTTGATGTTTTCTGTTGTATGTGTTATCTGAGTGCTTATTTGAGTTAATTTAACCAGTGTAGTGGCTATAATTTACTGCTAGCTGATGTATGAATTAACAAGTCCGTCCTCAGATGTTCTTGTTGGGTTTTAATTGAAAGAATTGGGTTATTGGGAATTTAGAACGTTGTTTCTGTCTTACTAGGATCCTTCCTGATCAATTGAACCTTTCTAAGTTCCCTTAAGCTGGATGTCGAAGCATTGAGAGTTCAAAGTCTCTCTCTGATCTCAGGCCTCCACCTTTGTGTTTAAATCTTAAATGTTCCCTTTGTCTGAAGAGTTTACCCTTTAGGAGTGGGGTCACAGGTGTCTAATGGCATGTTCTGTCCCTGGATCTAATTCCTAAACAGTCACCACGGAGGTTTCCTTGCTTTCACTTTCTTTCTTACCATTTCATGCCACACTATCATCTTAAGATCCAATGCTTTAGATGACTAGCCCAACTGAAAGCCTGCTCATTGAATAGGAAGTAAACCCTTTCCTGACTCCATTGCCCAATGGTTTTGAGTGTTCCCTGAAATCATTCCTCCTTTGTCTAGAACCCTCTTTATCGAGTCTTGTCTCATAGCGAATCCTTCTTTCCTGTTTCCCAGCAACCAAACAATTAAACAAACAAACCCATACCTATATCTAGCCTAAAACCTAAAAATAGAGCTTCAAAGACATATACCTTTTCCTATCATAGAGAGATCCCTCTCTAGACCCAGGAGGGCTAGATCCTAAAGTCTAAAGTGGTTCTGATGTTGTCTCATCTTTTGGTATTGCCAAACTTGCCAAAACATGGGAACCCCAATAGGTTTCTTTGCCACATCATTAAAATCAAAGAGGTCCTCTAAGGGTGCTAGTCCTCTGGGTATGTTCTTGTCTTTGGACTACAGCACCTCAATGTCTTCTTTATCTGTTTTCAAGTATTCTTCAGTTTGATTTCCAAGTTTTTTTTTTAACATGTTTATTTCTGCAGAAAAGGATGGTTTTTCTTCATCAGGAGGCTCTTTAGCCAAACAGTTTTCATCGGATTTAGAGTCTGAATCAGGTATTTTAAACTCATTCCTGCAAAGCAAGAAATTCTCTATCTGTTTCATCCCTAATGCTAGGTTCACCATTATGTAATATTTTTAGGTCTACACCATGTTGTGTAATGTTTTGTTCTTCAGGATTTTCATGGAGTTCAGAGTGATGAGTAATCTATTGTTTGCAATCTTGGTTTTGTTCACTCTGATTTTTTGATTCAACACACTGTTTAAAGGTTTCTCTCTGGTTTTCCTCTATTTCTAGAGCTGCCATTATGTTCAAATTTGTCGCTTCTACTCTGTTGTCTTCATTTCTGTCTTCTAGCTCTAGCTCATCTATGAATTCATCATTGTAGAGGATAAAAGAGTCCAGATCTGTGTGGACAGAGTAGAGAGGGGAATTCTCAGGTTTTTCAGGGCTACTAACCATGAATTTCATGTGTGCCTCCTTGTATAATCTTTTAAGCTGGCTAAAGACAGGGATAGTGGCATAAGTCATGTCCATCTGCATTGTACCTTGCAGCTTGGCACCCCATGACCTTGAAAACAACATGCCATACTTAGGAGCCACATCTGCCATTACAACATCCATTACCATACACTTAGCTGGGATTTGAGTCAAATTCACACAAAGATATTTGATTAGGCCAAGGCACTTCACTCTACTAGATTCAAAGGAATATAAGTCCTTATAAGGTTTGGTTATCTCTAGGCCTAACTTCTCCATAATCACTTTTGGCATAAGGTTGTGTGAAGCTCTAGAGTCGTGCATAGCATTATGCAGGATTTTGTCATGGATATTGAGACTGACATAGAATTGAGGCACCACTCCTTCCTGAAACTTCTCTTTGATTTTTTTGCCAAACAAGAGAGCTGGTTGATCATCATTTAAATTTACAGTGTCACTATTTTCCCCTAAGTTTAAATCTTTCAAAATTTGACCTTTGTATACATCCTCAGTAGCCAACTCAGTAAGAGGGACCGAAATTTTGATTTTGGCTATCTCACTTTCCAAATTGAAAGGAGACTGACTCTTTGAGAGGTTCAATTCTGTTTTATTGGCCACTATTTTATTGGCAGAATCAACTTGTTGATTCTCATTAAGTACAGTGTTTGAAGCTATTTTATCAGGAGCATTAGTTGCAATGCTAGTGATGCTAGTTTCTTGACTTGGTTTATCGGTAGTTTGTATGTCATTTTCTTTGTTTTTTTCAGAACTCTCAGCTGCTGATTTGTTACTTTCAGCAGTCATTTTAGGAGTTTTCTCAGGTCTTTTCTTAATGCTGATTTTAGAGTTTTTTGGTTTAGGTGTATCTATGTTCTTCTTGCTTCTAAGATCATATTGTTCTCGGACCTGCATGATGGAATTCTCAAATCCTAACCTATAATCCTCCGATTCTAACCCTTCCTCATCCCAATGTGAGTATGAGGTCTGATTATCTTCTGTGGAGAATGTGTGAATTTGAGTATCCACCTCCACCATGTTTATGGTAGTTCCCTCTGACTCTTCTATTATACCTTCATCTTCCTCAAGGAAATTCTCTTGGAATGGAGGTATGACTTGTTGATCTGAGTCCCTTTGTCTATTTGGGGGATTGTTTCTCCTAAAGTTCTAGCTCTGGTTTTGATTTTGGTTTCTGTTCTTATTATTGACTTGGATCACCATTTTCTCCATCATTATTTCCATCCTCTCCATGTTTTTGGCTAGACTATCATACTTGGAATCAGATGTAGAGTTTGAGGTGTCATCCCTATAGGTTACTTCTTTTCAGCCCTCATTCTAGCTCTTTTTTCAATCAAATTTGCCCCTACACTCACTGCTCCTTTCCACATATCTTCTAATGTGTTATAGTCTCTCTCCCTAAGATGATAGTCCATATCAGCATCAAATCCTTCAAGGTACTTCACTAAGGCCATTCCTTGGGAAGGTTTCATATGAGGAGGAAGAGTGTTGTAGACACTGTTAAACCTTGTAGAATAGTCATGGACACTTTCTCCCTGATTTATTTTGAGATTCTTACATTCTGCTAGGATTTGGAGAGGGTTGCTTTTGACTTCCCATTTGTTTATGAAGGTTTTATGTAAAGAGGGAAGATCATGGATACTGTTGGGAGTCAGGCCTTTAAACCACTTTTTCACCTCTCCTCCTAAACTCTAAGCAAAGATTCTCATTTTAACAGTCTCATCTTCTATTTCCATATGGTCAAAGGCATCTTCCATCCTATCTACATGGTGTTGGGATGTGGTAGACTCTTTTCCAGTGAAATGAGGGATTTTTGACTGATAATCAATGGGTAAAGGCACTAGAGGCTGTGGTAACACCAAGGGAGCATACCATGATGCCATGATAGTGTTTTGTGGAGGTAAAGGATGGGCTTGAACATCAGTTATATGAATGACAAAAATGCTAGGACCAACAGCAAACTGTTGAGCAGATTTAGGGTGAGAGAGACCCAAGTTTTGGATGAAATGAAAATTAGGAAGTGTTGATGGAGGTGTTTCTCTGTCCTTGATGTGTTGACCACTATGTGGTGGTGAACTTGCAGGCTCTAATTCAGTCTGATCTATAGCACTGAATGAGTGTGTTCCTGGTATATCACTTGGTAAATCTAAGTCAAATTGAGTGTCTAATAGAGCTACAAAGTTTTCAGGTGCTGAATTAGCTCTATTAATGTGTCTGGAAATAGTTGATTATTTAGATGTGAGAGACTTCCTAAGAATCAATTATTTCAGGTGGGTTTGGATTAGGATAAGCTCTAGTGTGGATTGTTCTTGAAGCCAGTATGTTAGGTCCTCAGACTTAACAAAGAAGTAAGCCAGATATGACAGTCTTTAGGAGGCAAAATATCTTCAAACAAGAAGCTTGATCCTATTTGTTTCTTCTAATATGGATGATGTCGTAATGCAAACTAGTATCCTAGTGGAGTCTTGTGAAAACAAAGATAATCAGTTGGCCTACTGATCACCAGTGAAGTCTTTTTGTCACTTAGGAACTGTGGAGTCACCAGGTGGAAGGTTTAGAAGTTCTTGAAGGAGATTTACTGTCCACCACAGTGATTAACTACCAAAACAAGGCTAAATATGGTCTATTCCCTAGTGGAGTCACCATTGTGTTGGGGTTCATGTGTTTTGGAAAGTTTGGAAATACCAAAAGACAAGACAACATCAAACCACTTTGGGATCTCAGGATCTAGCCCTCCTGGATCCAAAGAGGGATCTCTCTATAAAGGCAAAGAAATTTATATCTTTGAAGTTCAATTTAAGGTGTTAGGCTAGTTATAGGGCACAAGGGTTGTTGTTTTGTTTTTGTTTGGTTGGAAAATATGAAAGAAGGGTTCAACACAAGGTAAAGGAGTGAAAAGAGAAGGATTTTTGGCAATGGGGAGATAAATTCAAAGAAAACACAAGACCATTGGGCAAATGGAGTCATAAAAGGGTTTACTTGCAATTCAATATCCAAGGCTTTCAAATGGGCTAGTCATCTAAATCAGGGGATCTTTAAAGATGATAGTGATGGGATGAAATGATAAGGAAATGAAGGTGAATGACAAGGAAACCTTCCAAGGTGATCACTTAGGAGAAAATCTAGGGGTAGGGCATGCCTTAACCATCTATGACCAAACTCCTAATGAGGTTAACTCTTCAGACAATAGAAAACATTTAATATTGACACAAAGTGAAGTCTAAGATCAGAGAAAGACTTTTAACCTTCTCTGATTTCGACATTCACCTTAAGGTATCTTAGAAAGGAAAATTTTTGTAAAAGGAACCTAGTGAGACAGAACTAATTCTAAATCTCGCAGTCTCCCAATTTTGTCAATTAAAACCAGACAAGAACATATAAAAACAGACTCTAAATTCATACATCAGCAAGCATGGATAGAACCAACTACTATACTGGTTAAATTGTATCGAATTTGTTCTTAGATTACACAATTAGCAGAAAACATAAAAGATAAGAAGAGCAGGTAGCATTAGGGTAATTTACAGTAGTACATCCTAAGCTAGATGATTGATTCTTATCAGAGAAATGGAAAGTAATGCATAACAGAGGGAAAACAATAAAAGATAGAACACTTCACCACTGATTTAGATTAGGATCCAATGAACATGCTTGTCATATTAAAGAGCAACACCAGTCATATACAACGTTGTCCAAACAGCTTGACATCAACTAGAAATCATATCCCATGCCTATTTTTCAACTAATACACAGAACTCTATCTCAATGAAACAACTTGCATTTCATGGTTAACCAACGTTTACAATGTATTTCTAAAGAGTTCTTATAGTTGAAAGAATGGAAGTAGAGGTAGATAGAACTTTAAATGAATCATAAAAACAGAGGAGAAGTTTTTTTTGCTGACCATTCTATTTTAATATCCATGTATTGACTTTCGGTACCCTTTGGAAGAATTAGTGGTCTTCGACAGATTGATAATAACTTCAGAAGTATGTGCCTTGATGTAATTTTTGGCTGTTTTGTAGTCTGTTTGTACTCTGGGATAAGTAAGGCAAATAAATGACATCCAGGCCTTCCATACTTGGTAACTAATTCTCTGGCACTCTCAGGACTTCTGTCAGGGTGATAGTCTTCTCGGGAGCTTGACGGAGAACAGAAAATATGGGAACTTGTCCTTTTTTGGGAAAGAACATTCTGCTGATGTGAAATCACTAATATGGCTTATTTCATGTGCTTTAGGCCTTTTTATGCCTTCTCCTTTAAACATATGGATTATATCATTAAATATTTAATAACGGGCTTAAATCCTTTTTAATTATTTCATTGATACTCTTTGCCGCTTCTGCTGACTATTTCTGGTGCATGTGCAGGTTTTAATGGCGCTGGAGGGTTTGAAACTGGGTTTAACACTAATCCCTTTGATAAAAACATGCTTAAAACCTTCTTGGATGTCTCTCCTGCTATCCTCAGCTCTGAAAGATGGCATTCTACGCCCTGTATTTCACTATCTGCAATTGTGAGATAGAGAGTGATTTTCACCATCTGTAACCCTGCAAAAAGACAATAAACATGTTAAGAAAATCCTCAGGGAGTGGGAGGGAGTGCTCTGGTGGACCATGGAGATGGTGGCGCAGCAATGAGAATGGTGGCTGCAGCAAAGAAAACTGTGGAAATTGTGAAAGAATGATGAAAAACAGGCCTGATGAAGGTCTAGTGCAAGGCGAGTTTTGGACCGTTGAATCTAATCTAACAGTGGAAATCTACGGTCCAGATTGTGCGATGAAATATTTTGGAGGAATAAATGAAACAGGAGGACAAGATTATATCATGACCGTTGGATCAAATAAATGGACGGTGGAGATTCATCAAAGATGTTGTTTTGGGGACCAGGTGAATGGAAGATGAAAGGGTCGAAGATTTAATCAGGACCATCGATCTTCAGAGATCGACAGTGGGGAAGACTCAATGGAATGTCCGGGAGAGAAAACAAAGGAACAAAGACCTGGGGGTTAAATGTAATATGAGTCATTGATCTAGATCAAATGGATGGTCAAGATCCTCAGATGGAGCTTTCGGGGGAAAAGAGGAAGAGGGAAGTGAACTGTGATCGCGTTAAGTCAGAACTGTCCGATTAAAACAATCGATGGTCAAGATTAAATGAAGAATTATATTTGGGAGGAGTGGTTTTAGCGGAAAAAATGCTGGTTTCACGCAACTTTGGAGCGGGTATGAAATTTTGCCAAAGAAATGTGATATGCTTCGCTGCCCGACAGGTGTCCTCCCAAAACCACATTTTTCGCATAATTTTGGAGCATTATCCATTGGACATAAAAATTTTGTGAAAAGGGATACTAGCTGTTGGATGAGGGCACTCAGATCAGACGGTACAGGTTTCTTGAGATATAAGATAAGATGCATAGGCGGAACGTATGGGTAGGGTCAATGGCGGGTTAAATCTTGACTGTTGGATCTTGGAAACAGACAGTCGAGATCTCTCGATGGGAAGAAATGAGAAGGGCAGGGTCTGATGAGTGGAAGAAATGTGGACCGTCCGATCAAGCTTGATCAGTAGCTGAGATCTAATCGGAGGTCGGGATGGTGAAAAATCATGAGCGGAGTGTGATTGAATACCGACTGTTGGTTCTTGTGGATTCAACTGTTGAGGTCAAATCGCATGATTGGCATCGGCGGAGGCAGGTGATCGAGACTTTTCAATCTGCGATGTGCAATTGAGCGCTGGCCGTTGGATCGGTAGGATGGTTAACGATTAGGATTGAATCAAAGGGATGTGGGTGACGAGCTCATAAGTGGAGCGTGATCGAATCTCAGCCGTTGGTTCTTGTGGATTCAATGGCCAAGATTAAGTTGGAAGATCGGCCATCGGGGAAACAGAAAAGAGGGAATGTTGGGTTAGCACAATGTGACTGAGCACTGGCTTTCAGATCTGGAAAGGATCGACGGTTAGGATTAAGTCAGAGGGGGAATGATTTATGGCTTGCGGTGGAGTGCGATGCAATCTTGGCTATTGGATTGGGTGAGATCAATAGTCCAGACTGAATCGGAAATCGGTAGAGTAAAACTCATCATGTCAGAAATATTTGAAGAACAAAGGAATAGGTCAAAATGAAGGCTCCGATTGCAATTTGTGATTAGGCCTCAGTGCTTGGTCATAGCGCAGGTCATATGCAGGAAAGGGGTTAAGGGCTAAACCAAAAGGGGCTTAATGCCTTAGTGGAGAAAATGGTGTTTTTAAGCCAAAATCAGGGATTTTTAAGGAATTTTTTGGCTTTCGGTAAAGGGGAAAAGGGTGTTTTAAACCTATTAAAGGGATTTTCAGAGGCTTAAAAATATTTTGGAGGCCTTTCAAAGGGATATGGAGGTTTTAAAGAAGGAAAGGAGGCTTTATGAAAATGAAGGGAAATGAGTCAAAATGGGCAGTTTCATAGGCCTTGGAAAACATTTTCTTTAATAAACAGTAGGGCTTTTTAATGGAAACAACAGTGAAGATTTTTTCAAAGGACATGGGACACACAAAGGCTTAAAGAATGATAGATTTTCAAGGAAAATGTCTCTCTTGAAGGCTTAGAAACCAAATTAGCAACTTGTTTGCTATGCCCAAAATTTTATAAGTGGCTAACACTATGCAGTCCTCATGGGCACATCCAATGTGTGTGTGGTTACATGTGCGAAACTGATAATGTCACAACTAATAGTCAATCTGTCCCTTTCACCTACATCTCAACATGGTCTCCACTAGATCTGACATGCATGTAGTTAATAGTAGTAAACCTTCAGTTTCATGTGAGACCACTGATTGTGAATCAATTAATAATTAATTCACTTGATCTCTCACTAGTGTATCTTCAGTTACAACTAGCACAACTGATTTTAACTCACTTAACTGAGTTAAAATACTTTACAACTTTCATAACTACACTTCCAACTCTGTGACAACTTCGAATCACTCAGTTACAACTAAGTCCACTTGCATGTCCCACCAACCAACCACTCAACTCGAAATTCCTATAGCTAACTGATTTTCCACTTCAGTTAACTATTTCCAAGTGCTCATTGAGAATAGATTATTGTTTATTGTCCAACTAATATTAAGGGATAATAATAGTCAACATGCATCTATAAATATAACTTGCACATACATCTATAAATAGACCTCATCTATAAATAGAATTTTTTCATGCATCTATAAATAGACATCCACCTAAAAATAGCATGAGGCTCCATCCTAATGTAGGTGCATAATTTTCACTAGGATCTTCTTGTTGAATCTCAACAATACATGCGAGAATGTCGAGATCTATAAGGTAAAATCAGAATTGGACTCTTCCACATATGCATAGACATGTTCGTCTTCATTAGATAATTTTCTCTTTTTCATAGTTTACTTCTTATTTCTGTTTTTCTTCTTTTTTAGGTGTTAATTAGATTGATTTGGAGGTTTGATTTTCAGATCTAAATAGCTTTAGAATAAAGAGAGAAGTCAGCCCTTTCCAAACCATTAACATTTTCAAGGCATAATTTTCTTTTTCATCGGAGTTTTGGTATTTGTATTTATGCTTCTATTCATATTTCCTTTCTTTGCAAACTTGTGAGATTAGTCATAATCATATTTCGCTTTGCATTGATGCAGCTGAAATTGAACACTTGACTTCTTCTTGTTTAAATTTGTCACGGGTCTGTAGCTTCCTAAATTTCAAATAATTAATCAAAGAGCCTACATGCAAAGGAAAATCATAAAATCTTGCAGCAAGTACTCATGTACATGATTATACCTTTGCCCATTCTGAATCTTGCATCGACCAAATTGAGTTAAACTTTTGCACTACACTCATTCATCTTACATCTGCTTTAGTCACATTTCCTTCTTCCGATATGACTTAGATCCTTTAACTTGTAATATTCAAATCTATGGCTCCTCCTTTTTCGTATTTCATTCATAAAGATCTCGAGATTTTTTTTCTTTGAGATTTCAGACCTTCAGATTTATCGAACTCTTGTTCCATATTATATCATAAGTACTTTAAAATACGCTCCGAAATTTATAGCTCAAAATCCACAAGGCCATTTTCTCGATCATTGTACCCAATTTCATTTTTTTTCTCAATAAAATGCTTAATTAAGAAAATGGCCCCAATTTCATTATCTTCACTTGGACCTCGTGATCTCAGAGTCTAATGAGATGATTTAAATTAGAAAATGGTTTTTGAGATTTCTGATACAGGATTATATCTGCCTCACTCTTATTCATCGATCTCGTAATCCTTTTCTCGGAAACTTATTTTAAAAAAGTTAAATTTCCTCCCAAGATTTCCTTTTCACCTCTTTCCATCTCGAATTCTAGGAATATCAAATTATGCATTCGTGTAGGCTTCTAGTCGATTCATTCATTAATATATAGTTTGACCTATCATTATGCTCGCATGGAGTCCTCTTTTATTATCTCTATATCTTTATGCTGACTTCCATGTTATCATGGTGTTCAAGATCTTGGATGTATTTTTAACTTCCAAGAATTTATTCCCTGAGATGACTAAGTGGGTTTCGTGATATCCATTCTTCATAGTGTGTGCACTTGGATCTTATCATTGTGCCTTCATTTGACATACATTATTACATGTATAGTTGGGCCTCTTTTTACTCTACATGACAATATTCCTGGCTAATGAAAACTTCATCACCTGTGGCTCGCTTACATTTTTGTCTTTCTATCACTATTGGATGCTCATCTCATCATCCCAGTCATATTTTAGTTTGCATCCTCATTTTCATTTCAATGCACTCTTGAGTAGCCACTATGGTAATGCATCCAATTGGTAAATAAATTTGTAACACGCAAAGGTAATGGATCATGGTCAATTTTTAATTCTCTTATGTTTTAATTCAACTTATGTTTGAATTTTTTATACATCACTCCATACTTATCATGCAAATATTCAAGATCTCTCCATATACACATAAGTGCTACATAGGGCAGGATATGGTCTTGATTTTTGATGATTTATTTTAACGTTGGAGTTGATATGAAATATGAAAAAACAAAGAGAGAAATTTTTGTTTCAATTCATAAAGAAGCACATCTTCATTCTCACCTCTAAGTGATTTTGTTTGATTTTGATTCCTTGAACATGAAACATTATTTTATTTGATTTACTGCCTTCCTTAGTTTATATTTAATAAATGATGATTTTAGTCAATGAGAACTATATAGAATACAAACTATTTTGTTGGAAGAGAATCAATATCTCTCCGGTAAAATTTTAATGAGATTCTTCAATGGTAAATTTCATATGCCCATTTTCATCCTTTCCATTTCTTTACATTTTTTGTTTAAGTTTTGTTTTTAGTTTTGCTAATCTTAAGTTATGTCTTTGCAGGTCTCCAAAAAAATTTTCACACCCCTACCAACTCAAATTTGGCACTTATTCTCTTTTGTTTTGTTTTCTTTCAAGTTTTGGAAGAGCAATAATGATGTTTATCAATTCAACTAAATTGGGGAGTCTGTGAACCTTCAATTGTTTTTACAAGCATTGCTTTTATTTATAAGTTTTTTTAACATGCTTTTATATAGCCTTTGTTTTGAAATGAGAGGATATTTAGAAGGGAAAACTTCTCATTAAGCTTAATTTCACCTCATGACTATTATTCACCTTTTGGTTGAGAGCCTAATTGCTTATAACTCTGCAAGATAGAATTTATTAAAATCTCAACATAAGATGAACACACACATGCTTGTCTTATTTAATTATTTTTTTGAGACATTTTTATAGTTAGTTTGTCGAGGTTTTATTTTAGTTTGGTATTTTCTTTCAATTATCATTTCCTCATTTGACATTTTTGGAGTTTGGTGATTTCTTCTTTCACTTTAGTTTGGATTTATTTTTCCTTTTCTCTATTGGTTATGGTTTTTTTGGTGATATCACCAAGATTTATGAAAAAAGGTTTTTCCATACCCAACAGTGGTTGGTATTCATGGGAAATTTTTACTATGTCAATTTCATGTGTTTCATTTACCCTAAAGGAATATTTTCATGGAATTCTAAATCTCTGTTGCCTTAAATATTTTTCCATGGAGGAACATGTATCCTTTATAAGTGATATACTTCATCTTTTCTAGGAAATATCTGACCCGAGTTTAACTCAATTAATCACTCCCATTCCTCCACTTTATAAAATCCTCAGAATAAATGGTCATGGGGAAGGATATGGAGCCAACATTATGGAAGTATTGTATCCATTTACTCAAGTCTCTTTTACCATCTAACCCCTTTCACTCATGTACATGATAAACTTAGCTCACAAATGTTCTTATCAAAAGGGTGATAAAAAAGGGAAGCATGAGAAATACAAGTAAACCCATTGTGGTTGTAGACACTCATTGGTAGCGGGGCCATGCTTGTATTGAATTAAGGAAAAATTCTTCAAGGTACTGACCAGGCTCTCTAGCAGTGAAGCAATGTCAGGGACCATTCATATCGATGGATATATGCTTGATAAAAAACTCCTATATGTACCTTCTTTTATTTCTCATATGAGAAAATCTTAAATATTAATTATTCTCCATAATTTGGATTCATGGTTTTAGACTTACTCTTCCTTGAGTACTTATTTTTTTGAACTTATATTTCTTGGATCACTAATTTGGGACCCATGGAAAAAGTTTTACTATTTCATGGCTTAAAAGAACTCCTCACTTCTACCTTTGGGTAAAATTAAACTCATTATATTTTAACCAAAGATAACTGGTTCTTTCCCATGTGTCGCCATTGTTGTAGTTCAATCACAACCCACCCATTTTGAATTTATTATTTTCATAATCATAATGGGGACCCTTTAAATAAATTTTGGTTATAACGACCTTTTGGTTAAGTATGCGACAATTTTGCAAGATTTTCGTTTTCTTCATATTTCCATTATGATTGCTTCATTACGTTCAATTTTTCACTAAGTTTCCATCGGTTCTTGTTTCATCTCATTTGGATGCACAGTTTCCAAATGGTGTTCATCCAAAATTCAGTGATTTTTACCGCTTGAGATAAAAAATGTACTAAATGTATATTATTTTAATTTTTGTAAATATTATTTTAAAGTTTTCAAGATCTCAAAAATTAATTCAATTTTCAAATTATAAAACTTCTGAAATCATGAAACTCGTAAACTAAAGTGGCTATAGTTTTCTTAATGTCATCGGGCCTTATTAATATAGCGGTTGTAGTTTATATACAAGGGAGAACCCACCTCCATGTGGGTCTCACCTCCCTCTTCCCACACCACACCTTAACACTCCCATACCTAGCTCATCCCATTTTTTAATTCCCTTTTTTATTCACTTCTAAAATATCATCTCCCGATATCCCTTACACCTCTTCAAACCCCACTTCTAAGATCCGTTATAACTGTTGGAAATACTGAGAGGGGGGGGGGGGGGCGCTGGGGGTGAATTAGTATTCCTTTCAATTAGAGCATTAGTTAATCTTCAATCATTATCATTGTTTGTACAATGATAGCAGCAAACAAGAGGAACACAAATGCACACAGTTTTTAAGGTGGAAACCCACTCCGAGACAAAAACCACCTAATGATTTTCTAATAATTCTTTAATATTCAACTCCAATTGAAAATAAAGCTCCAACTTCTTAGAATCTAGAAAAGCATTCTTCTCCAACTCCCACTGGATGGATGCTCCAACGCCTGAGATTCTTCAGTAGTCACTGAATGGATGCCCCAACACCCAATGAGCTACAACTCACCCTAGCACCACCCTACCACCCTATAGAAGAATAAAAGAAGAATGGACTCCCGTACCAGGGAAAATGGTCCACTTTACAATGATATAGAATGATGAAGAAGAAGAAGATATACTAGACCATAACCCCAACTTTGACACAACCACCTAATGATGATCCTAGACCTCCCAACACTGCCTCTTCAACCCTTGGCAGATAGACACTAGTACAATTTGTATAATAATGTATTTACAATGACTAAGTACAATGATACCTTTACAATGATTGTATGTAGTGCTGCCCACTTGAAGACTTCATATGATGAACTTCTTGCTGCTGTTATGCACCTTGGTTGTTGTTCTTGTCATGCTACCCTCTGCTACACCTTTTTTTGCTTTTTTGCCATAGAAAGTCTGGTCCTTCGCAATCCTTGACAACACATGATCTAGCTTTTTCTTGCCTTCTAGGAGCTCGATATTGAATCTGGTGTATCTCTGTTATTTCAGATCCTCAATATCTGATTTTTGGTCCCTGTAGTATTCCTCTTAGTCATCTTTCCAATGCTATAGGTTTGACCCAATTTGGATTCTTCAAGAGAGAGTTATGCCCAATTTCTCACACTGCCCTAATTATGGACTGTTTCAAAAGAGTGCACTTGTATGGCATGCCACGTGTCACTGCTTCTTCATTTGCCTCTAAAATTGATAGCGCAAAAACTGAAGACTGTGGAATATCTGCCACTTTTTACATAATTCCAATCCGATACTTAGAGAGAGAGTTATGATGATTTTCCCAAGGTCACTTCTTTGAGATGAATTTCAGGAGCCTGCAAAAACCCTTACTTCCACAGATCATATCTCCAAAATTATTTTGTAAATTGATCTGAAATTTTTAATGTAGCTTCCTCAGGATTGTAGCTTCACCTTGTAAAAATTTCAGCTTCTTAGCCTTCGTAGAAAAAAATTTAGAGTGAAAATTCCACGATGACCTGTTTCAGATGGCCGAATCCCATGCATAAGGAGGAAATGAAGATCACAATTTATATGAATGCTTAAGTTGAGAGGGCCTTCAACAAGTGAACGTGGGAGGGATTTTAGGAGCTTAAAAAATATTGATTATGACTTTTCAATGACCCATGCCCCAACCCCATGGCGTTTTAGCCCACTAACTGGTGTACAAACTTCAAACATGAATATCTCTCAAACCGTGAAGAATTACATGGCGTGCCATATATCAACGGAAACATCTCGACAAGTAGAAACCATAAAAAGAATTATTGACCCATAATATATTAGTTTGATAGGTCAAAATTCCCATGCAATATTGGGTTAGCCCCTGGTGCTACTTGGGTTGACATCAATGGAAACCGCTGATCAACAATCTCCCCCTTTGGTATTGATGGAAACACAAGTACTCCCCCTACGATCATGACACCTCTTCCTACAACATTCTCTCCCCCTTTGACATCAATGGAAAAGGGTAACTCCCCCTGAAACACAACCATCCTATAGACCTGTACACACTTCCACTTCTCTTGAAACACAACCGTCCTGCAGACCTATACACACTTCCACTCCCCTTGACACACAAACGTCCTGGAAACCTGTAATCTAATGAGAACTTGGGAGAATCCCAAGCTTTTGACGAAGATATTCCAATGCTAGCAAATATTTAATATGTGATTCTTTTGGTGCTGCTTGAAATCTTGCTACTTGTCCAACTGCTTGCATACCATCTGATCGAGAGGTTGTTACATATAGAAGACAACTAATCATAGATTTGTACAATCTTTGATCCACATCCTTAGATGAGTCATCTATGCTCAATTTGCAACCAAGTAAAGACATCTCGAAATAACTTTGCACCCCTGTAGAAAAATTCTTACTTAGTCGATCATCATTGCTACCAATTATTGTATCATCCTCTTTAGCTATTAGGCATGCTTTAGTTGCCTCATCCATAACATATATGTCGTTTGGAGCTTGACTTGCTGTAGCCACAATTTCACCATACACACCTTTCCTGATTTCACATTTCGTGGAGTTGAATAGTATTGTGTGTCCTTGATCACACATTTGTCCAACACTGAGCAGATTGTGATTCATGTTTTCAACCAATAGAACATTCTTGGCTAGAACATCTTTTCTTCCGAGAGTGACAGTACCTGATCCTATAACATTTGAAGATCCATCATTTCGAAAGGACACGGTTCCATCCTTCTTCTTTTTCAGAGATACAAATTTATTTCTATCTCCAGTCATATGCGTTGAGCAACCGCTATCAACATACCATACATCTTTGTTCTTTTGAGCCTTGAGAGCGGGAGCATAATTATCATTCCTCTTATTCTTCCATGTTCATTCATTCTATGGCTTCAAAGATTCTTCTGGAGGATTTTCAAGTCTGCAGTCTTTGGTTATGTGTCCAAAGTTTCGACATTTGTAACATTCAATATTATTTCTTAAATTTTCAAATCTATTGATGTTTCGTTGAGCCCTGGGAGGTTCATATTTGACAGATCTCCTGGAATTGTATTCGTTCTTAGGGTACGTGTGACATTCTATAGATTTATGACCAAATTTTCCACATGAATAACAATAGCCATAAAAAATATGTTGGTACCTGGATGGAAATTTTCATCGAGGAATTGTCTTCCAAGGCTATTCTTACAAATCTTATCCAATGAAGTCTACATGCATGTCAGATCTCATAGGTTCATTGTATTTTGTTGTAGAAGGTCTTGCTTATTTTTCTTTGTAATTGATGCCAATTTTGTCATTGTGAGATCGTTGATTGTTGATGAGTTCTTCCAATGCCTTTGAGCTGTTGGCATAGTTTTGGATAGTTTTTCCTTTCTTCACTTCCTCACGCAGTGAGACTACTTTGGCTTCTAATTCTTCCCTTTCTTGGTTGCTTTCTTCCAACTTCTTTTGAGTGACTATTCAATGCATTTGTGTTCTTCAACTTCAATTTTGAGACCTTGAACTTGTTCTTCAAGAGTTTCGGAACGGATCTTCTCTGCCTTGAGATCTTTTATAAGCTTGATTGCTTCCTCATAAAATTTGTCTATGGTCCATCCTTATTCTTCGTTGTTTGATACCTCTTGCTTATTGTGCTTGGCCATAAACAATACTCTCTCATTGGCTTCTTCTTCACTATCATTGTCTTCATCGGACGATGAGCTATCTTCTTTAGAGAGAAAGTTCCTTTTTGATCCTTGCTTGTTGAATTTCTTAAAGCCTTTCTTTCTTTTTTGAGTTGCCATTAATTTTGTTTGGACATTTTGCTGCAAAATGCCCAACCTCATTACAGCTGAAACATATCAATGGAATTTTACCTTTGAATTGTCCCTTACCAATTTGTAGTTTTCTCATGAAGTAAGCATATTCTTCATCTGAAAGACCTTCTTCATCATCTCCCTTTTCTTCACACTTGCAGGAGCATGTATTTTCAATTGAAGGTTGTTTATCCTTATTGGTTTTCTTAGATGCAACGAATGCAGTTTCTAGATGTGAAGTACCCTCTTCTTCATCAAGTCTCATTTCATATGCTATGAGAACTCCATGTAATTCCTTTTTGCTGAGTTTGTCTAGATTTGCACTGTATTCTAAGACTGATACCTTTGGGTTGAATCTCCCTGGTAACTGTTAGGGTCCCGTGATTTGGCTGATTGGCAAGCCAAATGATAGTGTAACATCAAACCAGTCTTTGGAGCCCAAGGACCTAGCCTTCCTGGACTCAGAGAGGGATCTCTCTATTTGTGTAAGGGATATCTGTGTGTTTGCTTGTTGTGTTCTAATTTTAGGCTAGTTATGAAGTAGGTATTTTTGGTTTTGGTTTTTAGATTGTGAGGGATGAAACTGATCAAAGATATAAGATAGGTAAAAATATGTCAGATCAACTGGGCTATGGGGTCGAAAAGGTCAAGAAAGCTATCAGATGGTGATACAAGGCTATTGAAGGGTCGATTTGATTCGAGGTAGGAAGGATCTTTGGGCAAAATGGAGTAAGATGGACATCAAGTTTGTGAACAACAGGGGATTTCAAGCATAACTAGTTTAATAGCTAACATAAACATGGAAGGGAAAACCATTCATCATGAGAAATGTAACTATAAGCTAATCAATACATAGAAATAAAAATTCAAGCCATGCATAGAGATATATAACTCTCTAACTTTGGGAAATGGCTATTAGACTTTGGGGAAATACACTTAGGACAGACAAACAACTCAAATCACTATGCTGGAATGCCTAAACACAATACTTCAAGTTATTGGGCACTTTGAAAATAAGATTGCATAGTCCTAGGCAGAGGGCAAGATCAGAACAAGACCTCCTTGGTTCAACAAATGACAATCTACTCAGTCAAAGAGAAATTTCATGGATGGAGCTATGGCTAGCCATGAGTAAGTAGGGCATACCATAAATCATACTTAGCATGCATAAAACCATGAATGAAACAAGCAACAATATCCTTAAGTTATTAAACAACAATCAAGAATTTTTTAATGTGATTAAGAATGAAGAAAACATGGAAGCTATGAAGAAACAGGAAATTTGAGGTGCCTCCAAGGTCATGTCTCAAATTTGTTCTCTACTGTTATATAGCAAGCAAGAAACATGGATTTATGAATGAGAAATAGGAAACAAAACAAAGAGAGAGACACTATACCATTCCACCAAGTCATGGAATCCAACAACAATCCTCTTTCATCATCCAAGAACATCCAAGAGACTATCAAAAAGCATGAGACAAGTATTTCTTCCAAAGCTTATATGACCATATATCACTTCTATTCATCAAGTTCAACCTTGTTTACAATGAAATCCTTTGGAATAAATAGGCCAAAGTGAGGAAAACCTCTTGGTTCAAATTGCAATCTCATTGGCCTATCCAAAATATCTAGATTTGTCCTTGAGGCTTAGCAAAGCCCAAGGCACAAAATATCTCAAAAAATATCTAAAAAATGCTAAAAGAGGGAAATAAATTGACTTTTCATAACTTTTCATGTGCAAAAATAGCTAAACGCACATGAGAAAAAAGCAGTTTTGAAAGGTTCAATTTTTACAAAAAAAATTCAAAAAATACATCAGCAAAAGGTCCTTTGACTTGCTGGCAACTTTTGGAAGCCTTCCCGATGTCGAAGTGAGGCTCATGATAGCTCGTTGGAAATATCTGAGTGTCTACTTTCTGAAAATGTTCATTTTTCTCCCAACTGACCAATAGAAGTTCTCCAAAAACAGGCTTGTGTGTAAAAACCCAAAAAATAAGCCTTGCTAATAGACCGGGCAGAGTGTAGAAAAAGCGAGCATTTTTCGCCATTTCGGGGGAGAAAATGATCTTCAAATGTCTTGAAAATTGCTGAGTATGTGCTCCTAAAATTATGACATCCAATGATACCATTCTCATCCTTTGATGATGCCCCAAACTGAAATGGCAATGCCCATGAGTTTTGGCCAAAAACCCAAAAATGACAAAAATCCAAAATATGTCGAAATTCGCCCAAAATTGGTGAGCATGACCCTCAAGGGTTTTTACCAATATGTTGTGAAGCAGAGGCCAAAATTTGAAGTCTTGAGGTGTCTTTCCTCAATTTTTGTGTCGGGCGCCTCCTTTTAGCCTCCTTGAGTTTTTCTTGAGCAGCCTTCAACTTGCGCTAGGAAAACTGATTTAGCTTTTTATAATGCCCCGTCATCCTCCATTGAAGGTCTAAGTCCCTGTTTTCCCTCTCCAATTTCTTCTCTAAGTGATCATTTACTCTCTCAAGCCATGCCTCCCGATTGTTCTCTATCTCTTGTTTGAACAATGCAGTGAGAGGGGTAGATTGGAGAAGGGCATTTTCCTCTTCTTTTTTCTTCTCAAGGGCCTTTTGGAGCCCTATGGTTCTTGGCCTCTTTCGCCTAGGCTGATCTTCGCCTTCACTTTCATTGAACTCGCCCATGAGTTATTCCAACCTTACTTGTGCTTTAGAGGCCTCCTTCTTGTATTTGATCGCCCTTGTCTCATAAACAGCCATATGGATACTCATTTGCTTATTTTGGATTTGCAAAAAATGATTGAAATTCCTAGCTCTATGAAGATCATCCTTCAAGGCATCAATTTGGCTTTCTCTATGGATCAAGAGGTTTTCTAGGATCCGGGCTTCATTATCACTATCATCACTTTGGATTTGGATGATGTCGAATTCCTTTTCCAGTTCATGACTACTTTCTTCCTTGCCCTTCCCTTTGCTTTGGGTGGCTATCCTAGTGCTCTTCCTCTTGGGCAAATCAATCATGGGCTTCTTGGGCAATTTTCCTTAGCTTTGGAGGGCCCTAGTCACATTTGGAGTGACAACTCTAGGCACTCTTTTCTTTGCTGTTCGGGGCTTGGCGAATTTCGGAGAAGAGAGCATGGCCCCTTGCCTCGGAGAGGCAGCTAGCACAGGCTCCATGGGTTCTTTACCCTTGTCACTTTTCCCTTTTTCTTCTTGAGGTTGTTGTCCCTCATGCTATGGCTGATGTGTAACATGTCGTCGCTACCCCTGTTTATCACTCTCATGCTGCTCCTGTTCAGCACTTTCATGCTCTTGTTCAACATCTTCATGCTACTCCTGTTCCTCCTCACTGTGATGTTGCTATTCAGTCTCTTTTGGCTGCTGTGTGTCATCATAAGGATGCTCACCCTCATCAAAAGTCTGTTTTTCTTCATCTCCTTGTTGCTGCCCATCATCACTTTCTTCTTTCTGCTCATGTCCTTCTTCCTCCTCATGGTCACTTTCTTCTCCTTCTTCATGCTCTTCTGCTTGCTCTGTGGTAAACTTGAGTTTTTTAGGAGTGGGTCTGCTAGAGGAAGGTGAAGGATGATGAGTAGGAGGTGTAGGGGATGTGTGAACAAGAGGGACAGTGGAGAAATCCAGATGGGTGATGAAAATATCCCAAGAGACCTCTCTCTTTTAAAGTTGATGAAGAATGATGATTTTGATGAGAGAGTGATGGAAGAGACAAGCTATTTTCTGTGAAGGAGGCTTCTTCTGAATAGTGGAGGCCATTTTCTCAATGCTTTTGTGTAAGAAGAAAGGAAGATTTAGCAGCTTGGTCCTTGTGAAATGCATGAGCAGTTGAATGTGATAAGCATAGATTTAGGAGAATCTTCCCTCACAAGTGAAGTATTTCATGATGATCTTCATGAGGGGGGGGTAGCTGGCTAAAAGATATGAGAAAGGGAAAATATAAGGACATGACTCTTTGTGCTCAAGCTTTAGAAAGGGCTTGTAATCTTCTGAGTCCAAATGGCTTTGTTTAAACCACTTTTCCCCAATATAGGGGATTTTAGTGGCCTTGGAGATGGACCTTGGAGAGAATTTGCAGTCAAGGCCTGCCAGCTGGAAATGCTTGTCTCGAAACCTCAAAGCGTAAAGGTGTGTCAAAGGAGAAAAGCTCTTAACCTCTTGCACCATTTGACAAAAATCTAAACACCCCACCTCATGGAAATTGAACAAGACTGATGGGTGGGCATTCACTTCTTCAGTGGAAGTAGGCTCAAATCTCTTATGCAAACCAATCCTACTGTCTTTCCTGGGAGGCATCTTGTTATGGATGCTCTCTGCAAAATGAAATTGCCTCAAAAATTTTTTTGAAATGTCTTTTCAAAC
Source organism: Pinus albicaulis (assembly GCA_034641835.2). Lineage (NCBI taxonomy): Eukaryota > Viridiplantae > Streptophyta > Pinopsida > Pinales > Pinaceae > Pinus > Pinus albicaulis. Next base: position 1,410,359,055 of record CM076570.1, on the reverse strand, counting down.
GTAACTCTGTCTTCTTTATCAATCACTGTTTGATTAAGGCAAATTTGCCTCCAATGCTGTGTGAAATGTTTCTTTGATATCAGGTCTCTGCTTCTTCCAAATCACTACTTTTTCCCCTTTGTATGCCAATCAACCAATATTTATAATGTCAAGCGCATAGTCAAACACAAGGTACACACAGTCAAAGGGTCACTGTGTTTGGGTAAGGTCACCAAGCTCTTTGTGTTTTAATGTGAGCATAAACAACCTTGTAGCAGACAAACACCCTTCCTAATCAAAATACTACTCTTGTATTCACTATTCCTCACCCACAGTTAGACAGAAAACCTCCAAACTGATTTAAATAACTTCACTCACTAATTCTGCTTCATGGAACAAAAAAGAAAACACTGTTTTTTTCATTTTTATCACACAGAGGGGACTTTTTGAAATGACAAAACACTTATACCATGGTCACTGTTGTTGAAATTAGGCCCACTGTTTCAGTTTTCAAACCCTGTTTTTCCTCCCTTTAAACACCACCTCCACTTTTTAACACTTTTTTAAGGGTAGCGTTTAGGCCTTTGGACACCAATACAAACACACTGCTTCTGATATGTCGATCTTGGCCAATCAAAAACCACAGCAATTTCGAGTTTCAAACAGAAAAAACAACTCTCCTTACCACTGTTTTCTCCACTACGTAAGGATGACAGAGTTTATTTTTCCCTATCACAGTTAGGGTACTTCCAACAACTATCACCCTTTTAGAAATTTGAAAATACCAAGCAGGCTCATAAAATACCTCAAAAATTCGATGGCAGGCTTTTCTTGAGGGTTTGATCAGCTTCAAGATGGGTTTGGAGGCACCTTGATCGTCGAACACATGCGCGACACATTTAATAGGGAGGGTTCCACGCAAAGAGAAGTTGTCAGGTCACTGATGGGCCGTCGTGACCGGCGCCTACAGGCGCGTCGTGCAACAGTGTAACTCCTATGCAAAACTTCGCCTGAACGTGCCGTGCAACTCTACAGGCATGCCGCACATCCTAAAAAGCCCGAAAAATCTGTGAATTTTCCCAAACACTTCTTGTCCAGTCTCGTGAACAGCAAGAGGAGTGTTGCCTTGTGTTTTGAGAAATTTAAAATGGCTTGCAATGGTCCCTTTATCCTCCTTTGAACGCAAAAATCAATTACCCTTGAGTTGGATTTGTGAGGGTTTGGAAGAATTATCTCTTTAAAACCAATGCTTTTGTTCATTTTGACAAGAAACCAAAGTGATTTTGAATGTGCTATAAGGGGCCCATACTTTAAATAATGTTGGCCAAAAGGTTGTGCATGCTATCTGGCTATTTTTGGTAGATATGACTCTTTCCTCTTGTAAGAAAATCATTTACGGGCCAAACTCTTTTCACTGTTTGTTTATTAAAGGGAAAAATGTCTTTCCTTTGCTTACATCTGCTTGTTAGAGGGAAAACTAGCTCAAATCCATATAGTGACTGTAGATGCATTTTCCAAATGATGCTTCTCTTTGACTGTGAGGTGAAAACCAGTTGTACTAACCTGAGCTTTACTATATTCTATCCATTAAGAGGGCACTTCTTCTAAAAACTTCTCCTCTACTCAAAACACAATCAGCAAGGTACCTTTGACCTATTTTCATAAGGAAAATGCCTTCATTTGTAACAATGGCATGCATTATTAGCTTTGAATGTTGTTCCAAAACTTGAAACACATGCCATAATCCTTCTTGCATATTTATGGAAATATGTGCTTAGTTGCAATGTCTTTTTGGAAAACTAAACTCAGATTTCCTTTTGTCCACTATGATGAGTAATTTTGAAAGAAAATTCTTCATGAACAGGAAGAACAGTACCTTTTGAAAAACAATTATCACTCTTTGGCTTGTGTCTAACCCAGCTAATTTCAACTACTCTTCAAATCTATTTTTTTTAAAGGAACAAAGACTCAATGTCAAGCTTGTTTATCAGGGAAAAGGGTCTTTGTAACTTTTTAAGGAGATTACACCCCTCAGCAAGGTTTGTATAGTTTTTGGCTCCAGACTATCTTTGAAGGAGATCTATGATAGGAGATAAGTCAGCTTCTTTGATAATTATAGTACTCATGCTTTCCCTTTTTTTTTCCATCATTTCTCTGCTCAGAAGCCTTCAACTGTCCCCTACTGTTCTTATAATTTGTATCTCAGTCAGTGAAAATCCTAAAGTCAATTACTGCACTGGCCCTCTGCTTATAGATGAAGGAGGCCTATTTTAAAAAATGCCTGGTTTCCTTTCAACCTTTGTCTCAACCACATGAAGGTTGTCTGATGAACATACTAATAGTGGTTTCTCTTATACATGATGGCAGAAGTTAGTTTGAGCCCAAGACTATTTTACTCTTTTGGCCATATGTTTAACAATCTTTCTTCATTGATGATCAGCCCATTAGCTTCACATTGTAACTCAATAACAATGGAGCTTATGCAAACAATCTTTGAAAAGAACCACTGCTTTGCTTCTGCCTTTAACAACCTTTTTATTCAGAAACCCTTAGTTTTTGTCTCTCTGTACCCAACAATTTTCCTTACAGTCATTGTAATTCTGAAAATCCAACTTTATCCTTGGCCCTCTGCTTCTAGATGAAGGATGCGCTCTTTAGTCTTCTAGCCCTCTCCTTCATAAAATGGAGAGTTCTCTCGATCCTCAAAAACCCTCTGCTTGTAGATGAAGGAGGTTCTTCATTCTGTGCTATTTCATCGGTTTTAACGATGTATTTTTTCCTTTCTTGTGCTTTTGCTGCTATGTTGCTGATCGCAAGAGCTTAATGAAACAACTCTCTACTGTGAGATTTGCATTCCAAGCTTAAAATCACATGAGAAACATCATCACTCATGTGGAGCCAAATAAATGTGCAGGATCTTGCATTTTACTTCCACTTTGAAAGATATATTGAAACACCGTAAAACCACCTAATATCGATTTGACCTAGGGCATGTGCCATTGTTGAGACTTCAGGGCTTGTTAGTGGCGTGACTTAAGGGTGTAACCAACTTTATTTGAAGAATATGAAGGTCTGTTAGGACTGGTCTATAGTAGATAGAGGTTCTTTGGCTTTTAGGATAGTTTTCCAAGGGAGAAAATGCCTAAAGTGCCACTACCTAACTTAGGGGAGACTTCTTGGACAGATTTGGATTGTTTTCTTTGGATCTGATGGACAAGCTAGTATGGATGAGGCTAGATAGGGCTTGATAATGAAGTTTTATCTCGTCATGGGTTGATTGAAAAGGTAGGAGGGAAAAAATGTTTATGGGTGTTTTCCAGCTGACAAATTTGACAAATTTTTGATCAGCTGCTAGAAAACTTGGCTGTAACAACTAGTCATCAGCAACAAGTGAAAAATACTGATGACTAACAGTGGCTCCATTTGGGGAGGCGGCTCCCTTTTGTGGGAGATTGTCGGGTGCGGAGCAGTTCTTTGAGAAAGACAGGTACATTTATCCATTAGCACGAATATACGTCTTCCTTGATGCTATTTAATTGAGTAGCATGATTATATTATTTCTACCTACCCCACTATCTTTCCTAACATTTTTTCTTCCTTTGGGTGCATTTGGACTAGCAACCCTTTGACATTTTTTTTTTTTTGAAGAATTAACATATCTAGTTCTACACTTATATCTGCCGGGAGTTCAAATTAAGCTGATGAACTCCTTCATTTCTCTACCTATGCTAGATCGACTGTCAAGGTTAAGCGGTTTGACAAGATTTTATTCTCTAATCTAGAACATGAAATTGAAAAATGACTAAATCAGGATTAGACAGTTTTATTTTTCATGTACTTGTGGCACGAAAGACAAGCTGCACACAAATATTATTTTGCATAAAATGAAAACTAGGAAAAGCGGGGCTAGGATACACAATTTGTTTTTCATCCCCGCATCCCTCTTCGGTTCTGTTTTGAGCATGTGGAACCAGTATCTTTTCCTAATCTAATCTCTTTGATAAGTCAAGCTTACACAATGTTGACTATCTTTTCCACTCACTAACTTATCAACAAATAAATTTAAAACATGTTCAGCTATGATTAGGCTAGATAACTGAACAAGACATTTGAGCACTAGTAGCGGCATTTAGACTTGCACGCTTTCTGAATGACTATTTTTTGAACATGGGGCCTCCTTTCTATTTTTCAAACTGCCCTCTTTTTCTATTTTTCTATTGTTTTTGAATTTTCTATTTTTTATCTATTTTTTAAACAATGGTATATACAATGATTGAAAAAGTTTTGACTCAAAAATCTTGGAAATGGCGAAACTTAAGCATCTTATCCTCATAAGGATCTCCTACCACTCTTGGTCCACTTAGCTCTTGAAAAGAAAAATTTGGACAATTCTCTTTTTCAAGCATGACATAAGGATTGATGCATGAATCTCTGAACAACCCCGTATCTTCCCGCTGTACCTCTTTATACCTCTGATTTCCACTCCTTCCTTTGCTGTACATCTTTTTCAAGTAATGCAGATATTCTTTGTCATTTTTGAAGTATATGATGACATCATCAAGGTACATCAAAGTGCAAAAATTCAGAACTGGAAACATGGCTTTTAGGAGCACATTTTTGATATCTAGTGGTTTTGCAATTCTGGGTTTGAAACTGGAACTTCTTCCAGCATACTGGAAAAATTCTTTGAGCTGTCTACTTTGCAAAGGAATCATTTGGCTATAACCTGAAACATCATCTTGCAAAGACATATGATTAAAAGCACTTATCATCAGTATATCATGGTCTTGGGCAGGAAGAATAAAATTTCTATCACAAGGGTGTGTATCAATGTTTCTAAAATCAAAACAGATCCTATGACCAACCATTTTATCTTTGATTATTACTGTTTGGTTCAGATTTTTGTATTTTCTTTTGTCGAAGTTGTTTCTTGGAGTGATGGCAGTGGCATAGTGTTTCTCACTATTTTCTCGGTATGAAGTAGTATTTTGAATAAGATTTCCAATTCTAACAGTTCTAAGTCTTTGGTGGAGTGACAAAATGTTAAACAGTTCAAGTAACTCAGGTATGTCTGGGCTGCAGTCATCATATCCCTTCATATGAAGTTTATCAGGCATTTTTTTTGGGTTTTGAGCTCTTATGGCTACAGTCAAGGTTTCATTTGCAATGGTAGAGTTATGTGATGGTAAATCCTTGAGGTATGGTAAGAACATTAAGCTTTCCTGCTCCTGAGTTCCAAAGAGGTTTGTGATATGTAAGTCTTCTAATGCCTCTGTTCTAAAAAATTTTCCTAATGTTACTGCTGATTTTTGCCTAAGGTTTGAGCAATTTGCTTCATAGTACATAATGGTTTGTGCTTCTTTCTCTATCCCTATTTCAAGAGGAACACACTCACTTTCCCCAAGACATAGCTGTTCATGATCATGATAGTTTTGAGTGTCCAGTTCATCATGGAGAACTTGGGGCAGCTGATGTGGTGGGCCTAAGTTTGTTTCAAATCCTTCTGACTATTCTTCAATGTCATCATCAGTGTGTAAAATGAAAGAGTTCATATCGGAATGCAAGGAATACATCAGGATGTTATTTGGCCTCTCTTGGCTGCTGATCATGTATTTCATGTGTGATTCTCGATAAAGTATTCTAGTTTGGTCAAACACAGGAATAGTGGCGTAGGACATATCAAGTTGAATATTTCCTTGAAGCTTGGCTCCCCAAGATCTAGATAAAAGCATTCCATACTTGGGAGGGACGTCTGCTACCACTATGTCCATGATTAGATGTTTGCAGGTACTTGGGCCAAACTAAAACAAAGATTTTTGATTAAGCCTAGACGTTTGACTCTACTTGAATCAAATGAATATAAGTCTTTGTATGGTCTTGTGATTTCTAGGCCTAATATTTCCATTACAACCTTCGGCATCAGATTATGCGAGGCTCCGGAGTCTAGCATGGCATTGTGAAGGATTTGGTCATGGATATTTAGACTGATGTAAAAGGGAAGAGTGGTTCCTTCTTGGAATTTCCCTTCTATTTTTGGACCAAACAACACTTCGGGAGTGTCATCAGCTAGATTAAGGGTGTTCACATCATTTCCTATATTCAGGACCTTTAACACTTGGGATTTATAAGAGCCTTGGGTGATAAGTTCAGTGAGAGGCATGGTAATATTTATTTTGGCGATTTCTCCCTCAAAACTGAAAGGTGCTTGTAGTTTAGACAGGTTTGCTTCAGCTTTTTCAGCCATGACTTTCTCTATGTTCTAAGTTTTTTTACTTTGTTTTGGGATTTTGTTTGATACAGCCATCTCGGGAATCTTTGTGGAAGTACTAGGAGCATCTGAGTCAAGACTTGTTTGAAAATCTTTATCTTTGTTTTGGTCAATTTTCTTGACCATGATTTTGTTGCTATCCACTACTTTTTTAAGGATGGTATCAGGGGTTCTAGCAGTGTTTGAGCTACCTTTCTTGGAGTTGTCTTGGTTTTTTCTACTTCTAAGGTCATACTACCTGTGAGCTTCTACTATGGCATTCTGAAAATCTATGGCAGGATCCTCGGGATCTTCATAGTTGGTTTCATCCTGATTCGGAGAGAAGAATGCTTGTTCTTCTTCTGTGAGGTAAACCTCACTCTCGTTATCAGACCCTATGAGGTTCAAATGATTTTCATCAATGGGTTCTGTATCCTTATCATCTTCTTCCACGTAATTTTCATTAAAGGGTGGCTTAATTTGTTGGTCATTTTCCCTTGGTTTGTTTTGAGGCTATTCCCTCCTAAAATTTTGGTTCCGGTTTCTGTTTGGAGGGTTTGGCTGGTTGTCCCTAAGAGGGGTCTTTTCACTTATCTTTTCCCACATTTTGGCCATGGACCTAACCAAGTCATCTATTCTAGGATCTAAGGAAGGGGCTGAAGTGGAGACCTCATCCCGGTATGTGACTTTCCTTTCTGATCTAGTCCTAGCTCTCTTTTCTGCTAAGTTGGCTTCTGCACTTATGGCCACTTTTTGCATTTCCTCTAAGGTAGGGGGGTCCTTGTCTCTTAGTTGATAAGTCATGTCTAGGTCAAAGCCTTCGGGGAACTTTGCCAAGGCTGAGCCAAGTGGAGGTTTGAAGTGAGGCAGGAGGGCATTATACACACTATTGAACCTAGTGCAGTATCCCTGGACACTTTCCCCATTTTCCCGTTTTAGATTGTTATACTCTGATAGGATTTGAATGGGGTTATTTCAGATTTTCCACTTGTTTATGAAGGTTTGGTAGAGTTATGGGAGATCGTGGATGTTGTTTGGAGTTAAGCTCTCAAACAATTTTTTTGGTTCTCCTCCCAGGCTTTGGGCGAACATCCTCATTCTGATGGTCTCGTCTTCTATTTCCATGTATTCAAAAGCATCGCTAATCCTATCTACATGTTGTTGAGCTGTGGTAGTCTCAACTCCAGTAAAGTGCGGGATTTTGGATTGATAGTCATTTTTTAAGGGAGCCAAAGGCTCTGGCAACACCAAGGGTGCATACCAGGCTGCCATGACGGGATATAATGGATGAAGTACAAAATGAGGGCTTGTGGGATGAGCTGAGGTGGTTTGAACAGTAGTGGTTTGGATGGGTGTGGCGGATGTACTTGGAATAGTGATCTGATTTTGAGCAGATCTGGGATGGTAGGAGCCAAAGTGATGGAGAAGCTGAAAGTCGGGAGATGTAGTAGGCGAGGCTTCTCTACTAGGACTCCCTAGCAGATCTAGGGGCTCAAGATCATCAAATTCTATCTTACTTTGTGACTTGCTTCTAAAAAGGGTTTTTGATGATTTTAAGTCAAATGGGGAATCCTGCAAGGATGTGAGGGGTTCAGGTACTGACCTTGCTTTACGGTGGACCTATCGGTAGCTAAATTTCCAATTTCAAAAGCTTGCCACAGAATCTTCTCTGGGTCATCTACTATGATAGGGGGTTTGGGTCTGGATGAGATATGGTGTTGATTCTTCGTGAAGCCAGATTTCAAGTCTAGAGTTTAGAGAGGATGGTATTTGTGATTGTTTCAGATGGATGGCCTCTCTAGGGTTTTACTAATGTGAAGGATGGTAAAAACAAAAATATGGACTAGTGGAGTCGCCAGGTGGATTTCTATGAGAACTATGGTCCACCACCAACACTATCAAAGATGCTTTCGGAAAAAATTTTAATAGCAAACTTTGAGATGAAAACTTGCAAAGAAGAGTGATTCACTTGGTTTCAAAAGTTTGCTAGGCTGTATGGACAAGCTAATGGTTCTTGTTGGCAAGAATATTTCTGCTTATCTCCTATGTTTAGGTGAAGTCTTCTGAATCGCTAAGTTATACTTAGTTTGTCACTGATTACAGAGTTTGCACCATTATTTTTAAGCTTTTGGAAGGATGAGTCAATAGAAAGGTATGGTTTATGAATTTTTTGGTTTTTTATGGAGTTTTTAGGCCTACTGGAGGCTGGTGGAGGCACCAAGTGGAACTTGGTTGTTTTTGTAAAGATGTAGCTATGGTCCACCACCAGTAACTAGGGAAAAGCCAATCTGGGAATGTTTTGGGGTTTTTTGAGTTTTATGTGCAGCCTATGGTTTATTAAAGTATTCTAAACCTGTTTCATCACTTTGCTAGGGTGGTGAGAACAAAAAGAGTTTACTCTAAATGATTATATGGACTGCTTGCCTGTTTAAATGTTTAAAGACTAATGAATCTACAAGAGTTTGCTAGACTGTTATGTACTCAGTTAGTCCCACCGTGATTTCCATTATGTTAGGGTCCCATGATTTGGCTGATTGGCAAGCCAAATGACAGTGTAACATCAAACCAATATTTGGAGCCCAAGGACCTAGCCTTCCTGGACTCAGAGAGGGTTCTCTCTATCTGTGTAAGGGATATCTGTGTGTTTGCTTATTGTGTTATGATTTTAGGCTAGATATGAAGTAGGTTTTTGGTTTTGGTTTTTAGGTTGTGAGGGATGAACTGATCAAAGACATAAGATAGGTAAAAATATGTCAGATCAACTGGGCTATGGGGTCGAAAAGGTCAAGAAAGCTTTCAGATGGTGATACAAGGTTGTTGAAGGGCCGATTTGATTCGAGGTAAAATGGATCTTTGGGCAAAATGGAGTGAGATGGACATCAAGTTTGTGAATAACAAAGGATTTCAAACACAAATAGTTTAATAGCTGACATAAACATGGTAGGGAAAACCATTAATCATGAGAAATGTAACTATAAGCTAATCAATGCATAGAAATAAACATTCAAGCCATGCATAGAGATATATAACTCTCTAACTTTAGGAAATGGCTATCAAACCTTGGTGAAATACATTTAAGACAGAAAAACAACTCAAATCACTATGTTGGAATGCCTAAACATAGTACTTCAAGCTATTGGGCACTTTGAAAACAAGATTGCATAGTTTTAGGCAAAGGGCAAGATCAATACAAGACCTCCTTGGTTCAACAAATGACAATCTAATCAATCAAAGAGAGGTTTCATAGGTGGAGCTATGGCTAGCCATGAGTAAGCAGGGCATACCGTAAATCATACTTAGCATGCATAAAACCATAAATGAAACAAGCAAACAATATTCTTAAGTTATTAAAGAGCAATCAAGAATTCTTTAATGTGACTAAGAATGAAGAAAACATGGAAGCTATGAAGAAACAGGAAATTTGAGGTGCCTCCAAGGGCATGTCTCAAATTTGTTCTCTACTATCTTATAGCAAGCAAGAACATGGATTTATGAATGAAAACTAAGAAACAAAATAGAGAGAGAGACACTATACCATTCTACCAAGTCATGGAATCCAACAACAGTCCTTTTTCATCATCCAAGAACATCCAAGAAACTATCCAAAAGCATGAGACAAGTATTTCTTCCAAAGCTTATATGACCATATATTGCTTCTATTCATCAAGTTCAACCTTGTTTACGATGAAATCCTTTGGAATATATAGGCCAAAGTGAGGAAAACCTCTTAGTTCAACTTGCAATCTCATTGGCCTATCTAAAATATCTGATTTTGTCCTTGAGGCTTTCCAAAGCCCAAGGCACAAAATATCTAATAAAATATCTCAAAAATGCTAAAAAAGGGAAATAAATTGACTTTTCATAACTTATCATGTGCAAAAATAGCTAAACACACATGAAGAAAAGTCACTTTTGAAAGGTTCAATTTTTACAAAAATACTCAAAAAATACATCAGCAAAAGGTCCCCTGACTTACCGGAAACTTTTGGAGGCCTTCCCGATGTCAAAATGAGGCTCATGATGGCTTGTTGGAAATATCTAAGTGTCTAATTTATGAAAATTTTTATTTTTCTCCCAACTGACCACTAGAAGTCCTCCAAAAATAGACCTGTGTGTAGAAAACCAGAAAATAGGCCTTGCTGATAAACGGGGCAGAGTGTAGAAAAAGCGAGAGTTTTTCGCCATTTTGGGGGAGCGAATGATCTTCAATTGTTTTGATAATAACTGAGTATGTGCCCCTAAAAATATGGCATCCAATGATACCATTTTCATCCTTTGATGATTCCCCAAACTGAAATGGCGATACCCATGAGTTTTGGCCAAAAACCCAAAAATGACAAAAAACCAAAACATGTCGAATTTCGCCCAAACTTGGTGAGCATGACCCTCAAGGGTTTTTAGAAATATGTTGTGAAGCTGAGGCCAAAATTTGGAGCCTTGAGGTGTCTTTCCTCAATTGTGGTTCCAGGCACTTCCCTTTAGCCTCCTTGAGTTTTTCCTGAGCAACCTTCAACTTCCGCCGGGCTAACTGATTAAGATTTTTGTAATGCCCAGTAATCCTCTGTTGAAGGTCCAAGTCCCTATTTTCCTTCTCCAATTTCTTCTCCAGTGATCATTAAATCTCTCAAGCCATGCTTCCCAATTATTCTCTATCTCTTGTTCGAACAATGCAGTGAGAGGGGTAGATTGGAGAAGGGCATCTTCTTCTTCCTTTTGTTTCTCAAGGGCCTTTTTGAGCCCCATGGTTATTGGCTTCTTTCGCCTGGGTTGATCTTCGCCTTCGCTTTCATCAAACTCACCCATGAGTTCTTCCAATCTCACTTGTGCTTTGGAGGCCTTCTTTTTTTATTTGATGGCCTGTGTCTCATATACAGCCATATGGACACTCATCTGCTTGTTTTGAACTTGCAAAAAGTGATTGAAGTTCCCAGCCCTATCAACATCAGTCCTCAAAGTATCAAGTTAGCTTTCTCTATGGATCAAGAGATTTTTTAGGATCCAGGCTTCATTATCACTATCATCACTTTGGATTTGGATGATGTCAAATTCCCTTTCGTGTTCATGACTGCTTTCTTCCTTGTCCTTCCCTTTGCTTTGGGTGGCTCTTTTAGTCTTCTTCCTCTTGGGAAATTCGACCATGGGCTTCTTGGGAAATTTTCCCTTGCTTCAGAGGGCCCTAGTCACATTTGGAGTTACAACTCTAGGCACCCTTTTCCTTTATGTCCAAGACTTGGCAACTTTCAGAGAAGACAGCATGGCCCCTTTCCTAGGAGAGGTAGCTAGCACATGCTCCATGGGCTCTTTACCCTTGTCACTTTGCTCCTCATTTTTGCCACTGTCTTGGATTTCTTCATGGATGCCTTGGCTGTCCTTTTGCATTTCCTTTTGAGGGTTGTCCTCCTCACTGTGTTGCACCTATTTATCCTGCTGCCCCTCTTCTTCATGAGGCTGTTGTTCCTTTTTAGGAGGCTATTGTTCATCATCCTGTAGCTGCCTCTGTTCATCATCTTCATGGAACTGCTCACCTTTTTCATGAGGCTGCCTTTGTTCATCATGTTGTAGATGTTGTTCAGCATCTTCAGGAGTCTGTTGTTCTACCTCACTACGATTTTTCTCATCATCATGCTGCTCATCATCATGCCCTTCTTCCCCTTGCTATTTTGCCTCACTGTGATGCTGTTCATCATCATCTTCCTCATCATCCCCTTGTTGTCCTGTTTCATCATGCTGCTGCTCATCATCACTTTCCTCTTCTTGCTCATGCTCTTCTACCTCATCATGATATTTTGTTTGTTCTATGGTAAATTTGAGCTTCTTGGGAATAGGTTTGCTGGAAGAAGGCGAAGGATGGTGAGTAGGAGGTGTAGGAGATGTATGAACTGGAGGGACAGTGGAGAAATATGGATGGGTGATGAAGGTATCCCAAGAGACCTCCCTCTTCTCAAGCTGATGAAGAATGATGACTTTGATGAGGGAGTGATGGAAGAAGTAGGCTATTTGCTGTGAAGGAGGCTTTTTCTGAACAGTGGAGGCCATTTTCTCAATGCTTCAATGTAGGAAGAAAGGAAGATTTAGCAATTTGGCCCTCGTGAAATGCATGAGCAATCGAATATGATAGGCATAGACTCGGGAGAATCTTCCCTCACAAGTGAAGTATTTCATGATGATCTTCATGAAGGGGGCATAGCTAGTCAAAAGATATGAGAAGGGGAAAATGGATGGACATGAATCTCTGTGCTCAGGCTTCAGAAAGGGCTTGTATTCTTCTGAGTCCAGGTGGCTTTGTTTAAACCACTTCTCCCCAATATAAGGGATTTTAGTGGCCTTGGATATGGACCTTGGAGAGAATTTGAAATCTAGGTCTACCAGCTGAAAATGCTTCTCTCGAAACCTCAAAGCACAAAGGTGAGTTAAAGTGGAAAATCCCTTCACCTCTTGCACTCTTTGGAAAAAATATAGACACCCAACCTCTTGGAAATTAAACAAGACTGATGGGTGGGCATTCACTTCTTCAGTGGAAACAGGCTCAAATATCTTGTGCAGGCCACTCCTACTATCTTTCTTGGGAGGCATCTTGTTTTTAATGCTCTCTGCAACACCAAGCTGTCTCAAATGGCCTTTGGAAATTTTTTCTCAAGCACACACCTTTGTCCTGCCTATCAATCACTGTTTGACCAAGATAACTGCTTCAAATGCTTTGTGAAATATCCTCCCAACACCAACCTTCTACTACTTACAAATCACTGTTTTTTCTCTTTTGTGCCAAACAACAAATAGTTATCAAAATAATAAGCACACAGTCAACTTGTTATTGTGTTTGGGTAAGGTTACAAGGATCCTTTGTGTTTTGGTATAAGCAAGACAGCCTTGTAAAAAACAAAACACCCCTCCCAATAAAAAACACTCCTCTTGTATTTCACTGTTTCACATGCACAGGTAGAAAAGAACACTTTCAAATTGATTTAAAAGCTTTTCATAACACACTCTGTTTCATGGATCAAAGGAGGCAGCACTAGTTTTGTGTTTTACCACACAGAGAGGACTTTTGAAGTGATAGAGTATTTCAGACTTGATCACTGTTGTTTAAAATTAGGATCACTGTTTCACCTTTCAAACACTGTGTTCTCCTTTCGAACACTGCCTCCACCTTATAACACTTTTTTCACCTTATACCTGGCTGACAGAGGTTAGTTTTTTCCTATCATAGCTAGGACACCTTCACCAATTTTTAAAAACCTCTAACACTGTGCTTTCTCTGACTTGCAAGTAGTGTTATGGTTTATCAATGTTTTGAGGGTAGCTTTAGGCCTGTTGAAACTAATATGAACACTCCACTAGCCTCCCACTATAACAGTCTTTGTCAATATATTTAACAAATCACCTTGATTTTCCTACCAAGACCTCCATTTTTTAATCACCATTTAGTCTTGAAAATATGGCAACAATCACCCATTTAGCAACTCGAATACACCAAGGAGGCAAATAAAAATACCTCAAAGATGGATGGTGGCCTTTTCTTGAAGAGTTGAGCAGCTTCAAGACCCTTTTGGAGGCGTTTTGACTGTTCAAACATGCACGGCACGTTGAAATGGAAAAGCGCTGCGTAATAGACAGGGTGTCGGGTCGGCCTTCGGGTAGTTTTGACCGCACCTACAGGCATGCCACACGCCGCTACAGGCATGTCACGCGGTAATGTAACCCCTTTATAAATTTGCTCCTGAACGCACCGCGCGCTCTTCCAGGCGTGCCGCATAGTCTAAAACCTCCAAAATTTTGCAACTTCACTTGAAATTTCTCGTTTTGGTTAGAGAGCAGCTAGGGAGATGTGTTGCTCGTGTTTTTGAATTGCCAATAGGCCCTGCAATGGTCTCTAACTCCCTTTTGAAGGCGAACAAGTCAAAGTCCTTTTTATATTTTCTTGGTGAGGGTTTTGAAAACCTTTGAAAAGGCTTTCGGGTTTAAACAAAACATGAAGCACTTGCCTTGTGATTTCATCACTTAAAACCTATAAAGACTCTTTTGGCACTAATCCTTTGACAAGATGCTGAGTTTGACTTTTGAAAAGGTAATATAGTGATGGATTTTGTTTAAGTAAAAAGGCCTTGTTCAGGAACTCCAAATCTCCTCTACTGCCTTTTCACTGTTCTTTATTAAAAAGGAATCTCTACCATTACTGACCTTTTTACTTACCTTTTAAACAGAAAACTCTGCTCACAAACATACCACTGATTTGTGAGGCATTATTTTCCATTCTTGCAAGGAGATCGCTCACCATTTTAAAACTTAAATTGATAGCTGACAGATAGCTCACCATTCTTGCTGAAGTTTAAGATGTAAAATTGGAAAATTGTCCCTTTGTTCCTTTCTGAAGGAAGTCTGCAAGGATAATTAATTTCTCATTCATTTTACCATTTTGACAGTAGTCCCTTTGAAATCTAAGCCATACTGAGAATGAATGCTCTTCATCTTTACATAATGGTGAGCCTTCTACTTGTAATGAAGGTGGCCTATTTTTGACAAATGCCTGGGTTATTTTCAACTCCTGTTTTAACCAAGAGAAAAAGATTTATGAATACACTGTTAGTGGTTTTCTTTGTACTTGATGGTAGAAGTTAGTTTGAGACCAATACTGTTTTACTTATTTGGCCATTTTCTTAACCATATTTCTTCATTGATAATCACCCCATTAGCTTCACATTGTATTTCAATAACAGTGACACTTATGAAAACAACTTTTTAAAAGCACCACTGCTTTGCCTCTGCTTTTAACACCATTTTCTATTCAGAAACCCTCAATTTCTTTCCCATTGCACCTAAAATTTTCCTTTCAAACAGTGAAAAACCTTAAAATCAAACTCCATCCCTGGCCCTCTGCTTATAGATGAAGGAGGCCTTTATCACAGTGCCTTCAACCCTCTGCTTGTAAAATGAAGGAGGTTTTCTCAGTCTTCAACCCTCTGCTTGTAAAATAAAGGAGGTTTTCTCAGTCTTCAACCCTCTGCTCATGTATGGAGGAGGTTTTCTTAGTGATGCCATTTCATCAGTTTTCAAACAGTGTTATCTTTCCTTTCACTACCTATTCATGCTTAAGCAAATGAAGATGACAAACTGTCAATGATTCATGATGGGCATTTCTCTGAGACATGTAATTATGCTTTCAAAATACCTTTGTGCCTATTTAGACATCACAAGCAATTTGGCTAGTATTTGCAAAGCATTTCTTATCATTCAGAATTTACTAACTTTTGAATGTGATTGCAGGAGTTTAATGAAACAAATTTCTGCCCTGTAGCTGCATCCCAGGCTCAAAACCACATGAGAAGCAGCTATCTTCTCATGTTGAGTTAAATATTGTCTTCTGGAATACTGGTACACGTCTGCTCTTGAAAGATCCATTGAAACACTGTAAAACTACCTAATATCAATTTGACCTATGGCACATGCATTGTTGAGACTTCAAGGCTTGTTAGTGGCGCGACTTAAGGGTGTAACCAAACTTTATTTTCAGAAGAGGAAGGTTTGTTAGGACTGGTTGATAGTAGATAGAGGTTCTTTGGCTTTTAGGATAGTTTTCCAAGGGAGAAATGCCTAAAGCGCCACTAACTAACTTAGGGGGGACTTCTTGGACAGATTTGGATTGTTTTCTTTGGAGTTGATGGACAAGCTAGTATGGCTGAGGCTAGATAGGGCTTGACAATGAGGTTTTATCTTGTCATGGGCTGATTGAAAAGGTAGGAGTGAAAAAATGTTTATGGGTGTTTTCCAGCTAGCAAATTTGACAATTTTTTTGATCAGCTGCTAGAAAACTTGGTTGTAACAACTAGTCATCACTAATAAGTGAAAAATACTGATGACTAATAGTGGCTCCATTTGGGGAGGGCAGCTCCTTTTTAGGAGGTGTCCATAATTTCAGATCTTGGTTCTTTGAAGACCAGTGCCTTTATCCATTGGTGCAAATACCTTTCTTTTTTTATGCTATTTCTGAAAATTGATAGCAAGATTAGCATCACTAATATTTCTACCTACCCCACTATCTTTCCTAACATTTTTTTTTTCTTTGGGTGCATTTGGCCTAGCAACCCTTTGACAATATATTTTTTGAAAAATGAACCTATCTAGTTCTACACTTATATCTGCTGGGAGTTTAGATTAAGCTAATGAACTCATTTGTTTCTCTACCTACGCTAGATCAACTGCAAAGGTTAAGTTGTTTGATAGGATTTATTCTCTAATATAAAACATGAAATTGAAAAATGACCAAATCAGGATTAGACATTCTGATTTGTCATGTACTTGTGGCACGAAAGACAAGCTGCACACAAATATTATTTTTCATAAAATGAAATCTAGAAAAGCGGGGCTAGGATACACAATTTGTTTTTCATCCCTGCTTTCCTCTTTGGTTCTATTTTGAGCATGTGGAACCAGTGTCTTTTCCTAATCTACTCTCTTTGATAAGTCAATCTTACACAATGTTGACCATCTTTTCCACTCACTAACTTATCGGAAAATAAATTTAAAACATGTTCAGCTATGATTAGGCTAGATAACTGAACAAGACATTTGAGCACTAGTAGTGGCATTTAGAATTGCGCGCTTTCTGAATGACTATTTTTTGAACATGAGGCCTTCTTTCTATTTTTTCAAACTGCCCTCTTTTTCTATTTTTCTATTGTTTTTGAATTTTATTTTTTTTTATCCTTTTTTTTAAACAATGGTATATACAATGATTGAAAATGTTTTAAAATTGGAGCTCTTAACAAAAATAATGCTTTAATGTCATACCATTCACAGGATCTCCAAAAATTTCAGTCCCAACAAGTTCTTGCAGGAAAAAGGCATTGTTTCCGCTAACTGCGCTGATGATGAAAGGCCCCTTCCATAAGTTTTCAAACTTACCATGCTTACCTTTGTCTTCTCTTCTAGAATCCCATTTTAACACTTTGTCCCCAATCTGAAAATCATTTTCCTTGGTCCTTCTTTCAAAAATCTGTTTTATTTTGTCTTGTGCTAACTGAGCCTTTTGGTAAACTTCTTCTCTTGTTTGCTGTAAATGGATAGTCTGATTTAACCTCCTTTGCATGTCATTTTCTTCTATTTGAACTTCTTGCAATAACTTCATTACTGGGACCCCTAAAGATGTTGGGAAAATGGCATCTATGCCATACACTAGCTGGTAGGGAGACATGCCGATTGATTTTTTGGTGGTCAGTCTATCAGCCCATAGTGCGTGTACTAGTTTTCCATGCCATTCCTTTTGATTTTGTTCCAAAAGTTTCTTGAGGAAATCTTTCAGTGCTTTTACCAATGCGAATGCTTTTTTTTCCATGATGTTATATTTCAAGGGAGCATCTCTCAGGGATTTGCTGAAAAAGGCAATGGGTTGCTCTTGCCCTGCTGCGTTTTTTTGCAAAACACATCAGCTATTGTGTGTTCTGAGGAAAATGAAAAAATGTAAAAATCTTTGGTGAAATCAAGACTTATCAATACTGGTGTTTCAGTTAGGGCCTTTTTAACTAGTTAAAATATTTTTTGGCTTCCATAATCCATTTAACCCCGACCTATTTTTTCAACATATTTGTGATATCTCTTAGAAGTTCGGCAAGATTTGGGATGAATCTTTTCAAGATATTAATCTTTCTGATAAAGGATTGTAGTTCCTTTATGTTTCTAGGGTGACTTATTTGCAATATGCCTTCAATTCTCTCGAGGTCTATTTTTATTCCCTCTTCCGAAATGATGTGACCTAGGAGTTTTCCTTCTTCTAGACCGAAAAATGTTTTCTTGGGGTTTGGGGATAAACCATATTTTCTACATTTGTTAAAAACCTTTCTTAAGTGCACCAGGTGTTCTTCATATGATTTGGAATATACCGTAATATTTTCAAGATATATGACTATGAAATAACCTATGTCTTCTGAGAAGGCTATGTCCATGGATCTTTGGAATGTGGCACCGACATTCATCAATCCAAAAGGCATTTTAACGTACATAAAATTTCCCCAAGGTGTGGTGAAAGTTGTTTTGTGTTGATCATTGGGGTAAACCAGCACTTGGTTATAACCAGAAAAACCATCAAGTAATGAGATCCTTTTAGCACCTACTACCTTTTGAAGTATGTGGTCCATTTTGGGCAATGGATAGTTGTCCTTTAAACAGGCTCTATTTAGGTTATGGAAATCGATACAGAGTCTGATTTCACCAGTGTTTTTCCTCACTGATACTAGATTTGAAACCCGTTCAGAATACCTGAGGAACACTATTATCCCAACATCATACATCTTTTTAATTTCCTTTTCAACCAAAGGTAGTAACACTGGGTTTATTCTTCTTAACTTCTGTTTGAAAGGCTTCTGGTTTTCTTTGAGGGGAATCTTATGTTGAATGATGCTTGTGTTGTATGATTTCAAATCTTGGTATCCCCAGGTGAACACATCTTTAAATTCTTTAAACAACTTGATGTACTTATGTTTTATGTGAGGCAGAAGGGTTTTGGATAGTTTGATATTTCTAGGCTCTTCTGAGCTTCCTATGTTATATTCTTCTATGTCGACCTCAGTAGATTCCATCTTTGGCTTTTTGGCCACATCGTTAAAATCAAACAATTCCTCTAAAGGCGCAAGCCCTCTGGGTATGGTGCCATTTTCACAATGTAAGACTTCGAGTTCTCTTTGGTCATTGTCCTCTCCTATATCAGTTCCATATGAATGGTCTACCAGGTTTAGATTTGTCCAAGATGGTAAATTTGGCTCTTGGTCTTGATTTTTGCCAGATTTATTTTCTTCATTTTCTAAGTCTATTTTGGTTACTTCAAATTCATTCCTAGATTGTAAGAAATCATCAATTTGATCATCATCTTTCAATATTTTCCAATGGTCAATATTATCTGGTACTGTAGGGCGATGTTTGACCTGAATACTGTATTGCTCACTTAAACATGGTATTTGGCTATTGCTTGCGGCAAAGGCGAGCTCATTTTCTAGGCTATTTTGAACCCTAGGAATATAAGTGAGTTCATATTTCTCAAAGGTTTTGAGGATGTCTAAAGCTGGATTTCTGTATTCT
This sequence comes from Pinus albicaulis, assembly GCA_034641835.2. Lineage (NCBI taxonomy): Eukaryota > Viridiplantae > Streptophyta > Pinopsida > Pinales > Pinaceae > Pinus > Pinus albicaulis. The sequence continues at coordinate 1,410,339,764 of CM076570.1, read as the reverse complement.
CTTAGTCTTGGGTTTTTTTCCGAATATTCACCTTTGATTTGCCTGATTACAAGTTCTGAATCTCCCTGGGCTAATACTTTCTTGGCGCCTAAGTCCTTAAGTATGTGTAGACCAAGGAGAAGGGCCTCATATTCTGCAATGTTTTTAGTGAATTGGAATTCTAATCTGAAATAATGACCTTCATTAGTATTGTGTATCCAGATGCCAGCCCCTAAACCAGTTTTGCCACAAGAACTGTCAAATCTTATACTCCAAAGAGCTTCTTTTTCATATATGATACTAAGTTGTTTTTCAGGTTTCTTGGAGCTTTGGTCATCAATTTCTTCATTTAGTAATGGGAAATGTGGTTTTTATGGTTTGAAAACCTCTTCATTTTCTTTTATTTTCTCGTTTGTATCACTTTCATTGTATAAGATAAAAGAATCTAAATTGGAATGAATGGAATAAATAGGAGTGTTGTTTGGCTTATCCCGGTTGCTGACCATGTATTTCACGTGAGTTTCTCAGTATAATCTCCTAGTTTGGTTGAAAACTGGGATGGTAGCGAATGACATATCCATTTGAAGGTTACCTTGTATTTTGGTAGCCCATGCCCTTGATAGTAGCATTCCACACTTAGGAGGAATATCGGCCACTACTATGTCCATGACTAGGTTTTTTGCTGGTAGTTGTGTTAAAGCAAAACACAGGTTCTTTATTAGACCTAAACATTTGACCTGACTTGAGTCAAAGGAGTACAGGTCTTTGGAAGGTTGAGTTACCTCTAGCCCCAGGTTTTCCATGATTTCTTTAGGCATGAGGTTATGGGAGGTGTTAGCCCCCCTATGAAATTCTTGACAAGCAAGCGGGGACTATATTGTTCTAGGAGCCTTCAAGGAATGCCTTTTCCCTGAAAACTCATCATCCTTTAAGTTTATCCATGGTTTGCCTTATATAAATTTTCCTCTACTGACTCCCATTTCAAAAGGCATATCTTTGCCCCTTATACCCCTGCAAATTACCCCATTTTAACCTTCATTTTCCCTTGTTCAATTCCCCTCTAATCCCCTTTAGACCCTCCACGCAATCCCTGTTTGATCCAGTGCCCTTTTTCCCACCCATCGTTACCTCTCCTTGGCCCGAAAATGCACTAAGAAGGAACCAAAAACCATGTATTTCATATATGTGGCCCTAGCCCTTTTCGGCCAAGCTCCCTGCACCTGTCCCTCCATGTGACCCAGGCGCTGGAACCACCCGCTAGCACCAAAAAGCGCTTATCTCCAATGCATATCGGGAGCGTTCTTGATCGTTGATCTTTGTAGATTGGAGGGTAGTTGTTAACTCCACAGCATTCATGTTTTCCCCGTTCAAACCCCCGACCGCGCAATCGTCGTTCATTTACCCACAGATCTGACGTTTCGGAGTCTACCCGCCCAGTGGTCCTCGCGCATTATTCAAAAACCTGACGGTATTCATCGCACTTCCTTTCGGAGGTAGGCAGTATTTTCCCATTGCCCAGCAATTCCATACATCATCTGCCGCGTGTCCCCATGTATGGCTTTGAAACTGCCCTCCATCGCACATTATTGTTCGTCCAAAGTCGCGGAGCGATATCGCTGTGCACCATCCGATCAGCGATCGCCCATTAGACGGTTGTCACTCCATGAAGCTACGCACACGATAATCTGAGGTCACCGTACTCCTAACCCACCGTTCATCGCCCTCCACTGCATTTTCAACCGTTGATCTTCTTTCAGATCTGACGGTCCAGATTTGTTTTCCCCGTTGTTGACTTCTCCACCATCTCCCGGTCCCGCCATGTCACCCCCACGTGTATCCATCGTACATCTGCCCATCCCATTGCATATATTTGTTCAAAGTCAAGTTTGTTAAGGTTTTCCATTTAAATTTCCTCTGCGCTCCACCAACCTTCACGAAGGCTTCCCTCCATCATTCCTCTGCATTGTTCCACCATTTCACCAGCTACACGACCATCTTCATCATCCGCAGTACATCCACCATCCCCATTTTTTTCCTAACCTATTCTCATGTTTTGCAGGGTTCCAAAGAAGCGAAAACCACCATGGTTCATATGTACTATTTTAATGGCGTGTTGCACAGAGAGAATTGAATCTGGAAGCCATTACTACAGGGAAATGCCTGGAAAGGTAGCGACAGCATAAATACTATCCAAGGATAGTTCAATCTCCGCAAGGAACCTCTCCGGCGCCATTAAAGCTCAGACCTAGCAGATAGAGTCATTTATGAGGCGACAGAGAAATATCAGCTGATAATCAAGGAATTCAACGTTCAGTACAAGGGATTTAGAGCTGTAACCCAAACTGCTGAAGGCAAAGTACCAGTTTGAAGACCCCAAGGATCGATCATAAGGTCCTGTGCACAGAGAATAATAATATTGGGTTTTCCACTCCAGCAGAATGTTTTTCTCCACGAAAGGACAAAGCGCCCATGCAGTTTTTATTCTATACCGTGTTCCTGAAGAAATTTCCACCCCGACAATAGTCTGAAGCTACCAAAGAATTTGTTTCATAAATGTGGCAGATTTCTCAGTCGTTTATTTATCATTTTTTTATTCACCAAAAGTACTACCGAGTACTGCAACCAAACTACACCAGAGACATACTTGGAGTAAATGGAAATCTAAAGAAGATCATTTTTTCGTCCGAGGAATGCCAGAAATGAATGCTCAGAATTTAAAGTAGAGCGAGGGTTCAGCTCTCTTTCTTTTCTGAGTTTTAATTCTGCATTTAGTTCTTCACTACCTCCTCAGCTCATCTTTCTGCTATAAAAAGTCATGAGAAATATTGTAAAGGTTGTTGATTGGATATCAGTGAGAAGCAAGCTGTTTCTCTTGAGACAAGTTCTCTGTGTAAATTTGTGAGACAGACGGAGGAAGGTTCATCAGGCCGAATATCGGGCTGTAAGCTATGTTGTACTTGATTGGTGTTGTTCTTAATATGACAAGCACATTTCTTTGGATCCTGATCTAAAGCTGCGGTGATGTTTTTCTATCTCTGTGTTTTATTCCATTACATTTCATTTCTTCTGGCTCGCATCAGAAATCTAGTATAGGATTTACCCTGGTTAGGTACCCTATACTTCTGCTTTCCTTGCCTTCAATGTTTTTTGCTATATGTGTTATCTAAGGATTGGTTTCAATTGATTTAACCAGTGTAGTGGATGTTATTGCCTACTAGTTGATGTATGAATTAATGAAATATGTTTTTATGTGTTCTTGATAGAATTTAATTGGATGAATTGAGAACACTGGGAGGACTTGAACTTAGTCTCTGCCTCACTAGGATATTTTTCACTCCAGATACCTTTCTAAGATCCCTCAAGTTTCTCCTTTGAGAGTGGCCTCTAAGTATGTCCAAGCAGGTTTGGAGTTAAATGACCTTTGACCTGATCTATAGATAGAAAGTGGTTATCTCTTCTCCTTTCACCTTCTTTTCGTATTGTTCCATTTCACCTATCATCTTTAGGATCCAAGGCTTTAGATGACTAGCCCAACTGAAAGCTTGCATTTTGAGTAGTAAGTAAATTCTTTCCTGACTCCATTGCCCAATGGTCTTGGTGTTTTCCTGATTCACCTCTCCTTTACCTAATTTCCTCTTTGCTCATCCTTGTCTTATATTGAACCCTTCCGTCCTGATTCCCAACAACCAAACTCAAAATAAAACAAACAAACCCTGTGCCTATAACTAGCCTAACATCTTAAATCTGAGCTTCAAAGGCATATCCCTTTGAAAATCATAGAGAGATCCCTCTATAGACCTAGGAGGGCTAGATCCTAAGGTCTGAAAGTGGTTCTAATGTTGTCTCATCTTTTGGCCTTGCCAACCTAGCCAAAACATGGGAACCCACCAACAGGAGGCACTAGAATCTAACATGGCATTATGTAATATCTTGTCCTGTATGTTCAAGCTTACATAGAAAGGAGAGACAGTTCCTTCTTGGTATTCACCTTCTATTTTGGGGCCGAACAAGAGCTCAGGTTTGTCATCAGTTAGATTTAAAGTATTTGCCTCATTTCCTATATCAAAACCTTTGAAGATTTGAGATCTATACCTATCTACAGTTATTAGCTCAGTAAGGGGTATGGTTATTTTTATTTTGGAAATTTCCCCTTCGAAACTAAAAGGAGTTTGTAGTTTGGACAGATTTGTTTCAGCTTTTTCGGACATGACTTTCTCTATGTTCTTAATTTGCTGACTCTGGTTCGGGACTTTGTTTGACACAGCCACCTCGGGAGTCTTTGTAAAGGTACTAGGAGTATCTGAGCCAAGACTTGTTTGAATAGCTTTATCTTTGTTTTGGTCAATTTTCTTGACCACGATTTTGTTGCTATCCACGGCTTTTTTAAGGATGGTATCGGGGTTTTAGCAGTGTCAGGGCTACCTTTCTTGGAGTTGTCTTGGTTTTTTCTGATTCTAAGGTCATACTACCTATGAGCTTCTATAATGGCATTCTAAAAATCTATGGCAGGATCTTCAAGATCTTCATAGTCAGTTTCGTCTTGATTCGGAGAGAAGAACTCTTGCTCTTTTGCTGTGAGGTAAACCTCACTCTCGTTATCAGAACCTATGAGGTTCAAATGATTTTCATCAATGGGTTCAGTATCCCTATCATCCTCATCAGCATAATTCTCACTGAAGGATGGCCTGCTTTGTTGGTCCTTTCCCCTTGGTTTATTTTGAGACTGGTCTCTTCTAAAGTTTTGGTTTCGGTTTTGAGGTTTTGGCTGGTTGTCCTTAAGAGGTGCTTTTTCACTCATTTTTTCCCACATCTTCGTCATGGATTTGACCAAGCCATCTATTCTAGGATCTGAGGAAAATACCGAAGGGGCAAATTTGTCATGGTAGGTGACTCCCTTTTCTACTCTTATCCTAGCTCTCTTTTCGGCTAAGTTGGCTTCTGCATTTATAGGGACTTTTTCATTTCCTCTAAGGTAGGGGGGTCCTTGTCTCTTAGTTGATAAGTCATGTCTGGGTCAAAGCCTTTGGGGAACTTTGCCAAGGCTGAGCCAAGTGGAGGTTTGAACTGAGGTGGGAGGGCGTTATACACACTATTGAACCTAGTGCAGTATCCTTAGACACTTTCCCCATTTTACCATTTTAGATTGTTATACTCTGACAGGATTTGAATGGGGTTATTTCGGATTTCCCACTTGTTTATGAAGGTTTGGTATAGTTTTGGGAGATTGTGGATGCTATTTGGAGTTAAGCTCTTAGACCATTTCTTGGGTTCTCCGCCCAGGCTTTGGGCAAACATCCTCATTCTGATGGTCTCGTCTTCTATTTCCATGTATTCAAAGGCATCGCTAATCCTATCTACATGTTGTTGAGCTGTGGTAGTCTCAACTCTGGTAAAGTGCGGGATTTTGGATTGATAGTCATTTTTTAAGGGAGCCAAAGGCTGTGGAAACACCAAGGGTGCATACCAGGCTGCCATGACGGGAGTTAATGGATGATGTACAAAATGAGGGCTTGTGGGATGAGCTGAGGTGGTTTGAACAGTAGTGGTTTGGATGGGTGTGGCGGATGTACTTGGACTAGTGATCTGATTTTGAGCAGATCTGGGATGGTAGGAGCCAAAGTGATGGAGAAGTTGAAATTCAGGAGGTGTAGTAGGCGAGGCTTCTCTACTAGGACTCTGTGGCAGATCTAGGGGCTCAAGATCGTCAAAGTCTATCTTACTTTGTGACTTGCTTCTAAAAAGGGTTTTTGTTGATTTTAAGTCAAAGGGGGAATCCTGCAAGGCTGTGAGATGTTCAGGTACTGATCTTGCTTTACGGATGGACCTATCGGTAGCTAAATTTCCCGTTTCAAAAGCTTGCCACAAAATCTTCTCTGGTCATCTACTATGATAGGGGGATTTGGGTCTGGATAAGATCTGGTGTTGATTCTTTGTGAAGCCAGATTTCGAGTCTAGAGTTTAGAGAGGATGGTATTTGTGATTGTTTCAGATGGATGGCCTTTCTAGGGTTTTACTAATGTGAAGGATGGTCAAAACAAAAATATGGACTAGTGGAGTCGCCAGGTGGATTTCTATGAGAACTATGGTCCACCACCAACACTATCAAAGATGCTTTCGGAAAAAAGTTTTATAGCAAAATTTGAGATGGAAACTTGCAAATAAGAGTGATTCACTTGGTTTCAACAGTTTGCTAGGTTGTATGGACAATCTAATGGTTCCTTTTGGAAAGAATATTTCTGCTTATCTCCTATATTTAGGTGAGGTCTTCTGAATCGCTAAGTTATACTTAGTTTGTCATTGATTACAGAGGTACCACCCTAAGTTTTAAGCTTTTGGAAGGATGAGTTAACAATATGGTTTATGAATTTTTGGTTTTTATGGAGTTTTAGGCCTACTGGAAGCTAGTGGAGTCGCCAGGTGGAACTTGGTTGTTCTTGTAAGGATGTAGCTATGGTCGACCACCAGTAACTAGGGAAAAGCCAATCTGGGAATGTTTTTGGGGTTTTTTGAGTTTTATGTGTAGCCTATGGTTTATTAAAGTATTCTAAACCTGCTTCATCACTTTTCTAGGGTGGTGAGAACAAAGAGAGTTTACTCTAAATGATTATATGGACTGCTTGCCTATTTAACTGTTTAAAGACTAATGAATCTACAAGAGTTTGCTAGACTGTTATGTACTCAGTTAGTCCCACCGTGATCGCCATTATGTTAGGGAGCGGTGGGATAAGTCAATCAGATAGTATTCTTAAGGCTGCTAGAATGTTTAGGGAATCTAAGCTTGTTTATCACTCAGGGTCCCACCGTGATCGCCATTATGTTAGGGTCCCATGATTTGGATGATTGGCAAGCCAAATGACAGTGTAACATCAAACCAATCTTTGGAGCCCAAGGACCTAGCCTTCCTGGACTCAGAGAGGGCTCTCTCTATTTGTGTAAGGGATATCTATGTGTTTGCTTATTGTTTTCTCATTTTAGGCTAGTTATGAAGTAGGTTTTTGGTTTTGATTTTTAGTTTGTGAGGGATGAAACTGATCAAAGATATAAGATAGGTGAAAAGATGTCATATCAATTGGGCTATGGGGTTGAAAAGGTCAAGAAAGCTTTCAGATGGTGATACAAGGTTTTTGAAGGGTCGATTTTATTCGAGGTAAAATGGATCTTTGGGAAAAATGGAGTGAAATGGACATCAAGTTTGTGAACAACAAAGGATTTCAAGTATAACTAGTTTAATAGCTGACATAAACATGGTAGGGTAAACCATTAATCATGAGAAATGTAACTATAAGTTGATCAATGCATATAAATAAACATTCAAACCATGCATAGAGATATATGACTCTCTAAGTTTGGGAAATGGCTATCAGACTTTGGGGAAATACATTTAAGACAGACAAACAACTCAAATCACTATACCAGAACGCCTAAACATAGTACTTCAAGCTATTGGGCACTTTGAAAACAAGATTGCATAGTTTTAGGCAAAGGGCAAGATCAGTACAAGACCTCCTTGGTTCAACAAATGACAATATAATCAATCAAAGAGAAGTTTCATAGGTGGAGCTATGGCTAGCCATGAGTAAGCAGGGCATACCGTAAATCATACTTAGCATGCATAAGACCATAAATGAAACAAGCAAATGATATTCTTAAGTTATTAAAGAGTAATCAAGAATTCTTTAATGTGACTAAGAATGAAGAAAACATGGAAGCTATAAAGAAACATGAAATTCGAGGTGCCTCCAAGGGCATGTCTCAAATCTATTCTCTACTGTCTTATAGCAAGCAAGAGCATGGATTTATGAATGAAAACATAGGAAACAAAATAGAGAGAGAGACACTATACCATTCTACCAAGTCATGGAATCCAACAACAATCCTCTTTCATCATCCAAGAACATCCAAGAAACTATCCAAAAGCATGAGACAAGTATTTCTTCCAAAGCTTATATGACCATATATTACTTCTATTCATCAAGTTCAGCCTTGTTTACAATGAAATCCTTTGGAATATATAGGCCAAAGTGAGGAAAGCCTCTTAGTTCAACTTGCAATCTCATTGGCCTATCCAAAATATCTGATTTTGTCCTTGAGGCTTTGCAAAGCCCAAGGCACAAAATATCTAATAAAATATCTCAAAAATGCTAAAAAATGGAAATAAATTGACTTTTCATAACTTATCATGTGCAAAAATAGCTAAATGCACATGAAAAAAGTCACTTTTGAAAGGTTCAATTTTTACAAAAATACTCAAAAAATACATCAGCAAAAGGTCCCCTGACTTGCCGGCAACTTTTGGAGCCCTTCCCGATGTCAAAACGAGGCTCATGATGACTCGTTGGAAAGATATGAGTGTATACTTTCCGAAAATGTTTATTTTTCTCCCAACTGACCACTAGAAGTCTTACAAAAACAGACCTGTGTGTAAAAGAACCAGAAAATAGGCCTTGCTGATAAACGGGGCAGAGTGTAGAAAAAGCGAGTGTTTTTCGAAATTTTGGCGGAGTGAATGATCTTCAATTGTTTTGAAAATTGCTGAGTATGTGCCCCTGAAAATATGGCATCCAATGATACCATTTTCATCCTTTGATGATGCCCCAAACTGAAATGGCGATGCCCATGAGTTTTGGCCAAAAACCCAAAAATGACAAAAAACCAAAACATGTCAAATTTCACCCAAACTTGGCGAGCATGACCCTCAAGGGTTTTCAGAAATATGTTGTGAAGCTGAGGCCAAAATTTGAAGCCTTGAGGTGTCTTTCCTCAATTTTGGTGCCAGGCGCTTCCCTTTAACCTCCTTGAGTTTTTCCTGAGCAGCCTTCAACTTCCGCCGGGAAAACTGATTGAGCTTTTTTTAATGCCCGGTCATCCTCCGTTGAAGGTCCAAGTCCCTATTTTCCTTCTCCAATTTATTCTCCAAGTGATCATTAATTCTCTCAAGCCATGCTTCCCGATTGTTCTCTATCTCTTGTTCGAACAATGCAATGAGAGGGGTAGATTGGAGATGGGCATCTTCTTCTTCCTTTTGTTTCTCAAGGGCCTTTTTGAGCCCCATGGTTCTTGGCTTCTTTTTCCTAGGTTGACCTTCGCCTTTGCTTTCATCGAACTCACCCATGAGTTTTTCCAATCTCACTTGTGCTTTGGAGGCCTCCTTTTTGTATTTGATGGCCCGTGTCTCATATACAGCCATATGGACACTCATCTGCTTGTTTTGAACTTGCAAAAAGTGATTGAAGTTCCTAGCCCTATCAACATCAGTCCTCAAAGCATCAATTTGGCTTTCTCTATGGATCAAGAGATTTTCTAGGATCCAAGCTTCATTATCACTATCATCACTTTGGATTTGGATGATGTCGAATTCCCTTTCTTGTTCATGACTGCTTTCTTCCTTGTCCTTCCCTTTGCTTTGGGTGGCTCTTTTAGTCTTTTTCCTCTTGGGAAATTCGACCATGGGCTTCTTGGGAAATTTTCCCTTGCTTCGGAGGGCCCTAGTAACATTTGGAGTTACAACTCTAGGCACCCTTTTCCTTGATGTCCGGGGCTTGGCCACTTTCAGAGAAGAGAGCATGGCCCCTTGCATAGGAGAGGCAGCTAGCACATGCTCCATGGGCTCTTTACCCTTGTCACTTTGCTCCTCATTTTTGCCACTGTCTTGGATTTCTTCATGGATACCTTGGCTATCCTTTTGCATTTCCTTTTGAGGGTTGTCCTCCTCACTGTGTTGCACCTGTTTATCCTGCTGCCCCTCTTCTTCATGAGGTTGTTGTTCCTTTTTAGGAGGATTCTATTCATCATCCTGTACCTGCCTCTGTTCATCATGCTGTAGCTATTGTTCAACATCTTCAAGAGTCTGCTATTCTACCTCACTATGATGTTGCTCATCATCATGCCCTTCTTCCCCTTGCTGTTCTGCCTCACTGTGATGTTGCTCATCATCATCTTCCTCATCATCCCCTTGTTGTCATGTTTCATCATGTTGCTGCTCATGATCACTTTCCTCTTCTTACTCATGCTCTTCTTCCTCATCATGCTCTTTTGTTTGTTCTATGGTAAATTTGAGCTTCTTGGGAATAGGTTTGCTGGAAGAAGGCGAAGGCTGGTGAGTAGGAGGTGTAGGAGATGTATGAACTAGAGGGACAATGGAGAAATCTAGATGGGTGATGAAGGTATCCCAAGAGACCTCCCTCTTCTCAAGCTGATGAAGAATGATTACTTTGATGAGGGAGTGATGGAAGAGGGAGGCTGTTTGCTATGAAGGAGGCTTTTTCTGAACAGTGGAGGCCATTTTCTCAATGCTTCCATGTAGGAAGAAAGGGATATTTAGAAATTTGGCCCTTGTGAAATGCATGAGCAATCGAATGTGATAGGCATAGACTCGGGAGAATCTTCCCTCACAAGTGAATTATTTCATGATGATCTTCATGAGGGGGCGTAGCTAGTCAAAAGATATGAGAAGGGGAAAATGGATGGACATGAATCTCTGTGCTCAGGCTTCAAAAAGGGCTTGTATTATTCTGAGTCCAGGTGGCTTTGTTTAAACCACTTCTCCCCGATATAAGGGATTTTAGTGGCCTTGGAGATGGACCTTGGAGAGAATTTGAAATCTAGGCCTGCCAGCTAAAAATGCTCCTCTCGAAACCTCAAAGCACAAAGGTGAGTTAAAGGGGAAAATCTCTTCACCTCTTGCACTCTTTAGCAAAAATCTAGACACCCAACCTCATGGAAATTGAACAAGACTAATGGGTGGGCATTCACTTCTTCAGTGGAAGTAGGCTCAAATCTCTTGTGCGGGCCACTCCTACTGTCTTGCTTGGGAGGCATCTTGTTTTGAATGCTCTCTGCAACACAAAACTATCTCAAATGGCCTTTGGAAAGTTTTCCTCAAGCACACACCTTTGTCATGCCTATTAGTGATTGTTTAACCAAGATAACTGCTTCAAATGCTTTGTGAAATATCCTCCCAACACCAACCTTCTGCTCCTTACAAATCACTGTTTTGTCTCTTTTGTGCCAAACAACAAATAGTTATCAAAATAACAAGCACACAGTCAAATTGTTACTGTGTTTGGGTAAGGTTACAAGGATCCTTTGTGTTTTGGTATAAGCAAGACAACCTTGTAAAAAAAAAAACACCCCTCCCAATAAAATACACTCCTCTTGTATTTCACTATTTCACATGCACAGGTAGACAAGAAATCTTTCAAATTGATTTAAAAGCTTTTCATAACATACTCTGTTTCATGGATCAAAGGAGGCAGCACTAGTTTTGTGTTTTACCACACAGAGAGCAATTTTGAAGTGATAGAGTATTTCAGACTTGATCACTGTTGTTTAAAATTAGGCTCACTATTTCACCTTTCAAACACTGTATTTTCCTTTCGAACACTGCCTTCACCTTATACCTGGCTGACAGAGGTTAGTTTTGTCCTATCATAGCTAGGACACCTTCACTAATTTTTAAAAAACCTCTAACACTGTGCTTTCTTTGACTTGCAAGTAGTGTTATGGTTTATCAATGTTTTGAGGGTAGCTTTAGGCCTGTTGAAACTAATATGAACACTCCACTAGCCTCCCACTATAACAATCTTTGTCAATATATTTAACAAATCACCTTGATTTTCCTACTAAGACCTCCATTTTTTAATCACCAAATATGGCAACAATCACCCATTTAGCGACTTGAATACACTAAGGAGGCAAATAGAAATACCTCGAAGATGGATGGTGGCCTTTGCTTGAAGAGTTGAGCAGCTTCAAGACCCTTTTGGAGGTGTTTTGACTGTTCAAACATGCGCGGCACATTGAAATGGAAAAGCGCTGTGCAATAGACAGGGTGTCGGGTCGGCCTTCGGGCAGCTGTGACCGCACCTACAGGTGCACCGCACGCCGCTATAGGCGCGCTACGCAGTAATGTAACCCCTTTGTAAATTTTATCCTAAACGCGCCGCGTGCTTTTCCAGGCGCGCCACATAGTCTAAAACCTCCAAAAATTTGCAACTTCGCTTGAAATTTATTGTTTCGGTAAGAGAGCAGTCAGGGAGATGTGTTACTCATGTTTTTGAATTGCCAATAGGCCCTGCAATGGTCTCTAACTCCCTTTTGAAGGCGAAAAAGTCAAGGTCCTTTTTATATTTTCTTGGTGAGGGTTTTGAAAACCTTTGAAAAGGCTTTCGGGTTTAAACAAAACATGAAGCACTTGCCTTGTGATTTCATCACTTAAAACCTATAAAGACTCTTTTTGCGCTAATCCTTTGACAAGATGCTGAGTTTGAATTTTGAAAAGGTAACATAGTGATGGTTTTTGTTTAAGTAAAAAGGCCTTGTTCAGGAACTGCAAATATCCTCTATTGCCTTTTCACTGTTCTTTATTAAAAAGGAATCTCTGCCACTGCTGACCTTTTTACTTACCTTTTAAACGGAAAACTCTACTCACAGACATACCACTGATTTGTGAGACATTATTTTCCATTCTTGCAACGAGATAGCTCACCATTTTAAAACTTAAATTGACAGTCTCTGCTCCTGATGTTTTGAAGGTGGTCATGCCCACTGTGAAGCTGGTTGAACTGGCAGGTGCTGATTTGAGCCTCTCTTTTGACTGTGGGTGAAAAAACTCATTTGAAACTGTAAGTGAAAAAATTATGTTACAAAAGGTATCCATCATCAAGGCAACTAACTAACCTTAGATTGACAAGGTAATCCAGTCTTCAACTTTATGGAGATATAGCAGGGGATGGTGAGCTGAAGTTTAAGATGTAAAATTGGAAAATTGTCCCTTTGTTCCTTTGTGAAGGAAGTCTGCAAGGATAATGAATTTCTCATTCATTTTACCATTTTGATAGCAGTCCCTTTAAAATCTAAGCCATAGTGAGAATGAATGCTCTTCATCTTTACATAATGGTGAGCCTTATACTTGTAATGAAGGTGGCCTATTTTTGACAAATGCCTGGGTTATTTTCAACTCCTGTTTTAACCAAGCGAAAAAGATTTATGAATACACTGTTAATGGTTTTCTTCGTACTTGATGGCAGCAGTCAGTTTGAGACCAAGACTATTTTACTTCTTTGGCCATTTGCTTAACCATATTTCTTCATTGATAATCACCCCATTAGCTTCACATTGTATTTCAATAATAGTGAAACTTATATAAACAACTTTTTAAAAGCACCACTGCTTTGCCTCTGCTTTTAACACCATTTTTTATTCAGAAACCAGGAGTTTCTTTCCCATTGCACCTAAAATTTGCCTTTCAAACAATGAAAAACCTTAAAATCAAACTCTATCCCTAGCCCTCTACTTATAGATGAAGGAGGCCTTTATCACAGTGCCTTCAACCCTCTGCTTGTAAAATGAAGGAGGTTTTCTCAGTCTTCAACCCTCTGCTCATGTATGGAGGAGGTTTTCTCAGTGATGCCATTTCATCAGTTTTCAAACAGTGCTATCTTTCCTTTCATTGCCTATTCATGCTTAAGCAAATGAAGATGAAAAACTGTCAATAATTCATGATGGGCATTTCTTTTAGACATGTAATTCTCCTTTCCAAATACCTTTGCGCCTCTTTAGACATCACAAGCAATTTGGCTAGTATTTGCAAAGCATTTCTTGTCATTCATAATTTACTAACCTTTGACTGTGATTGCAGGATTTTAATGAAACAAATTTCTGCCCTGTAGCTACATCCCAGGCTCAAAACCACATGAGAAGCAGCTGTCTTCTCATGTCGAGTTAAATATTGTCTTCTGGAATACTGGTACACTTCTGCTCTTGAAAGATCCATTGAAACACTGTAAAACTACCTAATATTAGTTTGACCTATGGCACATGCATTGCTGAGACTTCAAGGCTTGTTAGTGGCACGACTTAAGGGTGTAACCAAACTTTATTTGTAGAATAGGAAGGTCTGTTAGGACTAGTTGATAGTAGATAGAGGTTCTTTGGCTTTTAGGATAGTTTTCCAAGGGAGAAATGCCTAAAGCACCACTACCTAACTTAGGGGGGACTTCCTGGACAGATTTGGATTGTTTTCTTTGGAGCTTATGGACAAGCTAGTATGGCTGAGGCTAGATAGGGCTTGAAAATGAGGTTTTATCTTGTCATGGACTGATTGAAAAGGTAGGAGTGCAGAAATTTTTATGGGTGTTTTCCAGCTGGCAAATTTGACAATTTTTTAGATTAGTTGCTAGAAAACTTTGCAGTAACAACTATTCATCACTAATAAGTGAAAAATACTAATGAATAATAGCACTGGTCTTCATAAACTCAGAGATTTGATATTTGAAGTTCTGGACACCTCTTGAAAAGGGCGGGCACTACCCGTTCGCCCAGAAAATGCCCGACAGACACAGGAGGCTTGTAGTGCTACGCTCAAGGAGCTCGGCATATGTGCAAGTGGGCACTGCTACACCTAGGAGAGGAGTGCGACACGCCTAGTTTCGCACGATGCTATGCTTAGGAGAAAATGATTGGCCCAGAAGTGCTCGATATTTCGCGTAGGAGACCAATAGGCCTGCACGAGGGTAGGTGCTGCGCTTAGGGTAGGAGTGACCCGACAACACATTCAAGCGCTGCACCTAGAGCAGAAGCCCTCTCCCACTTGCAAAATTGACCAAACAACACAAGAGAGCACCCCCAAGCTACCTTCAAGGACCTAAAAAGGAGTTAAAGGTTGGTAGGTGCATGTTTATTATAATATTCCTTTTTGAGGAACTTGCTACAACAATTAGAATATCTCAAGATATTCTAATGTTGGAGCTCCAACAATATTTCTTTTTCAGAAATATCACAAGTCTATTCCAGAGATAGACTGTGGGGGCATTTTCCAGATATGTCACCTTCACAAGGAAGGGTGAGATCCAGAGCCTACCTGGCCCTTCATAGAATCTATCTATAGATATGTGAAAATTCCTTCCTCAAGAATTGCCCAAAGAATGGGGTTGCAATGATGTATGAACATAAAAATGGAATGATAGCGTTATTTTACTGAGCCATGGCACATGAAGAAGTGAATAGCTGATCAATGAATAATATAGCAGTAAATGTGTACAATGCTTTGAGGATTCAATCACTCAAGCTTGGCAATGAAAGCCTCAACAAGACAAGTACATGAAATGTGACAAAACACTGCTATGTAATCATGCCCTAGCTATGACTGCACAGTTATGAATGGATACTGCAACATACAAAAGGTGAATACAATGATATATCAATATCATCTCAAATAAAGAGGGGGAGCAAGCTCTCAACCCCTGAAAACACTAATACAACACCGATACACAATCCTTAGAAGGATTGGCTACAATACATATACAAAATATGAAAATACAATAATGTCGAAGTTGCTAGGCAACAACAACTCATGAAAAAAATAGGAGGAAATGGTTGAATGAAATCCTCAATCTAAAATGGCCTCATCCAATGGGAATCTGAAGTGAAAGGTTGATCCCTTCACCTAAGATTTCTCCCTCCAACTATCTGCAAACCCCTCACAGCAAATGCTCTTCAATAATAACGCTGCCTAAGAGAGGGACTGCACTGCATATGATGGAAAGTGGTTGGCCTGATGCCAAAGGTGGTGGAATAAGCTCAGAAACCACCTTTGCTGATCTCTCAAAGAGATGGAAGCTCCCTCCTCTAAAAAACTAGCCAAGGATGGTGTTGTGGAAAACCTCCCTAGCAACACCCAGCAACATTACACAAACTCCACCTGGAACTGCGCTGATGAATATGGATGATACTTGACCTCAATGTCTGAATATGGGGAATAGAGTGCAATCCTCTAAGAGCTACTCAAGAAGGAGAGGAAATCCTAAACATGAATTCCCTCGGCAATTTTTTCTAACCAGCAAGATGTTGCTACAAGTCCACCGGACCAAAGATGAATAATACTCAAGATGATTTGCAATGGTAGCCTTGCCCTCCTTTTAAACAATGTGAGCTCCCTCTCAATGGACCCCACTCATTAGGGTTTCCTTCCTCTAGAAGCTTCCCTCCTCATCCCACTACGCTGGCCCACAATGTGCTCTCCACCTCATGCTACTGCGCAGTTTGACTTGGTCAACTTGACTTAGCCTTCTAGAAAAATCCCCCTTTCACACATGGAGGTGTGAAATCAAGCTCCCAAAAGTGATCCTCCCTCATGCCAAGAGGATTTTTATTCTCTATCCAAGAAATAAAGGGGTCTCCTACCCATTTTATTCATCTCCTATGTAAAAATGGAAAAATTAATGTTCTGATTTTCTCCATGAAAAATTGGGAACATTACAGTCCTCCCCTCTCAAAGATTGCTTGTCCTCAAGCAAGTGCGAGGACAGACTAAGTTATTCTCTTCTCCTCTCCCTGTAGAATCCATGTATGGTGATATTCTCCAAGGAAAGTGATGCCATCTCATCAATCAAATCTCCACAATGCTCCTCCTCAGCATGTAAGTCAGCTATCAAGTCATCATCATGTAAAGGTGAAATACTCAAGAGGATAGCAAAGTGATGTCTAGAGGTCCCCTTGAAGAATGGAATCTCCAATAAAATGGGAACTATCTTTCCTATATGGATCCCCCATCTCCAAGCTATGAGCCATGCAAAATGAGTTACCTTCCAGCTAGGCAACTCCTGAAAGCTGTCATCCACCTTTGGCTCCAGCAAAGTAGGTGGGATGAAAATCTGCACATGGTAAGCAATGTAACCTACCCCACGATGTCCATCTCTCCACTAATGATAAGTGTAGAGTGCCGGTTGTCCATGGGCTGCAATAAGTTTGCCCTCAAGTGGCAAGATGAGGACTAGACCCCCAAATATCTCTCCCCCAATGCTGTAAATCAAGCTGGCCCAAGTATCTCCATATATGATGAGTTGGAAGTCATCAACATATGGTATGTCTTCCATCATATGGCTCACCTCATATGGAAACAAGTGAGTTGCTCTAGTGGCCATATCATCTCCCATGTTCCCATTAGAACATGTAGTGCAAAAATGGTGAGGAATTTCTCCCTCAAGGGGCACATCCACACATTGTGTCTCTCTCCCAAGCATGCCCCTCATAAATATAGAAACAATGGAACCATAGGGAGCAAAAATGAGAATCGTACTAGCTGCCATGTACAACAAATGCGAAGGACAATGGTCCCTCAAGTGTAACCAACGCAGCTTGACCCTCAATTGCAATGGAGATTGATAAAATAAGTGGCTTCTCAACCACTTTCCTGCTGCTCTAATCTCCTCATAACTATGGAGGAAGTGAGTAATGTAAGATGTACAAATAGTGTGTCCTCCATAATATATCTCTTCCCACAGTCCTCCTAGGGAATGGCCATTAATGATGCTCATGGCCTCAACTAGACCATGTGGTCTAGAGAAAAGAATGCTCCTCCCTGGAGCACCATCCTGCATATGTATGGTTAAGGGATGCATACATACATCATAAAAATAATCATATAAACCATAATGAATACCCTCACCATATCTCTTGCTCATACAAATGGAGTGGCTCAAAAATGAGTCTCCTCTCCTCCTCAAAGAGAAAAGAGGCGGCTATGGTAACTCTCTAAAAGAGTCATGTCTCTCCTCCATCTCCATCTGGTCCATGCATCTACTCATATTTTGATGTATCTCCTCCTTAAAGCCCATCTAAAAATACCCCTCCATGATGGTGTGGTATGCTCTCATAGAAAAAGTGGGTTTGAAAAGGAAATCCTCCCGAGCTGCTTGTAGCAACTTCTCCTTGAGCTTGGAAGCTCTAGGAAAGAAGATCCTACCATGATAAAAGATGACCCCATCTCTGACTGAATACTCCTCCAAGTGAAACTGGCCATCCAAGATCATGCAAGTAAAAATATCCTTGGAATACTCCACCAACATCTGGGAGCTCCAATGTGGATCTATCCTTTATAGTGACAACGTTGATGATCTCTCATGAAGAGCATTTTTCATATGGTCATCCTTCTCTTTGACATCTCCCATGCCAAAGATGCAAGTTGGAAGGTTGCTATCCTTCCCCTACTGCTTCTGCCACAGCGCAGAATCTGAAATGGAAGTGGATGATGATGGTGTTGAGAGAATGCTCTCTCTCTCTCCTTGAGTGTACCCCAAACTCCCAGCACTGTATAAGGCTCTCTCCAGGTCTCCAACCTCCTAAAATCAATGATTGGTGCCCCAACATGTGAAGCATCCATCCTCCTCTGCTGATCTAGTGGTCTCCCTGGAAAAATTTCTCCATGCAATGAGACATCAACATCAAGAGATGACTGAATAGATGAATGGAGATAACCCTCCATGCTTCCACTGCACAATTAAATCACCTTCTTAGGTGCATCAACCTCCATAGATGAATAGTGATGTGTACTCCTCATCTCATGATGCTGGGTATTCTCCCTACTTCCTCCTTATGCCTCCATGGTTCCACACCTCCTCAACAATGGCACAGGTAAAACATGAGATGTGCCTTGATCTCCATACATGAGATCCTGGGGACTTCCTTGCAAAGATGCAAGCATCCCTCTATGTGGAGCAAGAGCTCCTCTTTCCTCTACATGAGGCACTAGATCAACTCCATATCTAATAGCACTGTTTCCCTTAATATCTGCAAAATGAGTGAGCAACCTCCCAATGATTTGATCCCTCCTTGAAAAAGAGATCCACATGCCTCTTTTCTCAAGGGTTTGAGAATAAATTTTCTCCTCCAGCAAAGTATGGTGCAAGTTTTTAGCCTCCTAATGTGGTATTACGTTATCATGCAAGGGTTTTGTTTGAGCTTCCTTGTTTGTCTCCACCATGAGTGTTTCATGAATCCCTCCATCAAATCTTTTCACTAATGCCTTAGTGAAATTAGCATAGGATGCAATGTTTATATTTCTTAAAGGAAAGGATTCAAAAATCCACTAGGCAAAAGCCTTACCTCTCAAATGCAGCGTTGCAATTCTGATGGCTTCATCCTCCAGTATTTGGTGTTGCTGCAAGAAGGTCTCTAACTCTTCAACCCAAGCTTTGGCTGAACATACAGGTGAACCCTCAGAGGCAAATAGATAAAATCTATCCTGCGGCTCTTTCCCATTCACCTTCATCTTTCAAAACTCTTAAAAATTGAGATGATCCTGGTATTTCTGAGTTTGAAACTCATACTCCTTCAAGAAATCACTAAGGGTTTCCCTCCTAGCAACCTCTTCTTCTCTTCTCATCTCTCTTCCAACAATCCTAGGCATGTGACTGCGTTGTACAAGATGGTGTGCATTCTCACACTCCTCCAATCTAGAGTTTGCTTTTGAATCAAACCCTCTAGGAGATTCCCTATACTTTCTCTAGATCTCCTCATACTCTTCATGAATCATATGTATGGATTTAGGAAGAATTTGGGTAAGCTTATCCCCTTTTTCTTTGTCTTCTCCAAAGGATAGAGTTTTTCTTCTGCTTATTTCTTTGTCTCCTTGATGAGAATAATAAGTGCAGGGTTCTTCCTTTTCTTTCTGCATATCCTCCTTAGGGAGGCTCTTCTCTACTCTGAAAATAGATGAGATTAAGCTCATTTGCTTCATAATCATCTTCTTCTTCTTTCTTGGGCTTGAAAGCCATAGGCTGAGCCAAGAAAGGTGCTCTGATACCACTGCAATATTCCCTTTTCAGGAACTTGCTACAACAATGACAATATCTCAAGATATTCTAATGTTGGAGCTCCAACAATATTCCTTTTTCAGAAATATTACAATTCTATTCCAGAGATAGACTATGGGGGCATTTTCCGGATATGTCACTTTCACAAGGAAGGGTGAGATCCAGAGGCTACCTGGCCCTTCACAGACTCTGTCTATAGATATGTGAAAATTCCTTCCTCAGGAATTTCCCAAAGAATGGGGTTGCAATGATGTATGAACATAAAAATGGAATGATAGCGTTATTTTACTGAGCCATGGCACATGAAGAAGTGAATAGCTAATCAATGAATAATATAGCAGTAAATGTGTACAATGCTTTGAGGATTCAATCACTGAAGCTTGGCAATGAAAGCCTCAACAAGACAAGTACATGAAATGTGACAAAACACTACTATGTAATCATGCCCTAGCTATGACTGCATAGTTATGAATGGAGGTTGCAACATACAAAAGGTGAATACAATGATATATCAATATCAGCTCAAATAAAGAGGGGAAGAAAGCTCTCAACCCCTGAAAACACTAATACAACACCGATACACAATCCTTAGAAGGATTGGTTGCAATACATATACAAAATATGAAAATACAATAATGCTGGAGTTTCTGGGCAATAGCAACT
Organism: Pinus albicaulis; assembly: GCA_034641835.2. Lineage (NCBI taxonomy): Eukaryota > Viridiplantae > Streptophyta > Pinopsida > Pinales > Pinaceae > Pinus > Pinus albicaulis. Next base: position 1,410,319,530 of record CM076570.1, on the reverse strand, counting down.
CATGAAAAAAATAGGAGGAAATAGCTAAATGAGATCCTCAATCTAAAATGGCCTCCTCCAATGGGAATCTGTAGTGAAAGGCTGATCCCTTCACCTAAGATTTCTCCCTCCAACTATCTGCAAACCCCTCACAGCAAATGCTCTCCAAGAATAACGTTGCCTAAGAGAGGGACTGCGCTGCATATGATGGCAAGTGGTTGGCCTGATGTCAAAGTTGGTGGAATAAGCTCAGAAACCACCTTTGCTGATCTCTCAAAGAGATGGAAGATCCTTCCTCTGAAAAACTAGCCAAGGATGGTGTTGTGGAAAACCTCCCCAGCAACACCTAGCAACATTGCACAAACTCCGCCTGGAACTGCGCTGATGAATATGGATGATACTTGACCTCAATGTTTGAATATGGGGAAGATATTGCAATCCTCCAAGAGCTACTCAAGAAGGAGAGGAAATCCTAAACAAGAATTACCTCGGCAATTCTTACTAACCAGCAAGATGTTGCTGCAAGTCCACTGGACCAAAGATGAATAATACTCAAGATGATTTGCAATGGTAGCCTTGCCCTCCTTTTAAACAAAGTGAGCTCTCTCTCAATGGACCCCACTCATTAGGGTTTCCTTCCTCTAGAAGCTTCCCTCCTTATCCCACTGCGCTGGCCCACAATGTGCTCTCCACCTCATGCTACTGCGTAGTTTGACTTGGTCAACTTGACCTAGCCTTCTAGAAAAAGCCCCCTTTCACACATGGAGGTGTGAAATAAAGCTCCCAAAAGTGATCCTCCCTCATGCCAAGAGGATTTTTATTCTCTATCCAAGAAAGAAATGGGTCTCCTACCCATTTTATTCATCTCCTATGTAAAAATGGAAAAATTAATGTTCCAATTTTCTCCATGAAAAATTGGGAACATTACATTTTCCTTATCCTCCAAGTAATTTTTATGATTTAATGGTTAAAGGAAATTGATCAAAACCTAGTGACTTGAAACCCTAGGTCCTGATGGCAAACTCTTTATTTTTGACCTCCAAGAAAAAAAGTTATCAGTCAATGGGGTGTGAATTGGGGTAATGACAGTCAATTCAAGTTAGCCCTCATCAAAGCTCAAAGGGGAGTCAGTCATAAGCCCAGACCTCCATCTCACTCATTTACAGGAACTGCACTCACCATCATTTCATTTCACTCCTCCTACCTAGTTTCACAAGCAGGCATAAGTTTGTCTAAAGGCAGCCCTAATCACCATGTCAGGAGAAGAAGGGAGTGTCAACAGTGAAGGAGGCCAAATTCCTATGAGGCAAAAGCACAAGGGTGGGAAGGTTAACAGATTTGAGCCCCAAAACACTGTGGATATCACTGCCTCTCCCATGATTCTCACATGCTTTCAAAATGTAGGATGTTTCTAGTTTTGTGGGAAGGTCCAACAAGTGGAAAGCCACCCAGAACTCACAAGGTTATTCATTCTTAACCTACATAAAAAACAATCAAGCCTTGTAGGGGTATATTTTGAACTATCAACAGATGTCATTTTTAATCCTACAGGCATACCTGATTTTGGTGAAAAATGGTTCAAAGGAGCAAAGTTGCACATGAGCTACTATGAGCCATTTATCAAACCTAGGTATAAAGAAGGCTGCAAAACCATTTTCCCTTTCTCACACTTGCTGGAAAAATATGCACCCTTGATGAGGGTTATCATGAAATACTTTACCTATGAGGAAAGGTACTCTAGACTCTACTCCTACCATGTTAGATTGCTCATGCATTTCACTAGGGTAAATATGTTCCATTTGCCCTATTACCTCTATAGGAGTATTGACAAGATGTATTCTGTTGTCCGAAGAAGGAACTATTCCCAAAAAATGTAGATTTTGTTCCATCACTCCTTGATCAAGATGGTTGTTCTACATCAGTTGTAGAAAAATGGCATACCTTGGGAGGTGTTCATTGCTCATGAAATATTCACAAGCCCATAGCCCCATCATCACCCAAATTTACCTCATCATCTCATCCTCCTCCCTCTACTCCTCCATCACCTCTTACTGGCAATACCTCATCCTCTACACATGTCTCCCCTCCTCAAGGAAACCTCCCTTCCTCATCTTCTCCCGATGCATCAGATCAAGAAGGAACTGGAAGTGAACAAGAAAGTGACAATGAGGTTCAAGGTGACAATGAATCAAACCAAAGTAAAGATGAGGGTGATGATGATTTAAGCCCACAGGAGGTAGGAAACATGGAAATAGAAGGGGATGATGACAGTGAAGGAAATGAAGAGATTGACAGTGGGAATGGATCAAGAAATGATGAACAAAAAGTCAGCAATGAAGCAGAGGACATGGAGGTGGATGATAATGAAAAATTGGTAAGTGATGAAGAAAGTAGCAATCACACTAAAAATGATGATATGAGGAGGAAAAGGACAGAATGGACACAAATGAGGCAAATAACAAAGGTGAGGGAAAATATGAAGAGGATAGACCAAATGAAGATGATAACCATATAGAAAATTAAGAAGAAGTTGAAGATAGTCATTACTGCCATGACAACAGTCATGACAGTCATGAAGACAGTAAATAAAATCAAGAGGCTGGCAGCCAAAAATGAAGGTCACAGCAATGATGAAGGCAACTACAATGAAGAACAAGATGAGAGTACAAAAATCAGTGAAGAGGCCAGTAGTGAGACTAATGTGGAAGGTAAAGAGGTAAGCAGCAGTCAGGATTATGAAGAGGAAGACATGGAAACAAATGATGGCATCCATGATGAAAACACCAAAATGGGCAGAGGCAAACCTTTTTCATTGGTATACCAAAGAGGGGAAAGGAATGTGTTTGCTGCCTCAAAGAGGAAAAAGACCAAGAAAACCTTGGAATCTTGGTTGAAGATTCTCTACAGGTTTCTCAAGCCCCATGAGTAAGAAATCCACCAATTTTGAAAAAATTTTGACAAATTTTGGTTTTTTGTGAATTTGGAGGCCTCTAAGCACAGCACCCCGGGCGCTATGCTTTCCTCTCAGGCATCATCAGAGGGATAACTTTGTATTTTTGAAATCCTTACATCTATTACAATATGCTCACCAAATTTCAGAGCAATTGGAGCATTTTTGACCCCTCAAAGGGCCAAAAAGCACCTCATTTTTCACCTTTCTGCCTCATTTTTAGGCTTGGCGTTGCGCCTAGAGTAGTTTTGGGAAATTTTCCTTTTGGATAGATTAATGAAGCTAATTAAAAAAATAAGGGCTTTTTTGGAAAGAATACTCAGCAAGCTTTCCAACGGGCCATCACGGAGCAAATTCTGACATCGGGTAGCTCACCAAAACTTGGCTGCAAGTGGACCCATTTTCTTCCTGTGAAGGCACTACGCTTTCAGACCTCACTAAGCGTTTTTGGAAAAAATTCAACAAAAGACACTCATTAATTGCAAAATTGTATTTTAGTGTTTTTTGAGGAAAATCACTCCAAAGTTACGTGCTACAAGTTATTTTGGAATTTATTTCATGAGATATTTTGTGCCTTGGGCCTTGCATGGTCACTTGGGCATTAATGACATTTATGGATTATTTTGACATTTTCAATCCTAGTTAGGGTTTTTTTCCCTCCTTTTCTAGATAAATAGAGAATGAGTGCCTTATTGTAAAACGTTGGCATTTGATGACTCTTGAGAGAAATATATGGTTTTTTGGAGATTGAAGAGGAAATTGGTGTTGTGGAGCTTGTGAATGGCTTGTTTTGATTATTGATGGAGAAGGCTTGCTTGCAGGATCCCTGAGCTTGGTTAATGGTGAAGTGCTTCTATTCAATTATTATTTCCTTATGTATCATTTTGTTTCATCCTTCTATATTGTATTAGGACAAATATTTAAGACTAAGAAATTTTTTCAAAGGCACCTTAGCTCTGTTTGTTCTTCACTACCTCTATGTTTTCCTATGCTAAGTTAGTTTAGAGAATTCTTAGTTGCTCTCTAGACCCACCCAATATTGTTTATTTTATGAATGGTTCAATACAGTAGATATCATAGATGTTTTATGGTTAGCCCTACTTGTTTGATATCACTAAAACACTGTTCTTGAGGTCTCTCTTTGAAGTACCACTGGTTAGGTTTGCCAAAGAGGATATGTTTCGATCATACCCTTTGTCCATGCTTGAAGATTTGTTTCAAAGATCTTTATGGCTATGATAAATGATGTTTAGGAGTTCCCTCTTCCTTGATTAAAGTTATATGTTTATCTTAAATTTTTTTCTAACCTTGAAGGTGAAATCACTAGAAGTTAAATGAGTTTCTTGCCTTCTATAGTTCACTGAATTGTTTGTCTGAAATGCTTATTTTCTCGAGTTGAATCAAAGAGTTACTGGTTTTCCCTGTCTTATGATTACTTCTTTATGCTTATAGTGTTGAAGTCACTTCTTGTTAAAGTATTTGACAAAGGATTCTTGATTTCCCTTTTCCATAGTTTGTTCACAAACTTGATGTTCATCTCATTTCACACAAACCTTGAGAATCCTTTGAGCATGCTAGATTTTCCCTGAGTTGCACCATGATTCATTGATGAACTTTTAATGAATTTTATAGACTCCATAGCCCAATGAATTGAATATTTCCTCACTCCATCCGTTCTACTTGATAATCTACCCAACCAAAACAAACATACAAACCCTACACTTAACAACTAGCCTAAAATCAAACCCTAAAAGCAAACAAGTTCACATCCTTTGAACACAATAGAGAGAGCCCTCTCTGAGTTCAGGAAGGGTAGGTCTTAGGACTCCAAAGACTGGTCTGATGTTACTTTGTGCATTTGGTCTACAAATCTGCCAAATCACGGGACACTAACAAATCCTAGTTGTGAACACCTCGATTGAGCCTAGGAATCCCTTGACCGGTGAATGGGGGGATACACGGTAAAGCTCAGAGATGAATACCCTTGATTGAGCCTAGGAATCCTTGACTGGTGAATGGAGAGATACACGGTAAATCTTAGAGGAGAGTACTCTTGATTAGGCCTAGGAATCCCATAAATGATGATGGCGGGATACATGTTAAATATTAGAGAGTGGTGACCTCATATACCTAGGAATCCCTTGACTGGTAAGGTTGGGAGACACGGTAATGCCGATAGGTTGAGACAGAAAATTTCATCATGGTTTATGTTGATAGATACTGAGGCATCCATGCATGTAAACCCTGGTTGTATCATTGATGTTTCGAGCCTAGTGATCCGGTGTGGATTGCGGTAAAGCCCGAGGAATCCCTAGTCGGTTTTGTTGTAAGTCCCACATTCATGCTTGGAATATGACATGAGGGTGATTAGCTGAAAGAAATATTTGGTTCAACCAATATATGGCCAGGTGGTACGTGGAAGTACCAACCCTAATTGGATTATGCATTCATTAATGTTGGAACGGGGCTCCCTAAGCTGCATTTTTGGTATAATATTGTAATAGTTGGTCTTGCGTAGTAGTTTTGGGGTGGGTCAAAGCCCCAATGTTTTGTAATGGGTTAAAGGGTAAATCTAGGGTCCGCAAACCACATATTGCGGACCATAGGATAGCAAAGGTTGCAATGTTATAAACAGATATATAGCTGGGTCTAGTAAGTAATTAAGAAGCAATATTGATGCTACTTGTGAACAGTTGAGATCTATTGGGTAGTTTTTGGGTAAGGACTCCTCTTGGTTGTGTGCGTAGATATCCTTAGTCCTACTAAGTTCGGACCTAGCTAGCTGTGTGTGTGGGCTATTTTTTGGGTTGTAATTGGGTTTTTAGATGCTAATGAATGCGGAATATATTTGAAGTATCTTTCTGGTATTTGAATCGATCATGTTATTACTGAAGTGCATTTGTGATATTTATTTAAGTTGTGAATGTATTTGCGATCTGAGAATTAGTTGCATTTATAATGTTATATGATGTTATTTGCTGATGCGCATGTGGATACGAATGTATTGATTGGATACTTTAATGGTAGTAGCTTTGATACAGTTATGTACTGATTATATTGTTAAAGGCTTGCGAATAGACTCATTCTGTGTGAACCTGATAAGTCTCAAATGTAGATCTGCCTTAATTACCTACTCTCTCTCAGGGTGGGGAAACCTAGTTCCAACACCCTCCCATACTACTTTGGGTGAGAACTTGTCCTGTGAAAGTAGGTCATTCCCGAAAGGGCCAGTAGTATAGGGGTTTGTTGGCAAGCCTTAACCTCTGAACCTGGGTCAGGATCCCTCAACCCAACAAATGGTTCTGTTGCCGGGACCAAGAGCATTTTGAGAGAAAGATCAGGTAATGCCATGAGGTCGGTGGAGACCTGAGAAGTTTTAACTTGAAGACTGGTTTGAAAGACATATTCAGGAATTTTCTATAAAGCAGAATCGCAGCACAAAGCTGAAAACTGAGAAATGGAAGAACAAGTACATATTCATCGAATTCTATGAAATTTTCTTTGTAAATTTTGTGCACAAGCTTCAAGAGTGGTTAACAAGGCTCGTAGAATTCCAGACGTCTGGGAAGGATGATCAAGTTACGCAGTGGACTCCGGAATTGATTCAGTAGTTGGAGAAGACTGAAAATACGATCACCCGTATGGTAGATCATTCGGTGGATAGCGTGTTGGGAGGGTTCATGACATAATTCGTAGTCGATTAGTTTGTATCATATTCTGATGTAGAGCAGAGGTTCTTCAAAGGTTTCCGGGGTAAGTTCTTGTGAACACTGCCATTGTTAATTAAAATATTATTGTGTGAAAAGGGCATTTTGTGTAGCCACATCGAATGAATGACCTCTGATCAGAGTGAGAGTGCAACAAAAAGTGGGAAGTACTACCGAACCAACTGAGAAGGGGATAGATCCATCTACATTCCACTAAGAGAATCGGTTGTGCATGTAGGAAATAGTCCTCTAGCCACACCTCCTTCAAGTCATCATAAGGGTAAGAACTCCCCCACACCTCCACCACCACGAGAGGAAGATATGGCTACATACATGAAGCTACCCACCTTCAAGGGTGTAGGAGATGAAGATATGGACCGATTCTGGTTTGTAGCACAATCAGTATGGACTGCGTAGAATGTGGCTACTGATGTTGTAAAGAGAGCGCAGCTATCCCTCACCTTTGAAGGAAGGGCCTTGGACTGGTATCATGGGGTATGTAGGATAGCATGCGGATTCGTAACTGACCTGAAAAACTTTAGATAGGGACCCACTGAGTCTATATGGGACGTTGATCAGCGGTTAAAGAAGGTTATCCATTAGGGGAATTTTGAGGTCTAAAATGGGCCTCCTAAGAAAAATGTACAACCAAAATAAACTTTATAAGAACCAATAGGATTCAAGATGATGATGTCAACCATAAGGGATGATTCACCATTTTTGGAGTAAAAAAATTAAAAAATAATAAAATAATAAAACTACTTTTTCAACTTGTATTTTAAACTTATCTCCCAAAATTTTTACTCAAATTTCGAGTGGGAGTACTCGTTGGATGCAAAATTTAAATCCTCATCCAAGGAGTACCCATGTTTCATACTTTCGATGAACTCTACTACACGAAAAATGAGAAATACATAAAAAACGTGATTGTAATCATGTTTTTTATGTATTTCTCATTTTTCGTGTAGTAGGACCCATCGAAAGTATGCAACATGGGTACTCCTTGGATGAGGAATTAAATTCCGCATCCAACGAGTACTCCCGCTCAAAATTTGAGTAAAAACTTTGGGAGATAAGTTGAAAATATGAATTGAAAAAGTAGTTTTTGTTCCCTCTAAAATTTGATGATGTCATCAAATCTTATTTGATTTTTTCCACTATTATTTTAGAATTTCCTTAGGAGGCCCATTTTAGACCTCAAAATTCCCCTAATGCAGAGATGGGGAATTTCAATATGATGATAGTCAACACAAGGAATAGTTTATCACTATGTTGTTACCTCACCTATGTGGACCTATGGGTCAGTAGGCGATTAAGATGCAAGAGAAAGACTTGGATATTTCTATGAAGCTAGAAGTTGCGCCAAGAGACAATGCCCAGTTTGGGGTACAGTAGATCTGGGGACAACTGGAGGCAATGCACCTCGAAATCCAGAATCTGTGGAAAGATCGAGGAAAGGAAGCTAGCCTAGAAATATGGTACATACGATGCAAGGTGTCTGGCCACACCAAGGACCAGTTTCCTCTACTGGCGGACTACATGTAGGCTGGGGGGCCCAGCCCATTACGTTCTAAAGAGGCTGCGGGAATAAGTGGTCTGACATTATGGTGTGCTAAATATCGCGTAGATGGACTACATGATACCATCCATTGCCCCCGTCTTGGTGCGTATGTTCCATAATTGAAGCAACAATGGTGTTGATTATGCTCAATTGTGGGACATGGTGAAAATAACTGTCAGACCTATGACTTAATAATAGACATAGGAAACCTATACAGGGTAGAGGCTGACCCTTCTTCACCATTGTCTCACTCAGGTAGAGGAAGCTCCCGAGTAAGAGGCAAGGGAGGGGGAAGGGGTCAAGGTGTAGGTCGGGGAAGAGGGCAACTGATCTGTTACAAATGTGGAGAAATAGGGCACTTCACAAGGGACTGTCAAAAACCTGCATGAAAATCTTACCAGTATTGTAGACAATTGGATCTAATTGAATATTGCCCAGTACTGATAGAAAAAATGCAGGAAAAACAACAGACACAAACACAGAATGTGTAGAGGCTTAAGGTGGAACCATGTGATGAGGGACCAAGTATTAATGTCATAACGCATAGCAGCATGGATACTGGAGGAGTTGAGGAGAAAGCTGTGACTAAACACCTTATCCAGAAAGCTCCTATCAAATAGGAAAGCTAGACCTACAGAAGGAGAAAGAAACCTTTATCACAGCCTGCAAGGAATTTACCAAGGATGGGGCATCTACCTCCAAGGCTTCAACAAACTTAAGAGCAGATGACGAAGTTAAACCATTCCTATAAGCATGTATGAAACTTCTATGCAACTAGAAGGCAGTAGAAAATCTTCAAACACTGATAGATAGTTGTGCGGAAAGAAATGACCCTCCTACAGAGGTTAAAGATGTTCACAAGTTTTACAAGCACAAGAAGCGCACTGGGCAGAAAATGCGGCTAACAACATAGATGGATGATTATGAAATGGATCAGGGCATTTTTGATTTGGGATTTGATGTGAACGTCTTGCCCAAGCAGACATGGTAGAGGATGGGAGAACCTAAGCTGGAATGGTATACTATATAGTTGTGCATGGCTAACCAACAAAATATTATACCATTGGGAAGGTTGTCAAAGATTATGGTAGATATTGTAGGAGTTAAGGTAAGGAAAGACTTTGAAGTAATTCAGATTGTGGAAGATATGTACCCTTATCCTGCACTCCTAGGAATGGATTGGACAATAGACATGGGAGGTATTAATAACTTAAAGAAAAGAAGCATGGTTTTTGAGAGTGAGGGTACGGGAGTGATAGTCCCTCTAGACCCTGCAGAAGAAGAGCAGTATACAGAACTAGTACATGAAGGAGACGATGTAGATCATATTTATAAACTCACCACGTAGGACGAGGATTGGATTAATCCTACATCTGATGGTGTGCTTTGCTGGGACAAGGATAGTGAATGCCTCTCTGACTCTGATGGAGAGATAGAAAATTGGCAGAATCGGTTACATGATGTATCTGCACCCTGATGCCTTAGGATCATGAAGAGATTCCGATGTATCTCCTTAGATCAAGAGAACTACCCTAATTTGATGGTTCTTGTAGTATTAAGGATTTTTTGCAAACATTCAAAGCTGAAGTTCCAAGGGAGCGAATAATGTGGGTTATTAATCTAGCAATGGGTGCAACCCCTACGCGGAGGTGGGAAACACATACTAGGGATGTTCCAGGATTGGGATATTGGGAGGAATGTCGTGAGATGATGGTCCTGTTGTTTGAACCCTTGGTTCACCTGCGCTTGAAGACTTTCCTTGGCCCAAGAGACCCGCACAAGAACTTGTCCACATGGATGGAGGAATGGTGTGAAAGAACTATGGAAGAATGGGTCCACCTGTTCATTCATTCCTTGGGACCAATTCTCACCACATGGTATTTAGATGCATAGCTACATTAGTGCACCCGCCACTGGGAAACCCTGAAGGAAGAGTTTGTAGGGACGTTCAGGTTGATAGGTGGTGTTATCACTCTAGTAATTCTAAAGTTGTGGGATTTTGGTTTTTATTCAAAGAATTCTAAAGGTAACCACAAACCAACTTCAAACTCTAGGATCTAGCCTTCCTAGGGTTTAGAGAGGGCTCTCTCTTTAAAATTTAACTTTGTTTCAATTTGTAAATATTAGGCTAGTTATGAAAGTGCAGCTTTGGTTTTGTTTTGGTAGATTTGGTGGGAAAAATCACTTGAAAGGAAGGATAGTGGGAAATCTATTTGTCCATTGGGCTAAGGAGTCAAAATCAAGCAAACAGGACTGGGATTAAGGGCAAAAGGTCAAATGTTTTCAGGGCAAGATAGATAACCCTTGGAGATCTTGGAAAATTGTTTTTTATGAGGTGGTATGATCGGGATAAAGGGCACTTAAGAATCCTTTGATCCGGAAAAGGAAGAGTAGGAAGAGGTCAAACGAGAGAGGGAGCAATTAAGGGTTCCCTACACTGGAATCAGAGGAAAACATATAAATGATAACTAGTTAAAAACAGGGTGCTCTTAACAAATCCTATAGTAATACTCCTAGTTATACATTCAGATTTAGAATAAACATAAATGGATGCATGTAACAAAGAAAGAAAACAATGACAAGTGAGGAAATACTTCGCTCCAAATAGCTCATCACAGGAATCCTGAAGTATGATGCCAATTGTTTTGATCCAGCCTGCTAACTCGAAATTTGACACAAAAAAGCTTTGAAGTCCAAGAAGAAATGACTATAACAATCCCATCAATTTTATTCCACACAAAATACTTCTAAAGATGAAGTATTTATACATAATGTTTTACAAAATATCCTAGACAACTTCTAGGAATTATCTTAGGAAAATAAAATATCTTTACAATAATAATAAAGACAGTAGCTTAACAAATCAAGAAGCTGTCCTATTTTATCCAAAAGAAATAGAAACAGTTTTGAGGATAGGATGCAACTCGCTACCTTGGTGTCCTCCTTGTTGGCTCTTATATATTTTTTGAAATCTGATCTGCCTTGTCTGATACTCTTTATTTGATTCTCTTTATTCACTGATACTCTCTAAACTGATACTCTTTAACCCTTAGTTAAAAACTGTTTACTGCTATAAAATATGTTTTGGCTGTAATTCAGAAAATATTTTAGTCCTCTTTTCATCTGTCTCTCTTTTATCCTTCACAATAAATCTATGAGTGACCGCAAATTCTCATTTTTAGGAATTTGTACATTTTTTAATTTCCTGAAGTTCTCATCAGCTTCAGTATATCTATCAAATGTTGGCTTGATGACAAACAAGTGCTTTATCTCATGTTGCAAGTAGAATAAGTCTTCAAAACTCTTGAGTAACACTTTTCCAGTTGGAATGCCTTGTCCTTGTGGCTTATTTACCTATTCCTTGGCAAATTCTCTTATCTTCTTATCATAGTCATTCTGAGGCATTAACTTATCATTAATTACCATAATTTCAGGTAGTCTTTTTTGTCTCAAACTTGTGAACTTAACCATAAATTTGGTTATGGCAGTATTCATACTTTCACACTTCTCTTCTAGTTGTCTCATCAAATTGCTCTTTGTTGTGACTTGTGACTTTCCTAATTTCTAGGATAGTTGCAGTTTTGTCTGTGATTTTGAGTTCTTCCAACTCCTGTTTGTTTTTACTATTGAGGAAGGTGATCAGCCTTACAACTTGCTCTGGTTTGTCAACCAACTGAGTTTGAGTCTTTTGAATTTCTGCTTGGGCTGCTAGTAATAACTCTCTTTGCTAAAAAAATACTTGAATTGAAGGCCATACATCATGGATGGCTTCAATGACATTGTTCCAAAGGTGATTTTTGATGTATGATATTTTCTCCTTTAATGTCAATTCCTTCTGCAATTTCTTCAACTCTTCATTAAGTCTGATGGCATTTTGTTCATGTGTCTTTGCATTTATCTGAGCTAATTTATTTGACTTCTCAAGATTTTCTACCATTTTTGTCAACCTGTTAATCTAATTTGTCTTTAAAGACATTTCTTCCATTGCTTTCATTATTTTTCTGGCCTCATCTATAGAATGTACTGTTGTTTTGATGATTCAGTAGCTGAGGTAGTGGAAGAAGTCACTGGCACTGCAGTAGCCAGTGGTTCTTTGGGAGCCAACTTTTCACCTAAAGTTGAAGGCACTATTGCAGTGATAACTGGAATGACTGTAGGAATCACTGGTTCATTCACTATTTCCTTTTCTTTGACAAGTTTGTCCATCTGTATTTCCATCTCCTCAACCTGGGCTGTCAACTGAAGAATTAAATTCATCATCATCTTTTTCACTCTGTTCTTGTATGACTTCTTTTGTTTGAGGATGCTCACTTTGAGGAAGTTTGAGCTGTTTCCTCAAGGCTGTTATATCTTCATTTTTCTTCTTCACCAATAATTATGCTGCTTCGATATTAGTAGGATCATATCCCACCTATAACACTAGTTCTTCTAAGGCTTTTATCCTTAGATCCGTGGCATACAATGAGGCTTTGTCCATCTTCATCTAATCTTGCATTTTGGAGATGGTGTTTTGGAGCTTTTGAGCACTCATGGCTTTGTTTGTGACAGTAGAATATAACATTTTAGAGGTCTGTCTGTGGAAATCAATTTGATCAAGAGCATGGATCTTATCTGTCTGGACCTCTAAATCAAATTTCTTATATCAACCACTGTCTTAGGAGTTTTGACTGTGGGCTGCAACACTGACATGATTAGCTTTTGATTAGAATAATCAAATGCATAAAGGAGCCTGTTTTGTACACCAAGAGTCTGTTTGAGATATTGAGAATAAATGTTATTCTTTATCTCTTCATTCTTCAGTTTAATATGCTTATATTTCTCTTTAATATCCAAATCCTTTCCCTCAGCTGTCCGTGAGGAAGAGGCTTCCATGCTTTGCTATCTTTCCATCAATTGTGTATCGTCATTATTAATTTGTCCTTCATTATGATTGTTAGCATTTGGCTCATCGATAATTACAGTAGCAACATTTGTCTTTGGAAAATCTGTATTGGTATTTAAAGGCTCTATTTCTTCCACATCTATTGTCACTTTTCCTTTACCTGCTGAGCCTAATTTGGGCCTTTTGTTATATATGATATTGAACTTGGTTTCAATCGTAGTTTCTACCACATAGGCTCCTTCTTCCCTTACTCTTTTGGTGGACTTCTCTGGTTGATTTTCAATCTCTAAGGTATGACTAGTATTACCTTTGTTCACTACATCTATTAAAGTGTTTTCAGTCCATTCAATTTGATTGGAAAACTTTTCTATTTCTGGTTTAGCTTCATGGATAAAGGGTGTTAACTTGCATTTAACCCTTAACTTACTCAAGATCCCTTGTGGATCATAGTTCTAAGGGAAACTCTCTTCAAATTTATATTCTAATAACTGATTAGCTGCCTCTTTTTCTACATCCCTGTGATTACATATGAATGGCCCTATTTGATTCTTAAGTTTGAATTGGGTCTTCTAGTCATGAATTATGGAATCATTGTTGAGGATCTCATTTGAGACATCTGCTAAAAGATCCTTAACATTGATGTTTAAGAATTGTGTAAGGTAACAAGTTTGACCCAAAGACTCTGATTTCAGTATATTTTTCATACAAATACCAGTCACCAACCTTACTATGTTTTGATAACTGCAATATCTTTTTCATTTCTTCATTTATTCTTGGTTGTTCTGTCTTGGTTAACATTGTGATCACTGGATGTAAAAATAACTATGAAAATTCTGAATATGTGAAATCTGTACATTCTTTCCTAAGCAAGGATGTCCAAAAAATGACAGATAGAGGATTTCCCTCTATGTCAAGTTTTTGGAGAGTAATTGAAAATTTATCTGATTGGAAGTATAGAAACATATGGAAAAGGTAGGAGGTATATCTGAATACTCCCTCAATTTGCAAATTGGTCAATTGATATTGAATACTATCAGCAATGAAACCAGCATAATCAAATATTACTGATGGAGGTTGACCTGGGGAGAAAGTGGATAAGAATCCTAAGATGGATTCATCAGTGTGTTCATCAGTAAAATATCCAAGGATGAAGGAAATCATGGAAATGACATTTCTTGAACCTTTAGGGAATTTAGCAGTAGAATATGGGGGATTTAGCTTAGGAATTTCTACATGAAGAGGCATAAATGTCTGAAAAATCATGAACCTTTTGAGAAACTCTAAGCCAATAAATAGCTTGGTGAGGGCCTCTATAGACAAAGGACTGCTAAGCACAAAGCCTAGTTTCAACATCTAGTTAATTGATTCTGCAATGATGGTAAAAAGCACATCTTTACTGGCATTTACAATGGCTCTTTGCTCAGAAACATAATACCACTGACACAATCTAATGACCTCCTGACATGGGTGAGTTAATGGGACAACATATTTGGGCAAATGGGATTCCCAAATATGGACTTCTTCTTCATTATCTAATGACTTTTCATAACACTAGTTATGGATATCTAGCAGGTTAAATTCAACAATGGGATCTGCTATCTTGTAATCAGTGTCAGCTAGTAGGATGTGTTCAATATCAATGACTGGGGGTTGCAAAGGATTGACAACAATAGCAGTATTTGAAGTCATGGCAGGGGTAGGTTTAGGTACTTTAAAAGCTTCAGGCTTGCTTGCACTCTACTTTTTAGGCATTTTGATCTACTTCTGCAAGTTTAGACAGTTTGCAGAAGTAATTTACTTTAGCAGAGGGTTTATTGGACAAATTTGGCAAAGTATGGCTTTTTTCTTTGGGCTTTCTTCTCAATTAGGTCCATGAAAGAGTTTTATAGGCTTTTAACTGGTTTAAAACAAGAAAAAAGGGTTTCTTGAGTATTTTAATGGAAATTTGGGCTAAAAACTCTTTTGAAAAGGGTTACAGAGGCCTAGGAACCTGTAGAGGTATTCCGGTTTGATTTAAGGCTTGGAAGGGTTCATCAAACTGTGAAAAACTCACAAATTTCTTGAAAAATGGTGCGCAACAGAGAAATAGGGTTTATGGGAAAAATTTGACAGGGTCTGGCCTGTTTTTGGGGCTTTTTGGCAGTTTATTTTAATCGATTTTTAAATCCTAAGTGTGTTTTTGTTCTTTAAAGGTCTTTTAAATTGATTGCAAGTTCAAATTTTAGAAAATTACCTTTTACATGCAAGTATTTGGCTTCGGAAGATGTTTCTAAGGTTTTCAATGGAAGATAGCTTCTGTAGATTGTTTGGTGCAATGCATAGCCCCTTGGTGGTCTTCAAAGGTCTCAGGGAAAATGTTGCAGGATTTTCGGGACATGAAAATGGCGAAAAAATGGTGCTTTTACTGTCGGGAAGGCAGTGCAATGGGTTTGGGTTAATGTGCAGAAGATAGAGGGATGAATGCAATTTCCAAGGTTTAATATGCATTTTGGTTACATTAGTTATGCATTGAATGATTGTCACATCATGCATGAGCAGTGGTTTCGGGATTCAACAAATCTAAAACCAGTGGTTATCGCGCAGCAATTTGGTGGTAAGCAGTATTGGGCTTAACCAACGCGATCGAATAAGAATCGACCACGTGGAGGAGAGATAAGACTGTGAAACCATCCATTTCGCGCAGGTTTGGAGCTCGGGTGATCGTGCATCTTTTCTGCATGATATTGGATGTCAATCGTCGGATTTGGGGGATCAATGTGAACGGTCCAGATCTGATTGGGAGTTGCATTGGAATGGGAGTGGGACCGGGGTGTTTACATATGTGGCGAGATGTGAGTTTAAACATTATAACAAAAGCGATTGAATAAGGTTTTTAAACCTTAAGCTTTGTATAATATGGCAAGTTAAACTTTAGAATTTATTAAATAAGTGTTAATCAAAGTCTAAAGTTTAGGTTTAATGTATTAATTTAAACCTTTGAAAATGTTTAAATCACACATATCCATTCGGGTTAATATTTATATAGTCTTCGAACATTTTGACATATGCTTGAATACTATAGTGGCGGGATTAGTTTCTATAGATATGTTTAGACCAATGGGTTTGTTAGGGTGGGGTTTTTATATTTCGCATGTGGGATATAAAACTTTGGTCTAAACTCTAAAATAGTGGGTTTTGTGGATTTATTTAAATATAAGGGAATTAATATATACGGGTAGGTGTAGTTAGGGATTTAATAAAATACGTTAGGTGTTAATATGAAAAAAAGGGTAGTGAAATGGAAACAAAGCATATGTTACCTCTAAGTAAATTATAAGAATAAAACATTACTCATCTTTGTTTTATTACTTCACTTATACTTAGGATAAATGCTTTTTTAGGGTTTTATGAATGATTTTGAAGGGAATGAAGTTATTTATTTTAGTGTTACAATTTTACTAAGTAAAAAATGTGTTTTACTTAGGAAAAAGGGATTATAATGTATGAATGAAGGGTAAATATTGATAAATGTGGGTTTAAGGTAGGAACTCAATATTTTTAACTAACCAGTCATCGAGTCTTGGGTCTGGTCCCAACAAAAGTCAGAGAAATGCTCTGAGTCTTTTTGACTCATAGTTTAGAATACTGAATACTTGTAGGGGAGGGGAAATTAGTGATTTTGCTCGATGATGCTTTATTATATGATTGCTCAACTACTTTCTACCTACCCAAATTTATTTATAACATTTTTTCTTTATTTTTTAGGTGCATTTAGGCTTGCAACCTTAAAACATTTTTCTTTCAAAGCATAAAACTATCTAAATCTACCTTATTTCATCTGAGGGCTCAGATTAAACTGTTGAGCTCCTCATTATTCTCTGCCTATCTATTGATTTGTCAAGTTTAAACTATTTGACAAATATTTGTTCTCTATCTAAAACATGAAATTGAAAGCATGAAAAGTTAAGATTAAACTGTTTAACTGATCATGGATTATGGCATTTATTGACACTCTGCACATAATCATTATTCTTGGAGTAAAGGTAAAAGTAGTGGCATTTGAACTTGCTCACTTTTAGGTCTTATTTCTTTTTCTTTTGGGGTCTATATTTTTCTAAGTCCTTTGATTTTTCTTTTAGGACTTTTTACCCTCTTTTTGGCTTTTTATTATTTTTCATTTTTTTTCAAAATGTGGGAAAACAACTTGCAGAAAGCAAGGTATGTACATATTTACAAGACTATGAAAGTCAATTGAAAATTTATGAATTATTATAGGACCCTAACAGAGTGCATGGGTCGATTCCCTAATTAACGAGGTTGAAGTTACTGTATTGGTTTGAAGTTGATTTATGTTACTTCTTGATTTGCCAAAAGTTTTTTATTGGGTTCTCAAAAAAAATTGGAGTATTGACGGGTCTCATGTTCTTTAAAAATGGTGGAATCCTCTTTTTGATGTTAGCCAAGAAAAATTGGAGGTTCCTATGTGGGTTATACTTTTGACCCTTCCTCCTTAAATGTGGACTGAAGATATCTTTAGGGTCATCAAAAATAAGTTGGGGAAGTTCCTAGAAGTCGACATGTCTTTCAAATTCACAAGGACTAGGAAGGTGGCCCAAATTATGGTTAAGTTAGATAGCAGAGAAGGCTTATTTGAGTATCTAAATTTTACAATTCAGGGCTTTACACACCTTCAACAATTAGACTACGAAGAACTTCCTTTCAGATGTCGTCAGTGCCATGGACAAGTAAATTTGGTCAGAGATTGTCCTTTCATCTTTAGGGGGTAAAGGAGGTAGAATCTAGGTATGGAGGAAATGAAGGACTGTTTGCGTGAAGAGATTGGCCATGCATCCCCACTGGCGACAGTCAAGCAAATGATGTCTCTAGCATGGAAAGTGAGAATGTATGTGGATCAGGGAAAGGAATATACTTGGGATGTGCCTTTGGAGGGTGGGAGAAAATATCAGTCGATCATTGTTAGCGTAGGCCTCAGGATGGACCACCTTTCTCTTCTTTCGGGCACTTCTTTCTTGTCCCTCCTTGCCATTAATCTCATATTTTATATTTTGTGCCTTTTAATTATGGGATTGGTCCCTCCAGGCCCTCTTCCTCTGGTGTCTCTCTTCTAAAGCTTTACTCTGACTCTCTAGATAGTATTATTATCACCACATCCTCTTTCAGTCCTAGTCCTAATCCCTTGCCTCGATCAAAAATATCTTCACAAGAAGAAACCTCTACAACCTTTGACCTGGGGCATCTAAAGAGGAACCTTTCAACCTGGTGGGGGGTCTTGGAGTTTTGTCCTCAAAGACTGGGAATGCCAAGACCAGAGGAAGGAAATCGAATATTTCAAAATCCCATAGGGTCGTATTGACATTGTTGATCAGAAAAAATAATCTCTTATTAGGGCATTTAGATAGATGCAAGCCCTAGCTTCTCTTTCGAAATGATTGGTATGTCCTTTAATTGTAAAGGTTTAGTTAGTTCCCATAAAAAACTAGCTTGGAAGAGTTTGGTCCTATCCACAAACCCTGATATCATTTTTCTTCAAGAAACTTTGGGCTTCGGGATCTGTTTTTTGATGTCTCAGGAAAAAAAAATTATTGGTTGGTTCTTTTTCTCCTTAAATGCCAAAGGGAATTTCGGGGGACTTTCAACTGGCTTCATTTTGTGAAACATCAAGGTCATTAGTACGTTGGGCTCTCAATCATCTTTGGGAGCATAAATCTTCTCCTCAAAGTTAAGCTTACAATTTACTGTAAGTTACATATATAGCTCCTGTCATGACAAGGCATATTTATGGAACAACATGATGAACAAGTCTTTCATGAAGAAAGAGATAATCTGGTGGTTGTTGGTGATTTAATTTTTTCTCTAGAAGCATTGGAGATCTGGGGCCCACAAGCCCAAGTGGACCCTCAGGTGGATTTTTTTACTAGAATCATGAGTGATGGACACTTAATTGATGTTAATTTAATCAAATTTAAGCCATCATGGAGGAACCAACATGTGAAGATGTTATGGTTGCAAAGCATTTAGACCGGTTTCTCATGGCAGAAGAACTTATGGGAAGAATTCAAATGTTTAGACAGTGGATTGGCTATGGGGGAGACTCTGATCATCATCCTCTTTTTTTGGAGTTAAAAGGAGGCAACAAAAAACCCAACAACCTGTTTAAATTCAATCCATCATGGATGAACGAGGGTAGCTACATTGATCTCATCAAGGAAGGCTAAACTTTGTTCAACTCAAAATCTAGGCTCTCGACAACTCAACAGTTTGGGGAAAATATAAAGAAGGCCAAATATGCGTCCATCCAATGGGAAATTCAGAAAAAGGTAAGGGACAAAGTTGAGCTAAAATATATTGAAGAAAAACTATAGAGATTGGAATCTCCTGAAGGGAATGGATATGAGTTTGAGGAGGCTAAACACAAAATTATACAATTGGAAGTTGCAAAAAGGAAGATTCTAGTAAACAAAGAGGAACAATGGAGACTCAAAAGTAGTGCAGTTTGGCTAAAAATCAGAGATTATAATACCAAGTTTTTTCAAAATTATGCTAAATGTTGTAAAAATATCAACACCATTTGGGAAAGGTAAAGGAAAGATGGTACCAAAGCCAATACCTTTGAGGAAATTTTTGCTATGGGAAAGGATTTCTTCAAAAACCTATACAAGGCTTCGAAGGAGATCACAATAACAGAAAAATTTCGGGTAGCACAATCCTTTCATAAAGAAAACGAGAAATTGATGGAGCCTATTTCTAAAGGAGAATTAGAAGTTGTTCTCAAGGGTATGCAAAAAGACAAAAGTCCTGGGTCAGACGGGTGGATTGTAGATTTTTTCTTAGGTTTTTTCGAGATGCTTGGAGATGATTTTCTTAGAGTGGTCGAAAAATCTCAGCAAATTGGGTATATCCATCATCCTTTCAACTTCACGTTTCTGGCCCTCATCCCAAAGGTGGTTGATCCTCAATCTTTTGAAGAATATGGGTCGATTTCACTATGCAATTTCATTTATAAGATCATTGCCAAAATTATTACTCTCTGTCTTAGACCTATTTTGTTAAAGGATATATCTAGCGAGCAATTTGGTTTCCTAGATGGGCGTCAATTACATGAGGCGATTAGAGTCGCTCAAGAAGGTATGAACAACATTAAAACAAAGAATTTGAAGGGTGTCATTGCAAAAATAGATTTATCAAAATCATATGATAGAGTTTGTTGGATTTACATTCAGATGATCCATACTCATTTGTGGTTTAGTATCTAATTCATCAATTGGGTAATGGGATGTATCACCAATGTCTCTTTTGTTGTTTTTATTACTGCTTTTGCCTCCCTTTTTTTTCATTCTTAGTGTGGACACATATAAGGATACCCCTTGTCACCCCTCCTGTTTCTGCCAGTTGCTGAAGGTTTTGAGTAGGATGCTCATTTCTTCCAAAAGGAGGGGGCATCTTCAAGGTATTCAAGTGGCAACAATATTTTTTATTACTCATCTTCTTTTTGTCAACGGTGTGATTGTTTTCTGTAATGGATCCAAAAAAGGATCTGGAAGTAATAAAGGAGGCTCTTTTGATCTTTCAAAAAGCAATTGCTATGGTCTTCAATACTATAAAATCATCTCTCGCTTATGAAGGAATCTCACTCAGAGAGGTTCGACGAGCTTAGTCTTATCTTCCCTTTGAAGCAAAATCCCTCATAGAAAGCTTCAAATATCTAGGATTTCACTCAAAGCCTGATTCATATAAGAATGTATATTGGTTTTTTCTCCTAGCCAAGGTGGAAAAAATAATTAAGCATTGAAGTTACAAGTGGATTTCAAGAGTTGATAGACTGGTACTCATTAAATCAATGTTGGAGGAAATTCTGATGTATTGGATCACTCTTACTTGGGTCCTAAAAGGAAATCACCAATCCATCTGGAAACTGTGCAGAAGGTTTCTCTAGGCAGTTGTTAAGGAAGAGGCAGTATTGCCTTGGGTAGGTTGAGATAAGATTGATTTACCCAAAGCATGGGGAAGTTAGGGTTTAAAGGATTTGCCTACCTTTTCAAAGTCTTTATCTACTAAATCAAGTTGGAGGATCATCACAATAGAGATTTTTGGACTATGGTTGTCTTCAGTAAATATATTTTTCCTCTTTCTTTGGATGAGTGGATAAAATATCCCAATTAATAACCAATGTATTCATCAGCCATCTGGAAAGAAATTGTTGACTTCTTCAATGTTATTGGTGAGGGGCTCACTTGGAAAGTGGGCAATGGGACACAATTTAGAATTGGAATTGATCCTTGGGTAGGTTGTCTGGAAAATTTCAGGCTACCCCGTGAGCTGGTGGAAATGTTGAATGAAGAGGGATTTATAATTTTACACTAGGTCGTGGAAGAGGAGAAGACTTCACTCTAGTCCTAGGGTTAGAAGAATGCGACTCATATGCACCTAACTAGTGAGCACGTTGTTTCGTGGAAAGAATATATTACAACCCTCAATAGATCACACATCATAATTACTGATAGAGAAAAATCCTTCGCTGGGTTCATTAACCCTCTAGTCTTTATGGCCCAAAAGTTGGATATAGGTTCCAGATTTGATCTAGGATGAGATTGGATCCAGAATGGCAGTGGAATAAGATATGGAAACTAGACTATCCAACAAAATCCATGATGTTTCTATGGTGCCTCACTAGGAATAAACTTCCTACATGAGATAACCTTCAGAAAAGGCACAAAGAGGGCCTGGGATGGTGTATTATGTTCAAAAGCGTAGAAAAAACAATTCATTGTGTCTTCATTAATTTCCCTTTCACTAACACATTGTGGAGAAAACTAAACATGTTCTTGTATGTAGCTTGGAATGGAGAGGGACATCTTTTGGGGATGCCTGGAAAACATGGTGGGATTCGACCCAAGAAGAGAAATAGAGAAAAATACTGCCACTTTTTGTTGGGGTATATGGATTGCCAGGAATAAAGCAACATTTTGAGACACGTCATCAACACCATCTCTTATCGCATCATGAATTGTTGCTATCTACTCTCTCTTACCTTCAAAAGACACATCTAAAGCTCCTAAGGCTTTCTGTTAAAGAAATTAATCTCAATATTCCATGGTCATATTTTGATGAGGCTTCAGACTCAAATGGGGTTTGTGGTGGGGGTTTCATACTTTATTTCAACAATCATCATTTCCTGAAATCAAAAGTTGGTCTCGGCAGGGGAACATACAATTTTGTTGAACTCCTCTCTCTTAAACTCCTTCTATGTTGGGCCTTGGAAAAGGAATGCCACTCTCTCCAAGTGTTTGGAGACTCGCTCAATGTTATCAATTGGTTTAATATTGTCCATATATGTCATTCCCACACTTTTTCTCCTATTCTTGATGATGTATTTTGTCTAAAGTAGTTTTTTGAATTCATTTCATGCTGCCATATTTACATGGAATGAAATGCTGACACAGGCCTCCTCTATAAGGAGGGTGTATGATAGGCTCATGTACTATGGAAGGTCAACGAGTACTGTTTAGACATACCAGCATCCTTCATTCACTGAGTTATGATATATTCAATTACAACTTTAAAAAATCCTATGGTTTCAATTTGGTTTTTGTTTCATGGACACTTGGCAACAATTTCAATAAGCTAAGATTTTTTATCATGTATATTTGCTATGATGAACTTTATTATTTTTTGTCTTTTTCTCCTCTCTGAGGAGGAATTGTTTTTAGATACCAAATGATCATAGGGTTGGTTTTATAGAGCTCGATTTTTGTCTACTACATTTTTGCAATGACACGATAAATGCCTCATGGCATGTGCATATGTAACATTTTACTATCTTAATTAACAGTTGTGATTTTTCAGTTGGAGAAAAAAAGTAACTCAAAGTAAAAAAACAAATAATTTACCTTTAGTATGAGCAATAAATGTATTTTCTTCAGTACTTAATATGGAGATCAGTCAAAAATAATAATTTACTTTTTTCTATTAGGAAGAAAGGTAATTTCTTCACTACTTAATATGGAGATGTGAGGGAATAGTATTATTGATATTACATGATGTGTAATTCGTTCTACGTTCAGTTTACATGTGATATTTAAAACAAAATATACTAATAATAAAAAATATTTTACTAACAACCATAAGTGAAATATTTCAATGTCCATATCAAATAAGACAATTTTGTATCTACTTAAAAAAAAAAAAAAACACCAATATTTTCACTTTCCATAACATAACTAGGGAGTTGTGCAATTTATTTTATTTCTAATATGGAGTTGATATCTAAGATTTTAAAAATATCAACTACATATATACTATACTAGCCTAGATCCATCTTAACTCTAGATCTATCAAGCGTTGAGAGGGATCAAATCTCTTTTCACCCTAAAAGATGTTTGGCGCTTGGTAGATATGGAGTTAAGATGAATCTAGGCTGGTTTTAGTTTTCAATTTAACTAAATGAATATGTTAATATGAATTTTTTTTAATAGAAAAATTATAAATATATAGATATTTTACTTGACCTGGAGGGGTTTTGAACTTTGAACCTTATTATTTTAGATAATATTTTATAATAGTGTAGTTTAATTTTTTTATGTTCTGATTTTTTCCTTATGATTTTCTCAAAAAATTTACAAGGAATTGTTATGTCACTACTCATGCAGTGACATATATGATCGGTTGGAAACCATTAGTTTGTTCGTACTAGCTAAAATTTTCAATTTCCTATAGTTAACATTGGGATTTCGGGGGAAATTTTCCTATGACGTAAGCACATCGCCATTTTGGCAGTTCGAGGTGTGATGTCATTTTGGCATGCACGGTAGACGGGTGTCGATTCAATTGTACACTGGAGGTACAAGAAAGGGTGATTGTATGTGCGACTAGGAATTAACTTGGGTTGTGTTGAGCTTTGGTGGTGTAAATTTCTTGTTAAGGGTGTAGGTGGAAATTTTATTTCATTCTTCGGTAGGGGGTACCGAAGAACGAGGATATCCCCTCCAATCTCGGCTATTTAGTTATAATTGCAGTATTGTTTAGCTATGTCCACTCAAATATTTATAATATTCTATCATCTTATTTAGTTGCAGAATAACAATCCAAATTAATGTGAGAGGCACGCATCAAATAGAATTCCATGGATTCAATTCTTGATATTTCAGTGTTAAATTTAGTCGAAAATGATTTTGCCTATATATATGTCAAACAATGTTTTGAAATTGGACATTCAAATTCTCTATCTATGGTGAAAGAGCTTTGTTTGTCGATTTGTACTACAATAACTAGATGTTACAGTTACTACATTAACCCGATGTTGCAGTTCCTAGCTTCCCATTGATCAATTAAGAAGCAAAACTTAATGATAAAACAATGGTGATTATATTGAACTATGGACATAGATTATAAAATCTAATTATTAAAGCACATTGACAAAATTAGCGGCTATTTTTGGCAACCGTTTGCTATCAATATATAAATTTAATTAAATTATTGCACGAGGCCAAATTATTACGTAGGCCATACGTTTATTGTTTCTAGACTGTAGGTTTGATGATATTAATTAGGAAAATTATTTTTTTAGAGTCTCTACTTATGGTCGAGGAGCTCAGTTTGTTGGCTAATTTCACTTTACATTTTTTCATACAATTTCATTTGGAGACTATATCTATCAGTTCCGTTTGAAATTTCTATCCCAAAAGGCTATACCAAAAAGGAAGAAAACAATTTGTGTAAGTAGCTAGGCTATACCAAAAAGGAAGAGAACATTTTATGGAAGTAGCTATGATTTTCTGAATTTTCTATCCAAAAAAATCTATATGCATAAGGAAGAGAACATTTTACATAAACAACTATGAGCCAATAAAGAAATATCTTGATTTGTGGATAATAAAAATTTCACATTAACGAGTTCACACCAATTTCTCTGTAATTATAGATAACTTTCTTCCTTTCGTGATCATTGTTGTTTTTGCATGGAATAGTCTATGTCAAGCTAAAATTAAAGGGGTTTCCTAATAAATATCGAAAAGATGCAATTCCTACTTTTAGTGATGAAAATTCTGGGCTTATGACAACTTGTTCAACTTTCAGCAAGCTATGCACTGAGTCTTACATGCATTTAAACTTCAAATATGCACATTAGGTACTTTCCAATGTTTCCAAGGTTGTATTACTTCAATCACGTGAGGCATTTATGTCATGTTGTTTTATTCTTTTTGAATTTTCTACGTTTCAACTACCAGGAATAATCCCCAACGAGCAGAAACTATTGTATTCCTTTTTCAAGCTCTTTTCACTTTGCCTTCCTAGTTTCCTGTGTAAACTAAACTTGAAATAAAAGGTCGGTTATCAAACCTTAACAACTAGCTAATTCAAAAACAACATACTCACGAAACTCACACATATCTCAAAAAGTTATATTGACCCAAAACAAGTGGGAGCCAACTTTAAATCACTCAAAATGAATTTTATTCCCCAACGTTCAATTTTTGGCTACTGCAATACCATCAGACAGTTGGTTTGCATTCTCTTTTCAGTGGGCCTACCGCCTCATTTCTCCTTTTCAATGATTTATTTACTACTCCATTTTATAGAGTTGAAGAACCTAACTTTACATTGATTGTAAATTCATACATCCAACAAGTATGAAATATAGTCAACAATCAAAATTTTATTAAATTTTATTCCTTCAGGTCCAACTTTTAAATACTGTAATGACCATCACTACAAATCAACACATCTCTCCTTCAATGCTCTATTTACTATTCCATTTCATAAGTTTGAAGGCCGCTCTTAATCTAAATCAACACATCTCTCTTTCAATGCTCTATTTACTATTCCATTTCATAAGTTTGAAGACCACTCTTAATCTTTCCTTTACTGTTAAAACTTCAAGTACCAAAAAACTCCTCTCATATCTCATTGGATTTATTACATGAGATAAACTTTTTCTGATCTCATTTATGTAGTTAGATAGTGATCTACTAATTGAGTAAATTCAATCTCTAGAAAAAAATTACACAATGACCCAATGAATGAATCACATTTTTATTGAAATGGACAAATATATTTTTTGTATTAACAAATTTAAGTTACATAATGATTTAATAAATTGACAAATTCCATTTCTGTTATTACAACTATACTTTGAAACAAAAATCTTTCCTTCGCTTTTATTTAAACTATTCAATGTCATTTTCATGTGTTCAAATTTCACTTCAAGTATTCAATGCCATCTTCATGTGTTCAAATTTCACTGATTAACAATCATTGGATGCTACAAAATAAATGGAATCACCCTCGACCTCGTGCATGAGTGCCACCGGAAGGTGGCAATCGACTTTCTCGGCATAGAGTTAGGCGAGCACAAGACCAAGCCAATCCCTCCTTAAGGAAAATTTAGTTGAAATATGATTAATATTTTTGTATTTTAATTATGCATTTTTAAATTATAAAATATTAAAATTTACAGTTATGTAATCAAGCTACGAATAAATTTATATTTATATCTTTTAATTAAAATTAATTATAAAAAATCTGCAATATACCATGAACTAATCTTGCGGTCGGGGAGTCAGAGCTAATCTCCTCCCACGAATTGTCAGATGAGATTGAGCTTGACCTCCAACTAATTCCTCGATACACGTGTTTCCTGTAATACAAATTTAAATATTAATATTCATATAATATCATGTTTGAGTATGAAGCCTAGTAGTAGGAAGTCGGAAGGTCGGGAACAAGAGCTTTATTTTTACCAAATATAATATAAATTTAAATAATAATATTCATATTAATATCATGTTTGAGTATGAAGCCCGGTAGTAGGAAGTCGAAAGGTCGGGAACAAGAGCTTTATTTTTACCAAATATATAGGTCCCACCTTCGACTATTACCTGGTTGCCTTCGACTATTGGATCTTATTTTTTTTCATTCTCGACCTCTAACTATTATTGAGGTTTTTTGGTCAAATTATCGGTAACATGTCAATGATATCATATCATGTTCCTCACTTTTAGGGTTACTATACTCAAATATTTCAAATATATATGAGAATATTGTTCTTTTTAGTTGTATGGAACTCCATCCAAAGTATGCCTTCAATCTAGCTATCTTTGGCTGAGAAGCATGACAAAGGGTATCTATTCAACTAAATTGATCAAAACTCAACAACCAACTAATTCACAAACACAACATACTCACGAAACTCACACATAGCTCAAAAAGTTTGTATTGACCCAAAACAAGTGTGAGCCAACTTTACATCACTCAAAATGAAATTTATTCCCCAACTTTCACCATCAGCTAGCCTGGGTCTGCAACCTCATTTCTCTTTTTCAATACTTTATTTACAACTCCATTTTATAGATTGAAGAACCTAAATTTAGGTTTATTGTAAATTCATAGATCCAACAAGTATGAAATATAGTCAATAATCAAATTTTTATTAAATTTTATTCCTCTAGGTTCAACTTTTAAATACTGTAACGACCATCACTACTAATCAACACATCTATCTTTCAACGTTCTATTTACTATTCCATTTCACAAAGTTTGAAGGCCACTCTTAATCTCTCCTTTACTGTTAAAACTTCAAGGACCAAAATGCTCCTCTTATATCTCATTGGATTTATTACATGAGAGCAATTTTTTTCTCATCTCATTTATGTTGTTGAATTGTGATTTAATAATTGAGTAAATTCAATCCGTGGGAAAAAATTACATGATGGCCCAATGAATGAATCAAATTTTAATTGAAATGGATAAATATATTTTTTATATTAACAAAATTAAGTTACATAATGATTTAATAAACTGATAAATTCCATTTTTGTTATTACAATTATAATTTGAAACAAAATTATTTCCTTCACTATCATTCCAACTATTCAATGTCATTTTCATGTGTTCAAATTTCATTTCAACTATTCAATTTCACTTTCATGTGTTCAAATTTCAGCGATTAAGACTCATTGGATGCTACAGAAGAAATGGAATCACCACCTTTGACCTTGATGGTTGAAGTACTTTGCAATATAATTACCAACTAATCTGGCCTGGGAGTCGGAGCTAATCTCCTCCCACGAATTATTAGATGAGATTGAGTCTCGACCTCCAACTAATTATTTGATACACGTGTTTGTTGCAATACAAAATTAAATATTAATGTTCATTTTAAGATCATGTTTGCGTATGAAGCCCTATAGTTGGAAGTCGGTGTTGAGAAATTAGGGCTTTTATTAAAATTTCTCTTCTTGATAATTACTTGTGATTTCAATATGCTTATTTCACTTATATCTTATCATGGTTAGATTATTATGTTCTTCATCAAGTCAATTATCAAATGCACAAGAGACACATTGTTTAGGCTTTCAAGCTAGGGCTAAAACCTCTCCCTCTTGGAGAGGAAAACCCAATAGTAATTCTTCTTATATATCTTCAATTGACAAGTACCAAGACCATGATAAAGATCCTTGACGCTAGGATGCCTCCAAGACCCTTATCACTTGCTCTTCTAGGCTCCTTATGTTGATCTTAATTTTCTGCACTTCACTGCACCAACACTAGGAAGCTCAATTCCTAGCCCTACACAGTGAGCTCCTTTTTCTGCCCTTTCTTGAACTAGCCTCGACTTCCTAGAGACTTCTCCTCGCTGTGATAGACCTAGACCTCCCTAAATATTGGTGGCCCAAAATAGATCTCTTTTACACTGTGATGACCTTCTTCCTTACAGCCTTATTTACATTATGTATGTCACTGAGCTTATGCGAGAGTCTGAGATCAATGGCAGAGGCTAGCACTGCTCTCCTCCTCATTAATCACAGTTTCCTTCCTCGCATACTGTTTTAGACTAGATCTCCTTCTCGCATCCCCTTCCAGCCTTTTCCCTTTGTTGTATATCCTTCTCCTTATGCACTGCAGTCTTGGACCTAAATTAGACCCAAGACAGAGTCTCTCTTCCTTCCCTGGATTGCCTCCCTTTTCTTTGTTGAACAACCTCCTTCCTCACACCAAACTGTAGTCCCTAACTCACACCTTTTTCACAAAACTTGATCTGAATTCTTTCTCTCCAAATGAGGCCGCAATCCCTCTATATATAGGGATTGTCTCCCATCTCTATGCCGACATGAACATCTAAAGGTAGGTCGACTTGTTAAGGGTGGATCTTGACCACAATTTGAGTTGACTTCATTGAGCTTAGTGACAATGTCTTGGACCATATATTTACATCAATAATTTTTCCCTTTACAAGTGTAACACGACTCCACATTATATTTATGACAAGATGACAAAATCCTAAAGACATCAAGAAGAAGCCTTTGACCTATAATAACAACTCCTTGCTCATGAAACCCATGAGGAAATTATTACAGAATACATTTTATTATCTTTGTCTCTTCATTGCATAAATTCATAATTACAATTAATTATGAAGACCAGACGTAGTTACACTTTTCAACAGTCGGAAGGTCAGGAACAAGAGTTTTGTTTTTATCAAATACATAGGTCTAACCTCCGACTATGTAATATTCCTAATTAGCTTTTAGCTAATTAGAATATTAATTTTTGTTTTTGTCGACAATATAGATGAATAATAGGGTAGAGGGACCCATAAATCCCTTTAGTAGGAATAAAAGCACTTCTTAATGTGAATGTGGATCAATGCATATATATAGGGTCAAGATGAATAAACCACTTCTTGGTGTGAATGTGGGTCAGTGCATGTGGATGGGATCAATTTGACCAAATCAACAGCGCAGTCATGGAGGTAGTGGAGACAATGGAGGAAAACGCAGTCATAATGGAGGTTAGTGGCCATGTGTGTAGCATCATTATTGTGTGGGGCCAAGAGGGTGAGGGCTCACAAGCATATAAGGAAGGGGATGGCAGCCATAGAAAGCATTCAAAATATTGTTTATGAATTTCTGCACGCTTCAACTGTTTAGCTAATTCTGTTGTGTTGTTTAGCACACGGGTGTTTCCGAGCGGAAATCCCACCCTTATCCTCGGGGGACTTCCAGTGCCCACTCAGGAAAGGTTATTGAGTTTCATTTCATCATCAGGCATCAAGCCAATATTCAGCCCCTATCAGTAGCAAAATATCCTTCAGGAATTTCGTAATCCAGGAGGGCAGATCTATTGGAGGAGCAATAACCCAAGTTTCTTAGCTTGGCATCTAGTGAGGGGAGCAACCCTTCATCGGGGAAGTTGATTTGGAGGAGTAACAACATATTTCTCATCAGTTCAATCACCACCCAACAGTCTCCTAGTTTCAGTGCGTATATCAACCCTAGGGCTGCATTTTCAGTTATTGTCATTTCCAGAAATCCTTTATGGGTTAGCTTGGAAAAGTGCTAGAAAGATCATAGCTCTGATCTCGTCTATTTCTGAGCACCCAATTAGCACATCTCCGCATTCCTAGTTTTCAACAGTTGTATTTTCCAGTAGGACTGCGCAGTGGCAACATTCCAGCAGCTGTTGTAGCAACAACATATCATGTGTCGAGGTTTAGGGCCATTTTAGGATTTTCTGTCTATCTTGAGTGTCTTTTATTCAAGTAATTTGTACTTCATCTCCGTTATTGAATGTAATAAAATGACTTAGCTGATCTGCTCATATGCTTGATGTAAGGATGTTTACTGCAATTTCCAGTTTATCGTTCAATATTCATGTTTATTCTATTTTGGGATATTACTATGGTATCATAGCATAATCTTGGCTCAGCCTGTGGGGCATTTACATCTATGACATCTGAAGAAGAACCTCCTACAGATCGGGAGAAGCGGTATATTAATAGAGGTTGCAAATTTTATTATACAACCAACAAAGAAGACCACATCTCAGAAGAAATAGAAGACAAAGGCAAGTCTCCAATGTCGGGATAAATGGATGAGAAGGAGTTTCGAAAAATTCTTCTCCAATCTATGCAAGATCTCGCCAGAGAGATCAAGGAGATGAGAGTGGAGAGACAAAGGGAAACCCCATGAGGGTTGAAAAATGGAGAAAGTTCCGATACTTCACAGCATTGGTGTGAGCAACCGGTAGTGTAACATGCTTCACAACGCTCCATTATGCATACCTTCCTAGCAGTAGGAAATGGGGCTAGAGGACCACAAGAGCAGGTGGCTCTTAGTGATTATTTTATGGAATATGAATCTCAGTCTCAAAGATTCAAAGAACATCTGAACTTCCAAGAGTTCTGCAATATCAAAGATAACAGAAAACCCCGTAACAATAATAGAGGTGGAGGGTACATGTAGAACAATGATCTGCAACATACTATGGGTAGATTCTTTCTGCCTGCATTTGATGGGTCATCCAAGTGCACGAAAAAGGCTTGGGTGGAAAAATTAGACATTTATTTCCAGCTGAACCAAGTATCAAAGACTGAAGCTATTGAGATAACAACGCTGCACCTTGAAGGTGAAGCAAAAGAATGGTGGTTCCACGTATTGTCTACATTGGGACATGCAGGTGTGACTGCATATGCAGAGTTCACCTGGAGATTGGTAGAGAGATTTGATGCACTTTGTTGAGCTAGCTAAGCTCAAGCAGTCGGGAAACCTAGAGACTTATATCTCTGAGTTCCTAAAACTTTCTGTCACGGTGCCAAATCTGTCCGCAGCTAGGAGGGTATACATGTTCATTGATGGACTAGCAAAACCTTTGCATGGGTTAGTAAAGTCCAGTAGACTAGCTACGCTCCAATATGCCATTGAGTGGGATAGGGACTTACAAGATGCTTTGCCAAGGGCAAGAGCTACATTCCAACAAAAACCCTCATTCCAGTCAAAGGGGAAAGATATGAAGGTTCCACCCCCAAAAGGGAACCAAGGCAAAGGACCTGTTAGTGATGATATCCAGAGATATTTGAGAAGGAGGAAGATTTGCTTCACTTTCCAAGAACCATGGGTACCAAGCAATCAATGTTCGGCTGGAAAGGCACATTATATTGAAGTGTTCTCTGATAGTGAAGAGGAAGCAGAGGAGGAGTTGGAAGGGGACACTAGCGTTGTGGCACCAGGAGAGGATCCACCACCACCAGGAGGTGGAAATGGAGCATTTGTTCCAACTGGAGGGGTCCTTGCAACTTTGCAAGGAGTTACCAAGTATCTGACATTGAGAGTTCGAGGCACAATTCAGGGGCAACAGGTGTCAATATTGATAGACAGTCGGGCTACCCAGAATTTTATTGATACCCAACTAGTGCGGAGGAGAGGCATACCCATAGATGATTTGAAGTTTTCTCAGTTTTGGTTCCAAGAGCTAGAACCATGCAGTTTGTGAAGTATGTACCGGCATTGACTGTAACTTTGGGGACATACACATTGACATATCACTTCTTTGTTGTCGATATTCCTGACACTAATGTGATATTGGGTGTACAATGGTTGATCACACTGGGAAAGGTCACCACGGATTGGGAGACCTTGGAGATGGAATGGACAGATAAGAAGAGCGGTAAGCACCAAATGATCAGGGGCATGGACACCTATCCACCTCAGGTAGTCTCAACACATAGGATGGAGGTTGATTTGTGCAGAGGATACATAGAATGGGCAGCAGAACTGTGTATGTCGGAGGCAGGAGGCAAGGACAAATCGGTCCACTTTGATGTGCAGTCTATTCTAGACTGGTATTCTAGAGTATTTGGGGATATTCCACTGGGAAGGCTACCGGATCGGGGGTTTGAACATACTATTGAGTTGGAGAAGGTGATCCAAGCAGTAATCACCACACCCTATAGGCACCCCAAAGTTTACAAGGATGATATTGAGAGAACTATTCAAAAGCTCTTAGCTTTAGGACATATCCGACCCATCACCAGTCCTTTTTCTTCTTCTGTGGTCTTGGTGAAGAAGAAGGACTATAGAGCCTTGAATAATAAGACAATGAAGAATAGGTACTTGATTCCCAGGATCGTTGAGTTGATGGATGAGCTGAGGGGATCGAAGTTCTTTTCAAATATTTATTGAGGTTGGGGTACCATTAGATCAAGGTAAGGGATCAAGATATCCTTGAGACTGCATTTAGATGTCATTATGGCCACTTTGAGTTCTTGGTGATGCCCTTTGGGCTGACCAATGCTCCAGCTACTTTTCAGTCTTGTATGAACCACATTTTGCATGGTCTGTTGAGGAAATTTGTGTTGGTTTTCTTTGACGACATTCTCATCTACAACCGCACATGGGAAGAGCATCTGTAGCATATTGAAGCAGTATTACACATTCTAGAAGAGCAACATTTCTATGCCAAGCTCTCCAAATGTGAGTTTGGGCTCACATAGATGATTTATTTAGGCCACATCATTGGAGTGGATGGAGTAAATGTCCATGAGGAGAAGATCCATGCTATTAGGGATTGTCCAAAGCTAAAGAATGTAACAAAACTTCAGGGGTTTGTAGGCATCTGCACCTACTACCGAAAGTTTGTCAAAGTGTTCTCCCAACTAGCAGCACCACTTACAGATATGACCAAGAAGGGAGCCTCTAGCTGGACAAACACTGCACAAAGGGCCTTTGATAGGCTCAAGGAGGTGACGAGCAACTATCCAGTGTTGGCATTGCCAGATTTCACCTAGCCCTTTGTGCTGGAATGTGATGCTTCAGGGGAGGGTATTGGCGCAGTCTTGATGCTAGGGGGCCATCCCATAGCCTTTGAGAGTCAGAAGTTTCTGCCACATGAGAGGTTGTATCTCTGTTGAGGAGGTAAATCCCCTCTGCGGACAGAGGCGATCCCTACTAGCCCAGCAGGGGTCTAGCAACAAACAAACAATGTCATGACGCAGGTTCCTAATTACGAATGAAAAGGCTGGAGATAGAAGCCTACCTGGATTCCAACGCTAGGATCTGAAGAAGAAGCGTCCCCGTTCCTCAGCCTTGGCAGATCACAATCCTTCCACGATTTCCACGGACGAACACCTGCACATAGAAGAAACGAACAGATACAAGCATAGAAACCAGCATACGTAACTAAACATTAGTGAGAAAGAACATTACTCGCATTAACATGATGGAAAACAGAGTGGAACCATAATCATGATCATCTATTAAATAACCAGCGAAGAAAGATTACAACTAAGTTCTGACGTCGCGGTCTCCTTCGGACGGGTCTCCAGTAGTCCACGTCTCGCAAAACTTGCCAAGGAAAAGGAAAACCTCTCCAGAGTCTTGTGACAATGGTCTCCTCACTTGAGTCAGCCTTAAGGGAAAGAGAGGGTGCTTTACAACACAAAGGCTCTTGGGAATATGGAGATTCAGAGCTTAGGCACTTCAAGACTAGCTTGCCATTGATTTGAGCAAGATTTTATAGATGGGGAAGGAGGAGTTGGGATCCCTATTATTATGGGATTGGCCCTATCAACAAGGAAGGTTCCATGGGAGGTGGCAAAACCACTTCCCTCCATAGAACTCCCGCAGCCAACCTCCCAACTCAAGATAGGTGATGGTTTGTGAATTGGTTAAAACTCAACTTCCGCCATCCATATTTAAAAAACAACTCCCAAATTGGGTGGCGCGACCACGGCTCTATGACAGAGCGCCAGGTGGCGCTACCTCTTTGCATTAATTTCCCCATTGGCGCGAGTACTTAACTGCTTGCCCGCGCCAATGCTAAAAGGGCCGTTTTTAATGACTTTTGCAAGGAGATGTCTCAAGGGCAAATAAAGCTCATGTTCAGAGGGATGCATTGATGATGTTTTCAAGGCATGACAATGTCCACAGGTCACAGAATGGGTCCTCCATTGTGCGGGATGGGGAATGGTAAGGAGGGTGACAAATTACTGTGTAACAGATGCCCCCTAAAGTATGAGGCCCGAGAGGGAGAGGGGTGAAATGCTTTACGAGAACATGTTCCACTGAAAGCCCGCCGTCGGAAAACCTGCGCAGAAAGATACAACTGATATCTCAAGTACATGATGTATAAGTGGTATGGACGCAGCCATCCGAAACAGAGTATGATATAATCCGGATCCAGGGTATGGGCGCAGCCATCCAACTAAGATCAAATAAATAGACTCAGGTATGGTCGCAGCCATCCAATTAGTGAGTCATGTACATAATGATAATAATCCACAATCGCAGCCTGGATTACAACAGACACAATCCAGGGTCTTGCGCTCCATCTCGACCCAAAAAAGTACAAGTTCAAGCATGTGAATATGTGAGCTGAAGTCGAACATGCAAGAACATCGTCGGATTACCAACCAATGATGAAAGCTGTTAACCGACGCGAGAGAAACCACCAATAATGACAATGGTCCTCAAGGTACTACAGGTACAATCTACGGCGTGCGAATAAATGAGCTGACGTCGAACACCCGCAGAATCACTCGATCGGAGGCCAATAATGTAAACCTTTCGTCGAATGTGATGAACCTGCCATTGAGGCATGCAGGCTCCAAGGTACCATAAGGAGTCTCTAGACCAACTTCCTGGATAATGAGTTGATGTCGACAGGAAGTGACCTTGATCGAAGGTGGGCCATAATGATTCCCACATCATCGACACGAGACAGAGGAACATAA
This sequence comes from Pinus albicaulis, assembly GCA_034641835.2. Classification (NCBI taxonomy): domain Eukaryota; kingdom Viridiplantae; phylum Streptophyta; class Pinopsida; order Pinales; family Pinaceae; genus Pinus; species Pinus albicaulis. The sequence goes on along the minus strand of CM076570.1, from coordinate 1,410,283,947 downwards.
TGTTTTGTTGTGAATCACGATCGTATGAGAAACAGAGGAAGGTTGATATTTGCAGAGGCCAACTTCTCTTGAACATATGAACGGCACGACAGTGGACTTGGCAGTATTTGACATCAACGGATCAGAGGTCATGGCGACGAGGCAGTGAACAGATGAGAGGTCAAAAAGATTACCCAAACCCATGGAGGCAAAGTGAAGCAACGAGATGAGATGTCCCCAACCCGACACGGATGCAGACAAGTGCCATGTTCAAGAGCGACATACTGCCGACGACGACGACGATGGTTCCATTTTTCCCCCACCATTTCTGGCGAGTACCCCAATTATTTTTGATAACAAGCTTGAAGGGGATAGCATATGCTTGCGATATAAGTCCGCCCTTCGGGCGAATCCATCCTAGTGCATTTAACGAGTCCCGGGAAGGAGAAACTCGGAGAACGTCATTTCGACTAGATCCGATGTCATCAGGGTTTAACGAGTCTGACAAAGGAAGAACTCGGCGTCTTTTCATGTTTAGAGAGTTTGAAAAGACAGCGGAAAAGAAAACTCCACAGGTCCCTTTTCGTAAATAGTTCCCCGGATCCGAAAAGGTAGAAAACAATATCCGGGAAAACCTCCTAGTCGCGATAGGCTAGGGTATTCCTTTTTCGTAATCAATCCATCCCAGCCCGAAAAAGGGTTAAACTTATACTGGGTGGATGTCGATTCGTATCCATTTTAACGAGATCGAAATGACAAGGGCCTCGGCGATCTTTTCATATTTAGAGAGTCAGAAAAGAGCTGAAAGATGACTCCGGAGTGACTTTTTCGTGTATTTACCGAGTCCGAAAAAGTATAAAATACAACTCGTGTCCATCTTTTTAAGTCGCAAAAACCTGCTGCTGTACATACCAAGCAAGCGTAAAATCCATTTTCGACATAACATATGCAAATATTTGACAAAAATAACTTTTAAAGCTCATTTAACGTCGAAAAAGTTATAAATATGTCTAATGGGTAAAAAATAAAATTACTTTTTACTATTTACCTTGTGGAAAGCAACAGTGGTCCTTTTGGAACATAATCTTCTGACGGTGATTGCGACCAATCTAGGCAATCATTCAGCTTCTCGTCTGTCACAGGTAATAGGCGTCCCTTAGCTCTTCATTTCCATACATTTTTTAATGGTTTTCCCTTAGAAATCAACTCTGTGTGGCCACTTTTAAAATTTTAGGGCCGGGCCCAGTGGCGCGGGTATCGGGCACGGACCCGCGCCACTGAGCTCTTTTTACTGAAGGGCTCGCGCCACATGGCGCGACTGTTAGCAAAACAGCCGCGCCAGCGGCCGAACCTAATTTTCGCCTAAAATTCCGGTATTTACACCAAATTTCTTGAAATTTGAAGCTCACAAAAGATCTAATCAGGGGTTTTTGACCATATGAATGCAGATAACCACTCAAAATGGAAATCGAATGGAAGGAACGAGAGCACGGAGATGAGGATGAAGAGGCCATGCAAAGCCAAGCTTGCATGAGCGCTCTTAGAGACTGTGGATTGAAAAAGTTCTTCCTCACGCCATGTTTACGAGCTCAGCCTGAGCTCCTCCAATATCTAATCAGCATCTGGGATGAAAATGAACAAGTGTTCAGGCTACGAGACCAGGTGTTAGAATTGGAGGTCACTGACATTTATTTCATTACTGGATTGTCTCGTAGAGGTCCAATTCCTGTACTGACTGGGAGCAGACCGTCAGGGGAAAAGATGGAACAGGTAATGGCACGGGTGTGCCGAGGGGCACAAACAGGATCAGGAAGCAAGAGGTATACATCTCCACCATCCCTGATCTAGCACTGAGAGTAGTTCTCCACACCATTACGCGGGCTGCTGGATCGCAGGCTCCGCACGAGGCCACGAAGACCCAACTCCTGTTGGCCTCAGAATGCATGGGTCCCCTACTGTTCAACTGGGCAGAAGCAGTAACCATCAACATGAAAAGGCAGCTCACGAAGTGCAAACAGGGGAAACTGAAGCAGTTCGGGTATGGTTCCATCTTGGTATCATTCATTCTGGAACGCATACCAATCTTCCAGGGCCAAGGGGCCGCAGTGGCGAGTCCGATACCACGAGAGCCACGAATGGCTCGCTGGGCAGCACTGATGCCCAGATCTGGAGGTGGCCAACAGATGTCCTGGAGGCCAGAGTTCTTGAGGTGGCTACGGCGCCAACTGATCGTCGTGGAAGATTGGCCCTATTCGGGAACTGACTTTACCGGGGACCCAGATCTCCCACTACCAGAAGGAGACGACTGGGACGAGGAGCTGGGTAAGACCTCATATTTTTGATTTTGTGTTTATATGTTTTTTTGTTAATACACATTTGTCTTGACACAATTATATATGCATGCAGATGTAGGACCTGAGAGACCAGCCGGGATGTCTCCTATCTCTCGGAGGACACAACTCGCCCTTGAGATCCAGGGGGAAGGCACCGGAGGAGAGGAACTGATCCAGAACCTCGAGGGGATTGCCCATGGGATCCCAGACTATGCCCGACTATCAGATGTACCGATGGCATACCAGCGCCATACGGTGGGAGTTCCGAACCAGATCCACCGAATCCTGAGGCGCCTAGTGCGTGTAGTGACGTGCTATCATGAGCACCATGCGGATTAGTCTCTAGGATTTATGCCACACCTATTTTTTGAGAGACACAGTGTCTCAGGATGTATTAAGACAATTATGTATATTTTTTGAGTTTTATGTGACACACTCTATGTAAACATTTCGATATCTATATATATACATATCTATTTCTGGATGAGTTTTTCTTTACATGTGATGATGATTATAAATTGCGCAAATGTCTGTCTAATACCAAATTTGCTACTGCATCTGTTAATGTATTCAAATGTCTGGGTATATGATGATATGTAATGTAGTCAAAATTCCTTTCCAGTAATCGAATACGCAAATACAGACGTAAAATGGACGGGTTCCTTACCGAATAGTGTCCGTTCAGCTGTAACACTACAAGTTGTGAATCTAGGTACACGAGCAATTCACGGATACCAAGGTTTACTGCCTCGGTTAACAATTCCAATACGGCACTATACTCCGCGATATTGTTCGTGGTACGTCCTAAACACACACCTTGCAGGTTAATCAACTCACCAGCAGGATCGTAGATTACCCAGGCCGCGGAAGACAGATTCCTGGTACTGTGGGAGGCACCATCCGCGAAACCAACAAATGGATGAATAGACATCTGCACAACCAGGAAGACCCGATCAGCAGAAAGATGTTTACAAAGCACACCACACCATGCACACAAATGACAATCACACCTATGTACACACACCACACCAAGAAATTACTTCATGCGTATTACTTTTTAAGGTACAGCCCATTCCTAGGCTGCGCCAGCGGAACTCCTTCGTAATCTATAAGCTCATAGGCCCCATTTTTCAAAACACGTTTTACTATATAGGGACCGTGCCACATAGGCTGGAGTTTACCGGCTCCAAGCTTATCATGTGCCTGATCGTACAAGAGAACGAGGTCTCCTTCAATGAAAGAACGAGGAGAAACAGTTTGATCAAAATGAGTTTTGACCCTCTTCTTTTGTGCTTCGATGATCAAAGCAGCTAGTCGACGGGTTTCATCCAATCGTTCGAGATACAGGAGACGTTCTTCCTCAGGGGAGGTATCCGGTAAGAGCTCTACGGCTAATTTAAGTGAAGGAATTTCACATTCAACCGACAGAGTAGCTTCCAGACCGTACACCAATTGGAATGGTGTGAACCCGGTTGCACTCTTAGCAGATGTTCGGTATGCCCAGAGAGCTGAGAACAGTTGGAGATGCCAACTGGATTTATGAATCCCAACCGTTCGCTGAAGCATGGTGACCAAAACCTTGTTCACCGCTTCAACCTGACCATTCGCTTGAGGGTAGTATGGTGTTGATCTGTCGTGACGCAAGCCCAATGCTGAAGTCAGCTCCGTCATCATGTAATCACGGAAATGAGTACCATGATCAGTGACGATGGCTTGAGGAACCCCGAATCGTGCAATAACGTGGTTGAATATAAATGAAGCAGCCGTTCTTCCGTCAGCAGCTAGTGTAGGCATCGCCTCGGCCCACTTAGTGAAGTAGTCGACGGCAAAAATGATATACGCATGCCCCCCGGCCGAGTGAGGGTTACACGTCATAAAATCCACGCCCCATTTCGCAAAAGGGCCAACGGTAATAACGGGATGCAAAGGAAATGGCGGCGCGCGCATCTTGCGCTGAAAAATCTGGCACGGATGACATTTACGGACTGCAGTGATACAATCCTTGAATATGGAAGGCCAGAAATAACCTGCCCTCAGAATCTTTTGGGCAGTAGCATATCCGGACATGTGTCCGCCACAGGCGCCACTGTGGCAGTCATTCAAGACTTTCTCAGCCTCTTCCAAGGTAAGGCATCGTCGAAGCACCGAATCTACTCCAATACGATATAAGGTATCTCCTACGATACGGTAGGGTTGGGACTGGTGCCGAATCCGACGGCGGGCAGCTTTATCCAACTCAGACCGAAATGTCGCGGTCTGCAGATACACTATGATGTCACCGTACCAAGGATCACGAGTATCAATAAGAAACAGTGTTTCGTCCGGTATATGATCTTCTGAGTGTGAAGGAACAGAGTCTGTAGGGAGAGAACATATCAAATCCGCGAAGACCAGTGATTTAGTTGACTTGGCAGTGGTGAACTCCAAGTCAAACTCCTGCAGGATGACAATCCATTTGGAGTACTTGCCCCCTAGTAATTGTCTAGAAAGAATATACGTCATAGGGTTGCAATCTGAAACCACTGTTATCGTACGCAAAAGGATGTAATGGCGAAAGCGTTGTACGGCATGTACTGCTGCTAAGGCCAACTTCTCGACATGTGCATAACGTGTTTCCGGGTCGAGAAGGTTCCGAGATAGGTAATAAACGACATGTTCGTCACCGTTCTCGTCATCCTGCACCAAGACCATGGCGATGGTGCTTAATGCGGCGGCTAGATACAAAGTAAAGTCGCGGTGGTAGTCGGGAGGACGAAGCAACGGAGCATTGACTAGCAATGTCTTCAGCTTCTCAAAGGATTCCTGAGCAATTTCGTCCCAGTGAAAGGGAACATTCTGCTTTAACAAACGAGTGAATCCTTTGGCCACCTCAGCATAATTCGGGATAAAGCGCCTAAGAAAATTTGCTTTCCCTTGTAGACTCTGTAACTGATACAGGGAGGAGGGTGATGGGAGATTTATGATGGCCTCAACCTTTAGAGGGTCAAGGCGAATTCCGTCTTTCGAGACTATAAAGCCTAAAAGGCGGCCAGAATCGACGCAGAAGACGCACTTATGAGGGTTGAGCCTGATATTGTAGCGTCTGCAATGGAGGAATATCTGGCAGAGATGCTCAGGATGGTCTTCTCGCTTACCCGAATGGGCTGGCAAGTCGTCCAGATAAGGCTGGACGATATGGCGAATATCATGAAAAGCATAGGACATCGCGCGCTGGAACGTGGCGCCAGCATTTTTTAAGCCGAACGGGAGTTTTTTGTACACGAAAGTGCCCCACGGACAGATGAATGTGGTCTTATGTTGATCTTCAGGTGCGATATTGATTTGGTTGTAGCCTGAGAAACCGTCCATTAAGGAATAGATCTCACTCCCGGCACATTCGTCGATGATCTGGTCGATGAACGGAGTGGGATAATTATCCTTAGGACAGGCGCGATTGATATCGCGATAATCTACACAGACTCGAATTGTACCCTGCTTTTTATCAACAGGGACGATATTGGACACCCATTCTGTAAGGGGGATAGGATAAATGAAACCCGCGTTCAGAAGTTTTTCAACTTCTGCCTTGATGGCGGCGGCTTTCCGAGGATGCATGGGACGTAAGCGTTGGCGCACGGGTTTCGCACCTGGGTAGGTTGGAATCTCGTGCACAACAATACTTGGATCAATTCCCGGCATTTCCTCGTAAGACCATGCAAAAACATCTTGGAATTCTTTGAAAAGCTCCGTATAGACTTGGATCTCCTCGGAAGAACAAGTCACACCCACATGAATGTTCTCAACAATCCCCGGTTTAACGGAGATGTTGATTGGAACAGTTTGAGTAATGTTACTCAGATTACCCTCTGAAAATACCTCGTGCATCAAGATCGGTGTTTGAAGAGGAGGGGAAGGAACCTGAGTAGCATAACGCTCTAGACAGTCAGTCATTGCCCCCAAGCTAGGCATAAACGAGGAGCGATGATGCCCATCGCCCCAGGGCAGCTCCTCAAGAGACATAGTTTCAATGATAGCCTCATCTGAAGGAAAAGTCTCTCTAAGAGGATCGGGTGAATCAGCCTGACAAAGCCAGGGGGATTGTGAGTAGACGTCAAGAGCCATGCTCATCGGAGCATGCTGAGGAGGTGGAGGGTCCGATGCGTCAACAATCTCACAGTAGCTGATCTCTACTGGCGTTAAAGGCATGGATTCTCCAAACTCATATACCTGCTCAGGTGTAGGAATGAGCCAGGGGTCATCAGTCCTGGACAGCATGTTGACTTGAGCGGTATTCGGTGGCGGTGCGGGGAATATACCCATGAGAACTGGGTCTTTGAAAAGACCAGGTCCTATGCTGTCTGGGGGATTCGGAATTTGATCCACGTATGGCACGTTGTTCTCAGAGCTAGAGGTGAAAAACGACAACTGATCTACTGTGACAATCTTGCCCTCATGGGGGAACTTAATAAATCGAAAGACAGTAGACGGCACGCAGAGCATGGCATGGGTCCAGCTGCGGCCAAGAAGTATATTGTAGTTGAGTTTAGCGTCAACCACTTCCACTTCCACGTTGACAGTTTTTCCCTGCAATGTGATCGCAAGACTCTCAAGAACTCCCAGGGGTTTAGACTCCCGACCATCAAATGCCTCAAGGTCATTGGGAGATGACGACAAGGCTGGAGAGCCGATGGCCTTCCAGCAAGCGGAGGACATAACGCAAGTAGATGCACCTTCATCTACGACGGCTCTGTGAACGTTCAGACCGTTAATCCCGACTTGAATGACCAAAGCAATTTGATGCGGAAGCCGGGGAGTAAAATTCTCCAGATCAAAGGTGAGAAGGCTCGAGTCGGCGGGATCGATACCACCGATGGCAGACATTAAAGCCTTCCGTTGTGAAGGACAAATTTGAAGAACCTCAAGTGCAGACATGGCACATGGCGCCTGTGCCAGATCCTCAACGATACTGTAATGTTGAGCGGCACGAGCATTTGGATTATAAGAGGATATCCGAAGAACACCCTTGGGAGGTGGCTTCACAACGGGTTCGAGAGTCGGCTTCTCGATTTCCAACGGACCAGAAACAGGTGGGGGAGGCGGCCCTTCCGCAACTGCCTTCCCGGGTGCCTGTTGCTGACTGTTGTAATCCTTCGATCTCGTAGCGATAGTGATAGGTGCATTAGTCTTCATCATGAAAACACGAGACCCAAACGGTGCGAGATGATGAGCCTGTTCGACCATGAAATTCTGCTTGAGATGGAAAATGGCTCTTTTAAAACAGCCGGAGTTCCCTTTGAGCCTTTAAGAAGTTGACTGACTTCGGATCGTCTTGGACAATCTTTAGTGTAATGGTCACCTTCACGGATGAGGCAAGGAAATTTCGGCTTACGTTGTGAGCCATCCTCAGATCGAGATTTAGATTCCGGTTTTGGGGCATCAGATTTTGATTTGCCTTTGCCCTTCTTCTTCCCCTTGGAGGATTTGTCCACAGGATTGGCCTGAACGGCATTTACCTCCGCGGTTTTACCAGAATCGGATGAGGCGGGATTAGCAGAGGTATTGTTGGAAGAATTAGCCTTCTGCTTCCCATTCGAAGACTTCTTCGAATTTTGAGAGACGGAACCAATGACACCATCCACCGAAGGGGTAGGCGGGGCCTTTGTGGCTCCGGGCCGTGGAGCATCAGGCAAGATGTCATAAAGCGTGCCAGATTGCGAATAAACAAGATCCAGGTACTGGGCACGCGCGATAGCTTGTTCCTCCGTCACACACGCTCCCATCGCGATATCCTGAGCGATTTTATTGACAAGGGAGGTGGTGAACCAGTGAGTCAAAATCTGATCAGGTATGTGAAACTTGATCAGTCGACGACGGCGCCGCCACTCATGGATGTGATCCGAGATGTGAGTGGCCGAGTCCTGCTTCAAGGAAGACAGGAGGTGCGTCCCGGCCTCATACCGGACCGGTAACTGGAAATGCGTGAGGAAAGCCATAGCTAACGAGTTGAAATCTTGAAAAATACCACGTGATAGCTCTATGTACCACTTAGCAGCAGCTCCTGTTAAAGTACGCTGGAAAAGACGCAGACGAATCAAATCGTCGGTCCAAGAGTTAGACGAACACCAGAGGTGATAAGTCATCACATGCGCCTGGGGATCTTCTCCAGCTGTGCCCTCAAACTTGGGACAGTCACCTGGTATCTTGGTGGGAACCGGAGGCCAATATGGATTATGTGCAATCGGATCATTGGTCAACTTCGAGACGTCCGGTAGTTCCAAGGTAGCCAGGAACGGCAATGGAGGGTTAACTACCATGCCAGTCCCAGGATAAGGTCCGGTACCTGTGCTCCACGATGGTTGTGAATATCCCTGCCCCCACGGGTTCTGTCCCGCAGGATTCTGACAGTAGGGGGCATAGTTCGTATAACCAGACTGATTTGGCTGCTGGTAACCATAGTGCGGGGCTTGATAACCAGGGTTCGGGCCCTGATTAGGCGTCTGCCCTGTATAAGCAGCGTTTGGATTTGGCTGCTGAGCGTAGGTAGAACCAGGCGGAGGAGGATGATACTGAGAGCCTCCAAAGTGGTTATAGTTCGGTTGAGATTGACCATGAGGATAATAACCACTCTGAGGATGAGTAGGCTGCTGATAAGTGGAACCCTGCGGAGCCTGGTACGTAGGGCGCAGCTGTTGATTTGGCTGCGGCATTGAATGAGCAGGCTGCTGAGCAGAGTGAACGGAATGAGAGGGCTGCCCTGAATGAACAGGTTGACCCGAGTGAGGGGGCTGGCCTGAATGACCAGGCTGGCCCGGGTGACCAGGCGGTGTTGGTTGCGCAGGCTGACCTGGTTGTAAGTGAGCCCCAGGTTGTGCCGAATGGGTCGACTGGCCTGGAGGCGGAACACCGGGCTGTACCGGATGAGCCGGTTGCCCTGGTGGAGGAACAGGACCAGGTGCTTGCTGGAAACCAGTTTGACCTGAAGCAGAACCATAGGGTGGTCCTGGTTGATATGCAACGTTAGAAACAGGAGGATACTGCGGTTGCATTGGTAAAGACGGCTGAATTTTCCCCCCAGGACCATAGGCCTATCCCGGTTGATACCCTAGCTGAGGTTGAGCAGGTTGACCAGCAGGGCTATAATATGGTCCTTGCGGATTGTATAATGGCCCTTGCTGGCCCGCAGGGTAGCCTTGATTAGGCTGTCCCTGTGGGTCATACAAATAGCCAGGTTGGCCCGCAGGTTGGCCCTGAAGGGGTTGTCCCTGCGGGTTGTAAGCCTGGTTGTATGGTAAACCTTGAGCATATAAATAAGCCTCAGGAGCAGGAAGGCGCAAAACCTCCCCATGCTCGTCAAACTGACCTGGGAACATATACACGGGAGTGCCATCCTGTGCATAGTGCGAAAAGAAGGATCGATAAGGATCTTGGGGAACTTGTCCAGCTCCGGCGTTCGGCTGCTGTAAAAACAACCGATACTCCTCCGGAGAGATATTCTCCGGTATAGCAGTAGCTAGGTAAATGTCTTCAGGAGTTGGCCCAGCCCTAGTGGCAGATGCTGAGACAACAGCAAAAGAGGCAGCCACACAAACAGTGGGCCGAACGGGAACAGAAGTGACGGGCGTCGAAGGGGACACCCCGGGTGCAGTGGCAGCTGGTCTCGACGCGGGAGATGCTATCCCCATAGAGGCAGCAGCTGAAATGATCTGACCCAGAGATCTGTATCCCTGTGGCAAAGAAGGACTGGCTGACGATGTGGTAGCCAGCTCGGAACCGTCTCCCTCAAACAATCTACGAGGGATGCGCTGATAGTCATCAGACCCCGGAATTTCCTCACCAGAATCACTCATGGTTGATCCTGCCGTTAAATCACGCAAAAGACGGCGAGGACTAGGAGGAAAAACAACAGCAACAAACGGTGAACCCGATGTAAGAGAAAGGAAATCCCCAGTATGGTCGCCAATTTGTTGAGGAGGTAAATCCCCTCTGCGGACAGAGGCGATCCCTACTAGCCCAGCAGGGGTCTAGCAACAAACAAACAATGTCATGATGCAGGTTCCTAATTACGAATGAAAAGGCTGGAGATAGAAGCCTACCTGGATTCCAACGCTAGGATCCGAAGAAGAAGCGTCCCCGTTCCTCAGCCTCGGCAGATCACAATCCCTCCACGATCTCCGCGGATGAACACCTGCACACAGAAGAAACGAACAGATACAAGCATAGAAGCCAGCATACGTAACTAAACATCAGTCAGAAAGGACATTACTTGCATTAACATGATGGAAAACGGAGTGGAACCATAATCATAATCATCTATTAAATAACCAGCGAAGAGAGATTACAACCAAGTTCTGACGTCGCGGTCTCCTTCGGACGGGTTTCCAGTCATCCACGTCTCGCAAAGCTTGCCAAGGAAAGGGAAAACCTCTCCAGAGTCTCGTGACAATGGTCTCCTTACTTGAGTCAGCCTTAATGGAAAGAGAGGGTGCTTTACAACACAAAGGCCCTTGGGAATGTGGAGATTCAGAGCTTAGGCACTTCAAGACTAGCTTGCCATTGAGCTGAGCAAGCTTTTATAGATGGGGAAGGAGGAGTTGGGATCCCTATTATTATGGGATTGGCCCTATCAACAAGGAAGGTTCCATGGGAGGTGGCAAAACCACTTCCCTCCATAGAACTCCCGCAGCCAACCTCCCAACTCAAGATAGGTGATGGTTTGTGAATTGGTTAAAACTCAACTTCCGCCATCCATATTTAAAAAACAACTCCCAAATTGGGTGGCGCGACCACGGCTCTATGACAGAGCGCCAGGTGGCGCGACCTCTTTGCATTAATTTCCCCATTGGCGCGAGTACTGAACTGCTTGCCCGCGCCAATGCTAAAAGGGCTGTTTTTTATGACTTTTGCAAGGAGATGTCTCAAGGGCAAATAAAGCTCATGTTCAGAGGGATGCATTGATGATGTTTTCAAGGCATGAAAATGTCCACAGGTCACAGAATGGGTCCTCCATTGTGCGGGATGGGGAATGGTAAGGACGGTGACAAATTACTGTGTAACAATCTCGTATATGACAAATAGATGCTGGCCATTATACATGCATTGGCCAAATTCAGGCAGTATCTGGTAGGCAACAGATTCCGAGTAAAGACTGATCACAACAATCTTCGATATTTTCTTGAGCAGAAGCAATTTCAAGAGAGGCAACAAAAATGGGTTAGCAAAATTCAGGCATATCACTTTGACATTGAATATGTCAAAGGGAAGAGAAATGTGTTAGCCAATGCCTTATCACGGAGACCAGCAATGCTATCCTTGATGAGTGTGGATTCAGATTGGAAGGCCCAACTGTTGGTGGAGTATTCCAAATACTGCTTCACATGTGAGATACTAGATGGGCAGGTGACCGATGAGAAATATAGAGTAATGGATGAGGTCATCTACTACCTGGACCCGATCTTCTTGACTATATATTCTAAGGTCAAGGAGAAGATCTTGCATGCAGCACACGATTCACCACTTTTGGGCCACCAAGGTTTCAAAAAGACATACCGGGCCATCAGAGAGAGATTCTCATGGAAGGGTCTCAAGGAGGATGTGCTCTAGCATATCAAGGAGTGCGTAGTTTTCCAGAGGAATAAAGGAGAGAACAACCATCTTGCAGGGTTGCTACAACCATTTCCTGTTCCCGAGGGGAAATGGGAGAGCATTTCTATGGACTTTATTACCCGTTTTCTAGTAGTGCAGGGCAAGGATTGTATCTTTTTGGTCGTTGATCGACTAACAAAGTATTCACATTTCTTTGCCATCTCCTCATGGTACACTTCTTCACAAGTGGCCGAGCTTTTCTTTAGATATGTTTTCAGACTTCATGGTATTCCTAAGACCATAGTCAGTGATAGAGATAATCGCTTCAAGGGTGGATTTTGGCAGGAGCTTTTCTATTTGGTGGGTATCGAGTTGACACCGAGTACCAGTTATCACCCCCAGACAGATGGGCAAAGAGAGATAGTAAACAAGTGGCTAGAAGGCTACTTGAGAAACTATGTTTCGGTGTAGCGGAGAGCATGGCTACGCTAGCTCCACTTGGGAGAATATTACTACAATACGACATTTCATATGTTGATTGGTATGTCTCCATTTCGGGCTCTATATGGTTATGATGCTTTATAATTTGTTGATGTGATGTTTGGAGCAAGCAAGACTCCTAAAGACAAAGAGTGGATCTAAGAGAGTCAGGATATACTCCGTGCTCTTAAGGAAAACATTGCTACAACCCAAAATCAATAGAAGGTATATGCAGATTGACGTCGGGTGGAGAGACAGTTTGAGGTTGATGATTTGGTCTATCTCTATCTTCAGCCTTACAAGCAGTCTACGCTGAAGGAGAAGGGGTATGAGAAGCTTAAGCCATGTTTCTATGGGCCATACAGGGTGATCCGTCGTGTTGGGGAAGTAGCATATGAGTTGGAGCTCCCCAATGGGAGTAAGATCCACCATATTTTTCATGTCTCATGCCTCAAGAAGACCATTGGACAACATGGAGTTGCTACTATGGAGCTCCAACCCATTGATGATGAGGGCCATTTGGTTTTACAACCATAAGCTATCTTGGATACTCGGGAGGGGCAACTAAGAAACAAGGTGATCAAAGAATATCTGGTTCGATGGAGGAACCTTCCGAATGAGGATGCCACTTGGGAAGGGGAGAAGGTTTTGCAACATCCATCCTTGCAGTTTCTTAAGGACAAGCAACATTTGAGAGGGGAGGACTGTAATATTCCTAATTATTTTTTAGCTAATTAGAATATTAATTTTTTTTTTTTGTCAACAAGATAGATGAATAAGAGGGTAGAGGGACCCATAAATCCCTTTAGTAGGAATAAAACCACTTCTTAACGTGAATGTGGATCAATTCATATAGATAAGTTCAAGATGAATAGACCACTTCTTGGTGTGAATGAGGGTTAGTGCATGTGGATGGGGTCAATTTGACCACATCAACTGCATAGTCATGGAGGTAGTGGAGACAATCGAGGACAACGTAGTCATAAGGGAGGTTAGTGGCCACGTGTGTAGCATCATTATTGTGTGGGACCAAGAGGGTGAGGGCTCACAAGAATATAAGGAAGGGGATGACAACCATAGAAAGCATTCAGAACATTGTTTATGAATTGTCTTTTATGAATTTTTGCACACTTCAGCTATTTAGCTAAGTTTGTCGCGCTGTTTAGCACACAGGTTTTTCCGAGTGGAAATCCCATCCTTATCCTAAGGGGACTTCGAGTTCCCACTCAGGAAAGGTTCTTGAGTTGCATTTCATCATCAGGCATCAGGCCAACCTTCAGCCCCTATCAGCAGCGCAGTCTCCTTCAAGAATTGCGCAATCCAGGAGGGCAGATCTATTGGAGGAGCAATAACCCAAGTTTCTTAGCTTGGCATCCAATGAGGGGAGTAGCCCTTCATCCAAGAAGTTGATTGGGAGGAGTAACAACATATTTCTCATCAGTTCAGCCACCCCCCAGCAGTGGAAGTTTCAGTGCGTAAATCAGCCCTAGGGCTGCATTTTTAGTTATTGTCATTTCCAGAAATCCTTTCTGGGTTATCTTGGAAAAGTGTTAGAAAGCTCAGATCTCTGATCCCGGCTATTTATGAGCACCCAATCAGCAGATCTACGCATTCCTATTTTCCTTCAGGACTACGCAGTGGCAGCATTCCAGCAACTGTTGTAGCAACATCATATCATGTGCTGAGGTTTAGGGTCATTTCAGGGTTTTCTGTCTAGCTTGAGTGTCTTTTCTTCAAGAACTTTGTACTTCATCTATGCTATTGAATGTAATAAAATGACTCAGCTGATTTGCTCATATTCTTGATGTAATGATGTTTATTGCAATTTCCAGTTTATTATTCAATATTCATGTTTATTCTATTTAGGGATATTACAGACTATTACCTGAGGTTGCCTTCGACTATCGGATCTTCTTTTTCTTTCAACCCTGACCTCTGACTATTATTGAGGTTTTTTGGTCAAATTCCCAATAACATGTCAAGGTATCATATCATGTTCCTAACTTTTAGGGCTAATGTACTCAAAATTTTCAATGATATCCAAGAATATTGTTCATTTTAGCAGTTAAAAGGTACGAAAATCCATCCAAAATCTGCCTTAAATCGAGCTATCTTTGGTTGAGAAGCATGAAAAAGGGTATCTATTCTATTAAATTTATCAAACCTCAACAATTAACTAAATTCACAAACACAACATACTCACGAAACTCACACATATCTCAAAAAAATTTTGTTGACCCAAAACAAGTGTGAGCCAACTTTACATGACTCAAAATGAATTTTATTCCCCAGCCTTCAATTTTTGGCTACTGTAATACCATCAGCTGGTATGGGCCTGCAACCTCATTTCTCTTTTTCAATGATTTATTTACTACTCCATTTTATGGAGTTGGAGAACCTAACTTTACGTTGATTGTAAATTCATAGATCCAAAAAGTATGAAATATAGTCAACAATCAAAATTTTATTAAATTTTATTCCTTCACGTTCAACTTTTAAATACTATAACAACCATCAATGCTCTATTTACTATTCCATTTCATAAAGTTTGAAGGCCGCTTTTAATCTCTCCTTTATTGTTAAAACTTCAAGGGCCAAAAAGCTCCTCTTATATCTCAATTGATTTATTTCAGGAGAGCAACTTTTTTTTTATCTCACATTTATGTAGTAAGATAGTGATCTAATAATTGAGTAAATTCAATCTCTCGAAAAAAATTACAAGATGACCCAATGAATGAATCATATTTTAATTGAAATGGATAAATATATTTTTTGTATTAACAAAATTAAGTTACATAATGATTTAATAAATTGAAAAATTCCATTTTTGTTATTACAACTATAATTTGAAACAAAATTCTTTCCTTCGCTATCATTTCAACTATTCAATGTCATTTTCATGTGTTCAAATTTCACTTCAAGTATTCAACGTCATTTTCATGTGTTCAAATTTCACTGATTAACAATCATTGGATGCTATAGAAAAAATGGAATCAACCCCGACCTTGTGCATGGGTGCCACCGGAAGGTGGCAATCAACGTTCTTGACATAGAGCTAGGCGAAAAAAAGATGAAGCCAATCCCTCCCTAAAGAAATTTTAGCGGAAATATAATTAATATTTTTTTAATTTAATTATGCATTTTTAAATTATAAAATAATTCCTTGATCGGGGTGCGAGAGGGAATAATAATCTACTTGGGGATTCAAGGAATGAATGGATTGTCCAGAGTTATAGCTGGGAGGCAGCCAATCGTCACACCAAGCAAGCGAGAGTATAGGGAATTGAATGAGAAGGACACGCAGGGGCCTTCTAGCGCGACAAAACACGGGAGGAGTTTGATATGGTGATAGGAGATGGAGGCGACAAAAATTTCCTCATTTGGAAATCCTGCGGCGGTGTTAATCCGAGCGATATAGATGTGGATCTTAACGAAGATACGTCAGTGGCGAAGGTGTTGTTGGGTGCTTCCAAGTCAACAACTAAACTTCATGGAGCGCAAGGCGAGTTATGTTATCCCTCCTAACTCCTCTCTAGGTATGGTGATTGTTTGCTACATTAATGAAAGTGACAGGGTAATGGGATGGCCTTGTCCGGCTGGGAATGGAAGGCGTCTGTGGGAAGGTTCAAGTCATGTGTCTAAATTTGGTTGTTTCTATCCCTGTTTCGGTGAAATTTGGCATAATGCTCTGCCAAATGGGAATGTTTTTCTATGACTGTGGGGGTCAGAGTATGTGAAGGTGTTTCTTTGTTTGTTGGGGTTGGGGAGGGTCTAAATTTTGGTGGACTGTCCACTTTCGAAGTTATTATGAATGGTGGGTTTGTTGTCAAAAATTCAGGGGAAAGGGTATGCTAAGGGTGTCAATGTTTGTGTGTATGCCTTGAGTGAATACTTAATCTATTGGGACCATCTCAAAGAGGTCAAAGAGGTAAAGGTTCAAATTTAAAGTTGTGTGAGTAGTGCAGGTCTCTTCGATCATCTGGTTCACAGGGTGACTCTCAGATATGTGAAACAATGGAGTGGTATTGCTATACATCGAACTGTGTTTTGGTGGCGTGAATCGTCCCCTGACTATTCTGTTTTCCCCACTATATGTTGTTCTGTTAGGTGGCGTAAGAAGAGCCCTTATATTATAACAGGCGAGGGTGGTAACAACTTTTCAAGGGTTAGTGGGACTATTGCTTGGCTCAGGCTAGTGACCGGGGTTCAGGACCAACTTCAGCTCTACGACATAGGAAAGTGTTTGGCTCGACATGGTTAGGGGCACTAAAACAACGGGGGCAGGCGTCAGGGATGCTGGTAAAGGAAGCGACAACAGATACTGGAAAATGAAGGCCAACACCAAGTCCTCTGGAAGCAAATCGAAAAAGAGTGGTCAACATTCTGATGCGCAACGACTTGAAGAGACAATGCAGGCATATGATTCTGGCACACCGACAGAGATGAAGCAACTGATCAAAACTTGGGAGACAGAACTGAACCATCGTGCAATTGAGGAGGTCAAGGTGGAGGATTGACATAATCTTGTCTCGGATCTAGGCAACACTCGGGGACGTTTTACTCAGTACAAGCACACGATGCACCTATATTGGATGATGAAGAGCTTGGTGGCCCGAGCTATAATGTATCCTATGGGGTAGGCCAGGGATCTAGACCTGGGACTGTAGGAAATTCAAAGAAAGTTGCAGCTGATCCAAGTTTAGATTCAACATCAAAACAAACGCCTTGGTTTCATTGAGGGGCACGTCTAGTACCTCCCTTAGTATGAGCTACCAGGTTCGAGTGCTCATAACCCGAATCCAGTGGAGTGTTATGATTAGATGGTGTATTTATGTTTACTGTTTTTGGAATTTTGTTAATTTTCATTAAGTTTCATATGTCGAGTATTATGGAATATGGTAGATATATAAGAAGAAATTGTTGGGTATATTTGCAGGCTTACAGAGCCTTGAAAGACAGACATAAAACATTTTAATTTTGGATGGATTATAATGCATATCAGTGGCCAAAATACCTGGTTTCCCTCGGGGCAGGTTGCGGTCACCGAACGTCCTCTATATGAATGTAATGTGCTTTTAAATTTGAATGAATGAAGAAGGTCCTACTCATCTTACAAAAGATAATAATTATAAAATAATGAAATTACAGTAATGTAATTAAGTTGTGAATAAATTTATATTTATAAGTTTAAATTAAAATTAAGCATAAAAAATTGCAACATACTACGAACTAATCCCGAGGTCGGGCAGTCGAAGCTAATCTCCTCCCATGAACTATCAGATGAGATTGAGCCTCGACCTCCAACTAATTCTTCGATGCACATGTTTGTTGTAATAAAAATTTAGTTATTAATATTCATATTAAGATCATGTTTGAGTATGAAGCCCTATAGTCAGAATTCGGAAGTTCAGGGACAAAAGTATTTTTTTAACCAAACACAAAGGTCTGACCTCCGACTGTTACTAGAGGTTGAGGTTGCCTTACACTATTGGATCTTCCTTTTCTTTCAACCCTGACCTCTTACTATTATTGAGGTTTTCTGTTTAAATTCTCGGTAACATGTCAAGGCTATCATATCACGTTCCTAACTTTTAGGGCTAATGTACTCAATTCTTTCAACGATATCCAGGAATATTGTTCTTTTTAGCAGTTAAAAGGTATGAAACTCCATCCAAAATTTGCCTCGAATCTAGCCATCTTTGGCCTAGAAGCATGCCAAAGGGTATATATTCAACTAAAGTCACCTCGTGGAAAGCTATCTTTGGCTAACAATCACAACTAAGGGTAATATATTCTATCAAAGTTACATAATTGCTTCCTCTACGGTACAAAGCTATTTTTGGAAAGATACAATGTGCATTTTAAAGTCAACATAAAATCTAGGAGTGCTTTCAATTGTTTATTATTTAGCCCGTTATATTTCACAATCTTTGATGTTACATGTTAAATTGGGAAAATAAACCTTAAGATAAACCTGTGCAATATATATGGTTTTAAGATAGTAAATTGTAAAGTTTTTTTTTATAAAATAATTATATTTTATATTTAAATACTTCAGCGATCATAAAAAGAGTGATTATAAAATTTAGTAGTACACATAGCATGAAAGTATATATAAAAATAAGAAGATAAGAACATACTCATGTTCAATCATGTTTTTGGGTTCTATGGAGGGGTGAATTTCTTTATACTTTTGCCAAAGTGTTTGTAATAATGGTGTGGTTTTATACAATATTTATATATTTTCTACTATATAATATAATTTTTTTTAACTTAGACGTTTTCAAGTTTTCAATATAGGACAAACTTCCAAACAATATGCTCCACTTTCAATATTATGACTACATTTGTTTTTCATCTTAAATGTTAATATTGACTTTTGAATTTCCCAGATCTGAGTGAAATGGAGGCCAGCTCATCTCATGGTGCGACATGCCATTCCGCATGAAGAACCGACGACGATACAACAAGAATGTTGCACTTGGTGGCAGTTGAAGGCCATTAATATAGTTAATGAAGGAAATGAATGCGAGTTGGGGCTTCGATCGAAGAGGCATCGCCTTAATAAACCATCACAATGCTAACCTTTGCACTCTGCCATTGATCTTTCAGTGAAGTGCTGCTGATTTCTCTCCCCATCGCCTGGTGCATTCTGTGCGACTTTGCTCTCTCACTACCATGGCGCCCATGTAGAGATAGAAGCCCCGCAGAGGGAGCACCAGAGGAGATCTGCATGCCAGGCTCACTAGAGCTTCCGCAAACCATTTCTGCCACTCCATGGCTGAGCACGATACCTCTCCTGACTCGCCTTTCGCGGACCCGACCATAGATAGCACCTCGACTCTCTCTGCAACCATGGGCACCGCTGTCAATTCCTCCGTCCTCCAGATTGTGGAAGCTCCCTCCTCTCATTCAACTCTCATTGCCTCCCTCACTCCCACAGATAAAACTTCGGAGTCCTCACCTGCAACTCACCTTCTACCGATTGTTGAGCCTTCCGCACCGACTCTGCCCAGATTGAAGAGGAGGTACTGTAAATCGACCGTTCCCTTAGCAATATTTCCTCAGCCCAAAAAGCTCATGTGTCTGCCCATCAAATATTCCTCACTGTCTCTAGCTAATCTGTGGCACATATCAAATGAATATCATCATCACACATATCATTTTAAACAAATAAACAAAAAATTATTAACACACAATTTGCTTCAACTGAATAAATTAAAATCTACAAACATTCCATTCATATATATAAATAAGGAGTGACATGTCTCCATGTGTTTTTCGTTTTGAAATGTTTGCATTGGTTACATTAAACTATTCTGATCATTTTTGTACACATTATGCCACTTGAAACACCATGATTGGTTAAACATAATTTTTTATTATTATAGAAATTAAGGGCAATAATATGTTAAAACTTTATTCAAGCCATTTCTTTAACAATATATTACTTTAAATAAAAGTTTATTATCATTTACTTCAAATAAAAGTCTATTATCATTTCCTTTATTCTTAATATTAGTGTGTTGCACTAGCTTATCATTATGGTGTGTAGTTTATATATATATATATATATATATATATATATATATATATATATATATATATATATATATATATATATATATATATATTTGTGAGAAAAATCATATTATATGGTTTAAATTGTATTTTTGAATGTTAAAATAGAATTAATAATTTTAAAATTTTTGAAATATTTAAATTATATAAATTTTACAATTTAGAAATATTATTTTCTCAACTTCTAATAATTTTATTAAACTATTAATAATATTATTATCTTTATTAGTATTTTAATTTTAATTTTAATTTTTAATTTCAACAAATAGTTTTTGCTTCACAATTATATAATCTTATTATTAATTTGCAAATATTCTTTTTTTTGAAAAAAAATACCCATAAACTTATTTTAAAGTTATAGAAACTTTTAAAATAAAAATATAATTGAAATTTTAAATACATAAATTTTCAATGAAGTTCTTTTATTTCAAATAATTTCATATATTTTTTTTAAACTAAAACGGATATATGGATTTTATTTATCTGAAAAATTTATGGGTCATTTCCGGAGTGTCCCCGTTTACATTGCAGATTTCTAACTTTTGCAGCTTTTAATCTATTACAAATTTCAAGGCATTTGAACAAAACTTTCATTGTTTACAATAAACAGCCCTTTCATGAGAGCGCTGCCTTTGTTTGCCATCTGATCTGCTTCTCTATTTGACTTTCTGAGAATATGGTAAAATTTGCAGCTGTCAAAGTCTAGGAGAACTCTTTTCAATCTGTCCAAAATTTTGTTGAGGCTAACATTGTTGAACCAAGATTCCAAATTTAAGTTTTTAATTATTATCTCTGAATCTCCGAAAACTTGCAGATCTTTAACACCTTTGTCTCGAGCGATAAGGCAAGCTTTGAGAAGCCCGAGGATCTCTGCTTGATTGTTGGATTTCTGGCCTAATCCCCAATAGAAAAATTCTTTTGAAGAGCCATCCGGAGAGTAGATGACCCCCCCAGCACCAGCGGCACCGGGGTTCCCTTTAGACGCCCCATCAAAGAAGATTGTGGATAATTTTTGGGATCGCCACCAAGATTGAAAGGATTCATCATTATCTCTTAAGCGCCAGTCCAGATTACCACTTTGAGGAGAGGGGAAATATCTGCTTGGATAAGGCACTAGAGGGCCTAACCACATCTTTTCTTCGGACAGAAGCAAAGGATCTTCTTTTAGATATTGTTGTTGGGCCGCTTCCAGAAGAAAGGACTTGGCTTTTGCAGATACTTGCAGCGGGGAGTGCTGCACCTCTTTGAAGATCTGCTGATTACGTGCCAACCAAAGCTGCCAACAAACATATTTGGGTATCGCTATCCAGATTTTTCGCCAAAATGATTTTTGGGGGATTCGATGGGGGTAGAAATGACTCCAAGAGGCAAATAGTTCAGCAACAGAATTTTGGGAAGGGGCTGGAATCTACAAGTCCTGTAAAATGAGCCCCCAGACTTATTTTGCAAAAATGCAATCCATAAATAGGTGTTGGGCTGTTTCGGTGTTGTTGCTGCACAACGCACATCTGTGAGGCCCTACTATGTTCCTTTTCTCCAGATTATCTCCCGTTAGAAGTTTGTTATGGACCAAGGTCCAGAAAAAGAAGTTCACTTTTGGTAAGGCAAGAGATTCCCAAACATTTTTTCAGAAAGCCGAAGTTTGACTGCTATTTCTAGAGGCCTGCAAAGCTCTATATCCTGTTGTTGTGGTGTAAACGCCGGACTGGCCCCAACCCCAGCTATCTTTTATGGATCTATTGACAGGGGCAGCATCCTCCAAAAGATCTTCCAGCAAGGTTTGTTGATGAGCCAATCTGACTGGAACTCTGTGAAGATCCCAGCCGGCCCAATCACCACGCTGATCCCATTTCGATAGGTCATAAAGACTTTTCAGTGTTGCACGCTCCAGCCAATTTCTGAGGTCTGTTATGTCCAAATTTTCTGCCAGAGGCGCGTTCCCCATGATGCTATCCTCCCACAGTTGAATACGTTTACCGCTTCCAGGAATTCTGTAGATCTATTTTTTGAAGAAATTGCTGCTTTTGCGGCATAAATTCCAAACCTGCGT
This sequence comes from Pinus albicaulis, assembly GCA_034641835.2. Classification (NCBI taxonomy): domain Eukaryota; kingdom Viridiplantae; phylum Streptophyta; class Pinopsida; order Pinales; family Pinaceae; genus Pinus; species Pinus albicaulis. Next base: position 1,410,261,963 of record CM076570.1, on the reverse strand, counting down.
GCTATTTTCTGTGGTAATGTTATTCAGATTGCTGAGAGCTTTGTTGATGCCATACTTTGATCGCAGAGTGATACTTACTGGGTGTGTGGGCTCGTGGATCAGCTTCCACAAAATTTTACCTCCCAGAGCTAAATTGACAAGAGTGGGGTCTCTTATTTGCAGCCCCCCCTCCTCCATCGATCTTTTGACAACCTCCCAATTCACCAAATGCATTTTTTTTTTCCGTTGCCCTTCCCTCCTTGCCACAGAAAATCTCTGAGAAGTTTGGTGATCTGCTCCATCACATTTCTTGGTGCCAGAAGAAATGCAGCCTGGAAAATTGGAAGCGCAGATAGCAACGATTTGATTAGGATCTCTTTGCCTCCCTTGGTCAACCAGTAGCCACCCCACACTGCTATCTTGGTTTTAATTTTAGAGATTATTTCGCTCCATAGAGATCTTTTATTAACTCCAGATATGATGGGTAGGCCGAGATACTTAAATCTGTCCCAATTTGTTTGTCCTTTGAACCCAAGAAGAGTGGTAATGCCTGTAAGTTCTTGCTGGTCTATGTTCCAGCTGTAAACTTCACTTTTACTCTCATTCACTGCAGCTCCAAAAACTCTGCAATAATTTCTGAGGACTGAGTCAAAAGCTTTGGCAATTCTAATAGAGGCTCCACCGAGGAGGAGAGAATCGTCAGCAAAAAGTGCATGATTCAGGGGATCAGCTCCGTTGGAAGGTTTGAGACCCGGAATGTTACCAACAACTCTTTCTGCAGTGAGCTTTCGACTTAGGGAGTCTGCCATTAAGATGTGCAGAAAGGGGGAGAGTGGGCATCCCTGCCTGATGCCTCTCTGAGCTTGGAAAAAGTTTGTTGGTCGATCGTTGACTAGGGGGGCAATCCACTGATTGTCAATACAGGCTTTAATGAGATGGACAAAATGAGGCGAAAAGCCAAAGGAAAGAAGAACGTTGCTGAGGAATGTGCGGTTCACTCTGTCAAATGCGTTTTCCATATCTAATTTTATCACCATACCTTTCTCTTTCCGCTGTTTACTGAAATGGATAGTCTCTTGGACCTGGATTACGTTATCCAGAATATGCCTACCTTCCACAAAACCACCTTGAGAACTGGAGATCAATCTTTTTAGCAATGGCTTAATCCTATTTGCTAACAGCTTAGCCAGAATTTTATAAGAAGCATTACACAGCGAAATAGGCCTGAATCTAGCAAATGATTCAGGGTTGGTATCTTTAGGGATTAGAGCTAGGTAAGTGGAATTGGTTCCTCCACCTATCTTGGCTTTTGTCATGAATCCGCTTATCATTTTATGAAGGTCTGCCTTGATAATATGCCAGCAAGATTTATAGAAGTGGATTGTGAATCCATCAGGCCCAGGTGCCTTGTCAGCCTCCATGGACCATATTACATTTATGATTTCCTCCTCCGTGATAGGTCTGCAGAGGATTGCGTTATCTTCAGGGCTGATGAGGGAAGGTATGTTGGAGAGGAAGACAGCAGTTTCCTCATCATTACTTTGAGCACTTTCACTATATAGGTTCTTGAAATGAGATTCGGCGGCTGCTTTGACTTGATTGAAGCCTTTGCAGACTTGGCCCTCTGCTGTTTTGATTTCTGCTATATAATTCCTTGACAGTCTCGCTCTGTATTGCCGGTGGAAGAAGGAGGTGTTCTGATCCCCAACCTTCAACCACAGGCTTCTAGATTTGATTCTCCAGTATTCTTCTTCCTTTCGGAAAGATTGATATGCTGTTCGTTGGAATTTTATTTCTGTTTCCAACAAAGCTGCTGTGATATCTTTACTTTCCATATCAGTTTGCAAGGACTGCAATGACTGCACTGCCTCTTTTCTTTGTTCGGTAGGAGTAGGGGTTGGTTTCTTTATCCAGTCTTTCAGAGCTTGTTTTGTAGCTTTCAACTTTTGCTCCCATACATAACTTGAGGATCCCGTGAAGGATTTGGACCAAGCTGCTTTCACCGTTTCTAAGAAACCATCTCTCTCAATCCAAAGAGGGCTGAATCGAAAAGGGATGGGACCTAGGTCTTCTTCATCTTCCAGAAGGAGCTGTATTGGCTTATGATCAGAGGTAAGTTTAGGCAGAATTTTGGTGATGATGATTTTTTTGTTCATCATTATGGAGCTTTGCACCAGAAAGCGGTCTAATCGAGCAGAAATGTGATCCAATCCAACCCGGTTATTGGTCCAGGTATAAATGCCTCGAACAGGGTTAAAGTCTAAAAGATCCCAACTCTGAGAGAGCTCCTCCACCTTGGGCAACATGGGGTCTCTGATGCTGGTACCCCCCCTCTTCTCTTTTGCTTTCATTACAATATTTAGATCCCCTGCTATAATGATATTGGTGGGAGAAGACAGCTCTAAAAAAGCAGAGAGAGTGTTCCAACATTCTCGTTTTTCAGAATAAGAAACTGGTACATAAAGATTGAAAAGAGAGATCGATAACTTACTTGCATTTTGTTTCAGTTCCGTGAAGATCCAGTGTTGGGTTTCATGGGAATTATTTAGCTGAAATAGGTCTTCGTTCCAGAGAGTTTCCAACCCCCCAGAGGTACCCCTTGCACTGACTGCTTTGCCTGTTCTTTTATTCCACTTTGATCTACTGATCTCTAGAAGGGCCTGCCCTTCTATTTTGGTCTCTTGGAGCATGAGGACGTCTGAGGGTTCTGCTTTCAAAAGGTCCTTAACTGCATCGATTTTGGAGGGATTCCCCAGTCCTCTACAGTTCCAAGAGACGAGTTTCATTATTTACTGTAAGGGGGGTTGGGGCCTCCCTTGGAGGGCCTTGGTCTGGTATTTCGTCCGATTAACATTTCTATTGTGGGCTGACTTCCTTGTGTTTTGAGCCTTTCTGCCTCCTCCTCCCTCTTTTCTCTACGGGATTTCCTTCCTGATTTTTTCGATGGTCGCTCATAGGTTTCATCCCCCGATGAATCAGAGCTTTCCATTGGTTTTTTCCTTATTATTTCTGCGTATGAAGGATTGGTGGGGCTGCCTTGATTGGTATCGCTCTGTGTTGCTTCCGCTCCCACTTTGTTTTAAGGTGGAGTATCTGCCTGTTCCACTTTCTCCTGTGTTGGATTTACTTGGTTGATCTGCTGAACACTTTCTGTCCCATTTGGATTTGCTTCCGTTTCTTGGTTGTTTTTGGATCTGCTAGTTCCTCCAATCATATTGCCTTTACCTGTGCCTTTTTTTGAGTTTGCATTTTTCTGAACTAGGGTCCATTGTTCCCCGTTTTGTTTATCAACTTGTTCCTCAGCCTTCTTCTTGCAGTGCTTTGCAAAGTGACCGTGTCCATGGCAGTGTTTGAATTTAAAAGGTAGCTGTTCATAGTCCAACTCTTGGACATGCATCCACCCAGCAACAGTGAGTTTGATTGCTTCCGGTAACCCCTCTTCAAGATCCACTTCAACGCAAATGTGAGAGCAAGAATACTGGTCCTTTCTTGCAGCTTGGTCTATGTATTTTCCCAAAGCATTCCCTATGATCTGGAGGGATTTATGATTCCAACAATGGAGAGGCAAATGGGGAAGCCTAACCCAGACCGGGACAACAGAGGGAACATCCTGGGTGGGATCAAAATTAGGAGACCATTTGTTTAGGTAAAGGCCCTGGGGACCCATGAAGTAAGGTCCGTTTCTGAAGATTAAGCCTCTATCGTCGGGGTTTTCGAAGACAAACAAAAAGAAGCCCTTACCCACGAAGTAACTTTTGACTCCCTCTTTGATCAGAGGCTTCCAGTTCCTTTGAGTCCATTCCTCAACCGATTTTGGCGAAGGCCAAAGGCCCGTGAACTGGCCTATGAGGCCTCTTTCAGCCAGATTCAGAGCCACTTTGCAGGTATCTTCTTCAGGAAGGGCCACTGAAGGGATTGAGTCCATTTTCTTAACAAACTTCTGCTGAAACGCTGAGGGAGGGCGCTTAGGGCCGGAAGCAACCAATGATTTGAAAGCCAGAACCTCCTGAGGCAGAGGAGGGGGTTCAGGCTCCCCACAGGCTTCCATGTTCAGAACGTGCACAAGGCAGGGCGATCAGAAGGGCACAGATGCCTCAGAATCACGCTGGAGCTGCCAGCAGCCCGAGCGCTAGTAGCGCGCGAGGAGGCAGAGCAGAGAGGGAGACCTCCCCGCCTAGAGCAGCTGCTAATCTATCAAAATCGCGCCCAAGAAACGAGCCCTGGAACAAGTAATTCCCAAATAATTTCATATTCACATATATTATTTTAACCAAATAAATTAAATGCACATAATTCATACAAATAAAGCCTAATATGCTACCACATAACTCTAGTTTAAATAATAAATTGTGTAATTTACATAATTTGTATCTTAAAAAATTATGTAATGTAGTAAAAACAAATTTTAAATAACTAAAAAAAACCACCAACTAACTTAAAATTATATCATTATATTTTAAGCCAAATAATTACACTATACTATACTCACATTAATTTATAAAAAAATCAAATAATTTGTTTTCTCTCAATCATATTACTTCTCAAGTGATTTTTTGATAAAAAAAAATCTTCACACCAATTTGCTTTTTCCAAAATTTAATAATATCGACTTTTTAATCAATCAAAACATATTTGTAAATACAACTCTAACACACAGCCAAATATGCTTGGAAAAATGGTAAGGTTTTCCAAAGCCTCTTATTATCTTGCCTGAGGCAGAGATATAGGGTTGATATTCATTTAGTTTTAATTTTGACTAAAAATTAAATCTCTATCTATAAGGTTAACATTAATAAAATAATTCAAATTCATTTTTTAAAATATTTTATTTTATTTATCTTAGATTTTATTGATTGTAGTTTTATTTCTCTTATTTTGTAATCATCCTCGTGAGGCGTGATGGACTGTTGTACAATCCAGTGTCAACTGACGCGTTCATCAGATTCCTTGTGCGAGCCTATCATATCTCTGGATTAACACAGTACTGTCACTATGCTATGCCGGAAATCGGATAGTCCAGCTTATCCATTATGCATGGATAACTCGTAGATTGTGTTCTCGGTTCATGATAAGAAACTTAGAAAGTGAATGGTTTTGTTCTCCAAAGGCGTACGTTCCAATCCCGATTCACAATTGCTTGTCGTATATTATGTTAATAAGCACATCTTCCTCTCAACCAATTAGAGGCAAAGCATTGGCTGCATGAACATTCTAACCTTGCATAGTTATAACCACTGCTCCGATAATACTCTAATAGAATTTCCAATGAAATTGAATTTACTTGTATTTCAATTGAAATAGGTATTCATCCAAAATTCTTAACTGTTAATGCAAATGTGGCAGACCGATTTTCTTCTTACCAAACCAGTATAGAGGCTACCATTAATTTTCATGCAACTAATAAAGAGGCCACCCTTAATTTTGATATCGATAGAAAATTGAAATTTCACACAATATGATGAGATATCAAGCTCTATTTGTGCTTTTAGATTTTCTTTGTAAGTTCATCTAGTCAGTCTAATCCAATTTATTTTCATCGAACCCTACGTTATTAAAGTACATTTGTGCGTTTATTAGAGAAAAACAACTCGTACTATGGATATTTGCCAAAAATAATGGATGAATCTGGTAAGATAGCTGTTATCTTCCCGTTTAATGTGTTTGATTATCCCAATTTAATTAGGTTATGATTTTTTTTTTTAATCTTAATTTTAGAACCCCTCCATCACACGTTTTGGCATGGTTAATGTATATATAATCATAGTCTAAAAAACCACATATATCTATATATATATCAAAGATATTTATTCTTTTCAGCCTAAAATGTTTAAGAAACAATATAAGTCTAATATAATAATTATATTACTCGTAAAAGCAATGAATAACGAACTACATAGAGATTAAGGTATTCCATTTCAAGTATATAGATTTAATGATATTTATAATGATAGTTTAGAGGTTTATGTGGTGTGAATTTTGAGATAGGAGATTCAGAATCTCTAAGACTCATCTTAAACATAAAGATATTTACAATATTATATTTACAATTATATTGAATTATAATAATAAAAAAATAAAACTATTTGTATTTGTATTTGTATTTTTTATTTTATTATAATTATTAATAAAAATTTTAATGGATTTAATTATTATTATTTATATATAAATAAAAATATAAAGGGTTACCAAATTTATTATCAGGCATGCCTGCCTCTATGCAATAGGTATTGTGTTTACCTCTATTAATTTGGTCAACCATCTTTATATATTAAATTTGATCAAAGTTGAACATAGGATATTATTTTTTTTATTTTATAATTATTTTATTAAGAGTTATCTGTGTTATCTGATTGGCCAGAAACTTTCACTTGTTATTGCAAAATGCATAGATTTTACAGCCATGGTTTGTACTATCATAGTAAACGTCTTGTACTTTATTGAAGAGCTTGTCACCTATTTCAAAAAATCATAAATTAGATTATCGTTATTGGAAAGTGGGAGGCGTATTGTTATTTGTTCTTTTTGGTAAGCTATGAAAAAAGTACTTTAGGTGATTTAGGTTATTTAAATATAATTTATTAATATTCCTTTTGTTAAATTTCTAACATTACTGCCATTGGCTACCCAATGAATGTTTACAAATATATTATGGGGAAGGTGAATCACGTACATGTACTATATGTGGAGTAACACAGCACGGCTGGCAAAGCATGACTTAGGGCCTAGGTTCACTTAACCTTGGTGCTGGCAGCTAGGTTATCTCAGCTTCAATTTTTCTTTTTTTTTTAACAGACTAAATGAAGTAATAGCCCAACATGATCACTAAATGACATAATAATACTGATATAATAATTTTTAGATTAAAAACTCGGTTATTTTAAAACTTTGATGCCACTGTTTCTTGGTCTACACGTCTTTGACAACAACACATAAAATAAAATATATGTGATTAAGTTATCTAATACAAGACTTTGTTTGAGGATCAATTGTTTATTTAAAACGATTTGTCCGGAATATCATTATTGGAAAGTGGGAGGCGTATTGTTATTTGTTCTTTTTGGTAATCTATGAAAAAAGTACTTAAGTGATTTCAGATATTTAAATATAATTTATTAATATTCCTTTTGTTAAATTTCTAACATTATTGTCACTGGCTACCCAATGAATGTTTACAAATATATTACGGGGAAGGTGAATTACGTACATGTAATGTATGTGGAGTAACACAGCACGACTGGCAAAGCATGACTTAGGGCCTAGGTTCGCTTAACCTTGGTGCTAGCAGCTGGCCTATGTCAGCGTCAATTTTTCAAAAAACACTAAAGTTTTACTTTAAAAAAGTTTGATTTTTTTTTTTTTTGGTTAATTTACAGACTAAATAAATTAATAGCCCAGCGTGATCACTAAATATCACTGTAATGACATAATAACACTGATATAATAATTTGTAAATTAAAAACTTGGTTATTTTAAAACTTTGATGCCACCGTTTCTTTGGTCTACACGCTTTTGACAACAACACATAAAATAAAATATATGTGATTAAGGTATCTAATACAAGACTTTGTTTGAGGATCAATTGTTTAAAACGATTTGTCCGAAATATACGTCATTACATTATCTAATACAAGACTTTGTTGGAGGATCAATTGTTGGAGGTACGGACAATTCCATGACGCGTCATCTTTTGCCCGAATACAAAAGTGTCCGAACTTTGATTTTAGCATGAGCACCCTGAGAATAGCAAGATTGCTATTAACCCTTGATATTTTTGTAGGGTTTTAAAATGTTTTTTCATTTGGGCTTGTAAGCGTAAAATTTGAGGCACTTTTGGTTATTTAAAAGAAATTTTAAATTTTAAATTCATGGCTCTTTTATTTTGGCTTTAAATTTAAAACCTAGTTAAATTTTTTTATTATGAATGGATATGTCAAAACGAGGGACATTTGTTAAATTATTTTTTGCAGAGCCCGATGAAGATTGCTGTTTAGTGGAGGATTGTTGCAATTAATTCAAAGCAGGTTAATTTATGTGGAGTTTTTGACATGACTCCGTTTTTAATTAAGTGGTCTCAATCGTATTTTTAATCCAAATCCTTCAAAATCTTAAAATAAATACTTGTTTATTCACGACATCATTATTTCTGTTGCAGTTAGCGTGTAGAGTTACAATCACTTGCGATCAATGTTTCAGTTGCAATCAGGGTTTCACTTTTCGCTGAAGGTTGGAAACTACTACGTTTGGCTGGAGGTTGGAAACAGCTGCGTTTGGGCTGGAAACTGCTGAGCAGTTCAAAGGCTGAGGCTGAAGTTGTGGAAGTTGTAGAGACTGTTAGTTGCTCAGGTATTTTTTCCAGTCCTTTCTTAGAATTGTTTCTTCAAATTTTACCTGTTTATAGTTTTTTTCTTTCTGTGCAGCATGTGTGCACCAATATGCAATTGCATAATTTTTTTTTTTTTTGGAGTTGCTTCGACAAACATGCAGTAATATTTCGATTTGTAAGAAATGAATGCATATTTACAAAAATATTAATCGGCCTTAGTTTTCTTACTCGTGGAATTAGAGGAGAGTGGTTCTATTTTGTATTATGTTATTTTATCAACAGGTAGAATGATTTTGTTTCTCTCAACATTGCAAGATGAACTCCATACATAGGACTCCATTAAATTTGGATAAGCGGTCACCATTCTACAAATTCACCTCAAACTCATGAAACTCATGAATTTCTTGTAAAAGAGATGTTTGTTTTAGAAAGAAAATAATACAACCTTGTTTTTCCGTTAGTTATGATAGTAGGAATTTGTAGCAATTTCAGACGTCCAGATCATAGAAATAGTGTATTGATAATTGTGATATGTATTTAGGGTTTTAAGTCGAAGTTAGGGAATATATGAATCCCACAAACAAGGAATTTTTTTCCCAATATAAAAGTTGAAAATATCCATAAATTGCCAAAGGGGTCGTGGTTTAGTGGTGTATTAGACTACCAACCAAAGTTAAATTCTCTTGGATGTATAAATAAGTGCCTGGATCCAGGTGCAAGGCAGAAGAGTACCCACTGTTATGATACCTTGGCCGTGCATAAGTGCTCGTGATTAGTGTTTCGTTTTTTGAGATTCACTTTGTTGAATAAAATGGACTGTATGTGGTGCCTGATGTATTTGACCAATTGTGATGCTTCTAAAGTTTAAACGAAGCATTAAAAAATCTCATAAGCTATCTAGTTGTTGATAAAAAAAATCTCATAAACTATCTAGTCGCTGATATTTGAAGTGCTTGGCACCAAATGTGAAAAAAATGTTGCAAGAATAGTCTACTAGAACCACTCACATGGCTCTGTTATCCTTCTCCAGAAACGAGGAAGTAATTTTTTGCGGTTGAATTTCATTCCCTTTTTCTAAACTGACTCTCATGGAAGGGGGGCTTTTCTGGGGAAGATTGGATGGTCAGGGAAGCTGTAAATTGCTTTGGCATTCAATTTGCTTGGTTTCATTTGGGTTTTTGTAGAAACATTGAAACAATGCTGTAAGTTAACATTCATTGAGGATCCTCGCCCCATTACTTTGGGGGATTTGAGGATTTTTAACCAAGATTTGCCTTTACTTCTAAGAGGTAATCTCAGTGCATTCTCTGCGATTTTGAGTTCCTCCTTTCCAGATCACCGCTATTTACATAATTGCTACTTCCACATGTGTATTTCAACATTGTGTTCCCGGTGGTCGACTAGACTATTGGTAATCTAATTTGTTGCGCTACCAGCGAAACTAAAAAAACCCATTTTGCATTCAAATCCATTACTTCCTTTGTTTGGACTGGGCCTCAAATTAAAACTACTCCAGTCTACGAAACATAGATATTTGATTGGGAGGCTAAGGCATGAATTGCGATGGATAAGAAAGATTCGCTACCCAACAAATACCATGTATTATTTAAGGGATTATAAATAGTTATCCCAACGACTCTGTTAAGAGGCATATGCGTAATAAAAGGTCAAGTTAACTTCACAGAATTTGAAGTCTGAAGTCTGGCGGCTGCGTGTGCTATTTTTCAAATGCTGTGAATTCAATTTCTGTTTCATGTGCCTTTGACAATTTACGCAATTGCTACTTCCACACGTGTATTTCAACATTCTGTTCCCGGTGGTCAACTGGACTATTGCTAATCTAATTTGTAGCACCACCAGCGAAACTAAAAAAACCCATTTTGCATCCAAATCCATTACTTCCTTTGTTTGGACTGGGCCTCAAATTAAAACTACTCCAGTCTACGAAACACAGATATTGGATTGGGAGGCTAAGGCATGAATCGTGATGGATAAGAAAGATTCGCTACCCAACAAATACTATGTATTATTTAAGGGGTTTTAAATAGTTATCCCAACGACTCTGTTAAGAGGCATATGTGTAATGAAAGGTTGAGTCAACTTCACAAAATTTGAAGTTTGAATTCTGGCGGCTGCGTGCGCTGTTTTTCAACTGCTTTGAATTCAATTTCTGTTTCATATGCCTTTGAAAAAGGGGTATAGGCTGAGACCTCTACTCTTCTTTCAAAAGTAGGTTTGTATTCACTAAATCAGCTGTTATGAAGTTTCATTACTTCTTCACAGTCCATTACATAAGTCACAACATCAAGAGCAAATTAGTTTGGATCAGGAGTCAGAATCTCAGTCTTCTGGAATGTGTAGTTTGACATGGTTGCTCTTGTTGTCAAGAATAACATTTCTTCTACACACCTAAGACCTTAATACATATCTTACAGCACAATAGACACACCCTGACTAATACAATAAGAGGTTGTTCAGAGAAGGATGTAGGGTTACTCTGATTCTCCTTCTCAGCGGGTCGAGTATTATTTATCCCAATGACTCTCTTAAGAAGCATATGCGTAATAAAAGGTCGAGTCAACTTCACAGAATTTCAAGTCTGAGGTTTCCCATGTAACTTGAAAACTAACATGGGAGTTGATACAATTTGAATAGACAATGCTTCATTTTCCCTAATGCGGTTCAAAGTACTGAATTTTATATTATTGTCCGTGACAAATGTATATGGGAATATGTGCTGGGAGTTTACAAGATGTTTGTATCAGAATAAGGGGTGATGCATGCTGTTGAAGTATGGCCTGCACATTTATTCAAATAGGGTGGTGGGCACAACAATTTTGAGATTCATGTCAATAGTGTCTAGGAATTAGAGGATAAATTTCAGAATGAGTGCATGTAGTCATTCGAAGTAAACATAAATTTTAAAGTAAAATTCAAGAACAAGATTAAGATCTTAGCAACATTTTAGACAACGAACAATTTTTTTGGCAAACTGTAGGAGGTACATGATTTTTTGTTATAGTTTAAGCATCAGATTCATTTTTGATGGCTGTAAACATTCCTCTGAATTCACTGTAAACTTTTAAGAAGCGGCCAAAACATAGTGGCAAAATTTTAACCTTCCTCTGAATTTTCATCAAAATCTTACATCAATTGATTTTTTTTTAGCGTAGATGGATTTTTAGATTAGCTAAACCTTCACATGCAATGGATATTTTTAAAATCTTGCGAACATTCGAAAAAAGAGGTTAAAACCCTACCAATTTCTGATCCTTGGGATCGGTAATGCTGTCGCAGCACTCTGCGAAATCGATATTTCCATCGTTCAGGACCTTGCAATTATTGTGTGAGAGGTACTCCTACGGCAGTTTGTTGGCCTCCTTGAGTAATTTCTTGTCATCAGAGAATAGCGTTTTTACCACTATTGGACGGAAAAGAAGAGTAGAAAGTTACAAAAGAAGAAACTAAAATTGATCTCTGCTCGTTCATCGTGCAGAGCTCCGAGGCTCAAGCAAGGAAGCAACGTATTTAATGAGAAGCAATGGGCTGATGTCCGAATAGAATGGGTGTAGGACATGCACAAAGAAACGTGGTAGGCAGTGCGATAGGCTTGGGAAAGGAGTCAACTGAGCATCTAGACAATTCGATCATGTTAGATATTTCGCTAGGTAGAATTGAGAAAGAGGACAACTCAACATGTAATGCTGGAGCCTTGCTGAGTACAAGACAAGTCATTTTACATTTGAGCAAATACCTAATAATTAAATACAAACATAATGCAACAAACAAAAGACTTCATTTCCAAAAAATGAATTAGAATTTCATGGGAAATGTAATCAACACTTTGTAATTTTAGAATTCGAAGAAAATTCCATGCAAAAAGCATGTGACATCGCGTGCTGGATGAAGACAATGGTACAAGAGGTGTCGTTTCTTTTTCAACCTCCCGTACAAGATCAACTCATATACACTTCTGTACTTAGCAATGAATAGCACCTGCTATATTCACTGACTGATCTTCAATGGTGCAACTCATATAATCATAGTTTTGAGTTTTGTTGCAATGGTCTAACAATGAAATAGGAAAGTTTGGTTTTCATAGGTCATATAGTCATCGTGGTATTTATTACCAACAACAGAATATATCAGATTATCACCACGTACACTTTCCATTTTGAACAATAAATGTAATTAAAAATAACAATTGTTTGAAGTGATGGATTCCAATCCTATATAGCTATGAATATGTTCTTACCAACTAAATTAACAAGGCACTCAAATCAAATACTCATAACCACTGAAGCTCAGGTTGTAACTTTTCTGTATTTACATTGAGCGGTGATCATTGCCTTAGATTTATCACATCAATTTCACATCAAAGTTAGAAGAAATTCGCCAGAGTAAAAATGTTAGTATGCAAATATATGCTCGGTGTTATTCTCTTTCAACAAAAAAATAGTTAATTGAATTGATATTATTATGTTTAAATATCTATTGAGAAAACATAATTTTAAGAAATTAAGTAAAAAAAAAATTAACTTAGTTTAAAATCATACTTAAATATTTCTTGTGCATACATATTTTTAAAAGTTATAGCTAATGGATTTTGTGTTGCTAATAAAATAATAAAATTATAGCTAGATGCACTGGCAATCTCAATTTATGTGGTGTTTTATTAATAAATTAATTTACAAAACAATTTAAAAATGAAAATTAAAAATAATTATATTTTCAATGATGTGTTTGAATTGAATGATTAAATATATTTCCACTTATATATAATAATTTTTTAATAAAATAAATTGAAAAAAAAATGTATAGTAGCATTTGAATTTTAAATATAATAAAATATTTAATAATTTAGAATAATTTTCTTTAATAGAAATATATTCCTAAAATTACATGTTTTAGAAACTTTAGACACTTAAATTTATATTATTAATTTTTGAAAGCCAAAACAAACTTTCAAATGACTTAACCCCTCTTCAAGTAATTTTAAATTGCAATTAAAAAAAACAAGTGACAAATAATACAATAGGAAATACAATGTCTTTTTTGTCAAAATTTTAGTTACCTTACCTACAACGATTGGTTTCTACAATTCAACTTCTAGTATTGCTTTTACTCTTCAGCTAGTTGATTTCTTTGGATAGTTAAATTGTTGTTTTTCTTGATGTTTTAACAAACTTAGGTGCCACTTGTTGCATTGAGTGGAATCTATCAATTTGGAATGATGGATTTTGGTGTCATTCAACTTTCATAGTTGCTACAATAACTCATAGAAGAAGAAGAGGCTGCTAATAACAAACTAGATTGTAGACACAAAGCTATGGAGAAAACAAGTGGTGGTTACTTTGCATGTAGACCTCGTATCAAGTGGTTTAGATGCAGCTTCAAATGGTGCAAATGTTGTTGTTGTATGCAGCACATTTGTTAATATGCAAAGAACAATAATTGGTTGTCAAAGATCAACATTATTTGTGTTGTTCAAATGAAAAATTTATCTCGTCACGAAGGGTGGTCCAAGCGAAGCAAAGGAGAAAACAAGCGATGAATACTTTAAATGTAGACATCACAACAAATGGTATAGATACGACTTCATATGGTGCAAATTTTGTTGTTGTATACAACATCTTTGTTAATGTACATAGAACAATTGGTGGTTGTCAAGGATCATCATACAACACATTTATTTGTCATTCAAATGAATATTTTGTCTTATTGCGAAAAGTGGTGTAAGCAACAAATTTTCAAAATATAGTGCTAAAATTAGTACATATTATATTCACCTATCTTGCTCATTGCTTAACACAATGATTTGAAATTACATGCTTTGCTGTAGTAAAGTTGCAACCTGCATAAGGGGTGAATGCTTTGTTATAATGAAGTTGATCCTCACATTTATGTTCAATACTACATTCGATTAGTGGCTTAAAGTTATTGTCATCTTACACATGAAACAATGGATATTTCATGTTCTAAAAAAAAAAAACAATTCCCTAAATCGAAACTTTTTGTATGAAACATGTTGTTGCCTCGCAAATGCTATTATGCCATGGTTGATATGTGAGTGTAGATACATATTCAAGGAACTCGTATTCTAAGGTGTTTAGAGATGCATTATTTATAAGTTAAGCTGGAGTAATTACAAGTGTGTTATTTAGAACCAACAGGATTAATTTTATTATGTAGTAGATTATAAAGACACAATTTACATAGACATATTGTAAAATCATATATGTATAGAAAATTTCCATATTTTATGCTAGTTAATAGCACGTAGTACATTTCACTAATCAAAACACATACAATGTGTATTTCAATGTGTCGTGTTGTTTGTTTTGCAGTGATACTTTTAAAATACAGAGAGGTGCAAAATAAGAGCTAGTTACTTGCAAATTTGCTTCCCTTATTTTACTGATTCAAATGAAACATACAATATCAAGCTGAAATTAGTCTTCTATGCTAGTAAACATTGTCATAGACATATCTTCAATAAAGAAAAAAAATTAGTTGAACACTCTCTCATCTTTGAGAAAAAATAATCTAACATACATAGCGCTTAGTAAACAAATCAAAATACAAATCTGGAGGATAAATACATACAAAAAATTGTTGAAAACTTAGATGTTGAAAAGTACCATTCAATTTTTTTTTTTTTTTTTTGCATAGATGCTAACATTGATATCATCTTAATGAAGCATAGTCTCTTCAGACTACAACGATTTTCATATACTGCTGGAGATTGTTTGTTCAATGCATTTGAAGTGCTTCTACACTTTCGTTACTCGTCCATTGAACTGTAGAATGGAATAATAGACCATTTTCTCAATTTTATACAGTGTAATGACACAGAAGAAAAAGAATCATACCAATATAAACTAGATCCTGTCATGTTATATCAGCTTCATGGAATTCACGATGTTGACACATACCTTCATAAAATGCGATTTTCTGCTTCTAGTAGCGATTTCCAATCTGAAAGAGGCCTATGGGGAGACACATTTTGCATACGATGGCTATCTAAGTGGTTGAACATACCAATTGGAGTCTGGTCATTAACAATGAAAACAAGGTATTTGTTCTTCAATCATGATCTAGATACAATTCCACTGAACATTTTGTTTCATGATACAGATCCTATTAGTGGACATTTTGAACCTCTATTACACAAAAAATTGCCTAGATGCAACTTTGTCCAAAATTATTACTTATCGCCTCTTTGCAAATATCTTGAAAACCATTATGAATCCATTATTAATGAAATGCAAATTCATGGATTGCACATAGAAAAAACAACTATGTCAAAATTTCCCAATAGCATGTTCAGTGCAATTTGTCATTTGATAGCACCTGAATTTGATGAACAATCTTTGAGACTCTATGTTGTCCAATCTTTCTGCAATGCACTGATGGGTAGGAATGAAGATGCATTACATTCTCTAGAAAAAAACTTAACAAATGAAACTATACAAAGTCAAACAATGTTTGTAGGCTGGCAACAATACCTAATTAATATGGAAATGCCATATGAAAAAGGAGGAGTTGAGGGAAAATCATTTTGCTTCCAATGGACATCAATCATATTCAATGTAAATATACAAATATGGTCATTTACCAATAAAACCATTGTCAATTACTACCCATCAAAAACAAATTTCAGTTGAACATATAACATATTATCATTCGAAACAAGTACATCAAACATCCATTATGAACCACTACTATTAAATCAAAATACAAATCAATGCAATCCACAACATAGAATAGTACAAATGCATGAAAACACCAAGAATAGAATAAGCTTCCACAAATTGAAACAAATGATACGTACAAATAACACAAACAAAATTGGAGAAAATAGAAATAGAAAAAGGAATAGAAATTGTTTGTTGCGGAAGAGTACACCCATAGAAATTTACAAAAAACAAATTGAAGACACTCCCAAAACCAAATGTCCAATATGTAGTGAGTTGCAATTTCAAAAGAACATCTCAAGCATTGGACTTGAATTAGAAGAAATGTACATAAACATTTCTGGAAAAGAGAACGCATTGCGTCTAAATATCATATGTAGATCTTACAAAACAACACTTGACAATGCAAAGTTACCTCGCTTTGCAACACCTGAACAAATAAGACGTAATAATCCATTGCGAACTATAACAACACTTTCAGAGCTTGAAGAAAGACTTTTCGCGTTAAGAATTTCTTTTGCACAAATAAGACAATGTGGCTACAAGCGATCGCAAATGGGCTTAACTAATTCAATAATCAATGTACCTATCCACATGGACATTGTCCAAAAAGCATCGCCACAATTCATGAAAAATACAATGACAATTGCTATTGCATTAAAACGACGATTAAAATACAAGAATGCATATCAAACAGGAATAGTGCGTGTGCATACTGTCATGAGAGAACTTAAAGAACTATGTTCTCAGAATTTATATAAAATTGAAAACATTTCTATTAATAGCAATTGGAATCATATGCTCAAATTGAACATTGAAGAAAATACATCTGAGGATGAGAACATTAATAGTAAAAGTGAAACGGATAGCAATTCGACAAATGAAAGACCAACTGAAACCTTGGTACATGGATTGACAGGTTCACAATGCATTCATGATTTGCAAGACAAGATCATTGAAATAGCACCAGCTGAGGGGCAGCGACCACCTGGAATATTCAAAGACAAACATGCCGAAGAAATGAGTTTCCCAACACTATTATTTTGAGATGCGCGTGACAATGATATAGTACAAAGATTTCGTTACAAAGAAATAGTAAAGTGGGAACTAATGCATTACAGTGGTGACTTTTCCTATCACATCACAAATTTGTTCTTCAAGACAATGCGAATAATCATTGAAAAATTCATGTCATGCATTTCAATACGAATAAGGAAAGGGAAACTACAAGGAAGAAAGTTGTTAGCAAAAGATGTTAAGTACAAGCACAACTTAGAAAAATTGTTGAAAAGTCACATTGGATACATAGACTTCAAACACATAAGAATTTCTCCTGACTACCTACAACAAATGCAAAAACATATATTTGCAATGATACAACAATTAGGTCCTCCAAATTTCTTTGTTACATTTACAAGTGCAGAGCATCGTTGGACTCCACTAGTAGAAACTCTTACTAAATTACATAGCAATAGAAGAAGAAAAAAACATATTGAAACAATTGAGGAATATAGCATTGATTATCTTGTCAGAAAGGACCCAGTAACATGTACACGTTACTATAGACATAAAACAGATGTAATGAAACAATTGATCTGTCAAGATAATACATTTTTTGGAAAAATATTAGATTACTACTTTGTAACTGAGTTCCAAAATAGAGGTAGCGCACATGAACATGGTCTTTTATGGATAGAAAATGCTCTAGTATATGGAATTAATAGCAACTTAGAAATTGAAAACTTCTTGGACAACTATATAACTTGTAACACAGATCATCTTGATCCAGAACTTGCAAAGATACATGAGCATCATCATACCAAAAGCTGTAAAAAAAGAAAATCATCACACTGTAGATACAAATTCTCAATGCCACCAATGAAAAGAACAGGGATTATTGAACCAATTACTTCGCTAGATGAGTCAATAAATGAGAAAGTTTTTCTATTGCAAAGCACCTCAGAACAAAAACACTATGAGAAATCAACTAGTCATGAAAATTTCTTAGATGAATTGCACTTAACAGAAACTGATTACATCAAATTAATACAAAGTATAGTGACACAGCCAATGGTGTTCTTGCAATGAAAACCATCAGAAATATGGAATAATAGATTTTCATTCAATATGCCACACCTATGGAATGAAAATACAGATGCTCAATATGTTCTAAATGCATATGCTGCAGCTTCATATTGCAGTTCATATATGAACAAAGTTGACAGAGCTATGACAAATGCATTCAAAAGGATACGACAAGAACATGAAAAGAGAAAAATTAATGCTATCCAAATGATACGATATCTAGGGAAGGCCTTGCTTAATCTTCAACAAATTTCAGCTCAACAAGCAGTCCACATAGCTCTCTCCCTGCCATTGAATTATAGTTCAAGAGAATGCAGCTCTACAAACACAACACCAACAGATGAGCACACATTTATACTTAAACCAATCATTCTTTTGAAACAAATTTCAGACAACTTCGAAGAAGTTGTGTGCAGTTCTATAATTGATTACTATATCAATAGGCCTAATGCTATTAAGCATGTATGTTTAGCTGAATTTGTATCAAAGTATAAGAAAGATGGAACACCAATATCAAAAAGGAAAAAAAGAAAAAGTAATTTGATTCATTAAATACAAAAAACACATTGACTATGAAAACTATTACAGAGAAAAACTTCTGCTATATGTTCCATTCGAAAACACTGAAGATGCACTAAAGCAAGATTTGCCGACATGGAAGAGTGCATACATGTTACACAAGAAGACAATAAAGAACAATGAAAACAATTTCACATACAACGTGAACAAGAAATGGGGTGATTTGGAAGAAGCAATCCAAGAAATTGATAACAACACTGCAACTTCTAATGACACATTAAAAAAACCTCAAATATCTAATGATGCTACTGAGAAATATTACTTGGCTAAAGATTTGCAATTTCTCCAATGCCATGACAAAAAAGACATCTTAACATTGGTTTTCAATTCACAGAACATCCATTTATGCTTAGAAATGAAGAATACTACAAGATTAGGAGAATGCTTAATAGAGAACAACAAGAAATTCTCAAAGACATTGCAATGAAAAAACAAAATAACATAGACAAACCACGCTACTTATTTTTGACTGGAGGAGCCGGCACTGGAAAAACATTCACAGCAAAAGCAATATTTCAAATGCTCATGCACATTTACAATGAACATTACAATACAGATCCTTTGAAACCAAAGGGCTTGATATTATCATATACAGGTAAAGCTACATATAATGCAGGTGGACTGACAATTCATTTTGCATTGCTAATGCCTTTCAACAAATCTAGTTTTATTCCACATAGAAATGATGTATTGGGCAACTTAATAAAACTGTACGAAGAATTAAGAGTAGTTCTCATTGATGAAGTATCTTTTATTGGAAGTTGTTTTCTATATCAGATTGATGATCAACTAAGAAACATTAAGCATATCCAAAAAAAATACTTTGGAAACATTGATATCATATTTTTTGTGATCTATACCAAGCACAACCTATACAAGATTCACTAATATTTGAACAACCTACAATAAGAAAGCAACCAATAACATATGACTTTTGGCAAGAACATGTAAAGTACTATGAATTTCACATTGCAATGCGTCAAACAAATGAAATATTCATTTCCATTTTGAATAGGATGCGTACAAATAATCAAACAGAAGATGATTTGAATTAACTCAATAGAAAATGTATTCGAAATGCTCCTAATGATCCTACTTTCACCTATCTATTTTTTCGGAATAAGATGTAACATTACACAACAAGAAAATGTTGTCTGTTACTCCTGGTGATGAAATTGTAATTGATGCAATTGATTACGAAGAAGAAAACCATGGAAGCATACCATCTCATGCACACATAGCAACATTTCCTTCACAAATTGTCCTAAAATTTAACATGTTAGTTGAAATATATGCAGGACACTATGACTCACAAGACGGTCTTGTCAACGGTGCAGATGGTATCATTAAAGCATATGTAAAATTAGACAAATTTGATGTAATATGGATCAAATTCTATGATGAATGTATTGGGCGTTGACAAGCACATAGATTTTCTTTTCTATATAGTCAACAAATCTGTAAAGATTGGACTCCCATATTGCGGACAACAAAGCCAGTTTTTGTATTAGCAAAAACAGGGAAATTGAAAATTAGGAAACAATTCCCAGTCCAACTAGCATGTGCACGTATAATACACAGATCATAAGGCTTAACACTAGACAATATCGCATTTGATCCCTTAGGAATACGACACCATGGATTAGTATATACAACTCTCTCTCGTGTAAGAAACATAGAATCGTTTTATTTTCTTAGCCCACTTAAGAATGAAAACTTCCGAGCTAAACACAAAATTTCTCTTGAAATGGAACGTTTACAAAAAAACGCAAAGTGGCAACTAGACTACAATTATTCGTTATTAGAAACAAAAGCATACATTTAAATTCTCTCTCTAAACTCCTGAAGTATACAAATACATATTGATGATTTGTTAAATGACTATGATCTAATGCAATATGACATCTTATGTTTACAAGAAACACATTTGACAGAACCAATGCTACTAAAAATACTTGAAGAATTCAGTTGCATACCATATTATAGTAAACATGGTTTGCTAATTTGTATTAAAAAACATATAAATATTTTGAAACATATTCACTTTTAAGAGAAAAACGTAGAAGCTACACTAGCAAATATGATTATTAATGGCATGGATATTATAGTTCTCAATGTCTATGTTGCACCATATGCAACATTGAACGATACATTGCATCTTCTTTCAAAAGCATTATGAAATACACATTCAAATCAAACAATAGCCATTATCAGCGATTTCAACATCAATATGCTTCAAAGCAACAATAAAACAAACAAACTAAGATCATATATGTACAATTACAACCTTCATTTTCTTTTAGACACAAATAACATTCAAAAAATATCAATCATTGATCACATATGGTCAAACATAACTTGTAGCTATAAAACTTTCAGGTTACATACATATTGGACCGACCATGATACTATTTGTCTCATCATCAAAGACAGGAATGCAACAAAAACATAGTGCAAATTGGAGGTCACGTGTAGAAAATATTAGCTACTAATCCACTACCTGTCAAAATGTCTGCATTGTTTTATACCAAAATGGCTCTAATGGCCGTCCCAAATTTCTTTGGTAACTTTAAACTCAAACCTCATCTCCATTTATTTTTACTCTCTAGACATCACTTGGTGTGTCACCAAGGCAGAATAAATGGTTGCAAACAGAAAGTCAATGGAACTAGTGGAAGCCATAATGAAGAGGTATATCAGTAACATGTGCTACACCATCTCCATATTGTATCATAGATACATGATTAGCGCAAGAGTATATGAAGGTGGGACTCTCCATTCAGGAAATCTGAGTGGTAATTACAGAAGTTGCTGCATTACAAGTAGTTGCCATATCTCAAGTACTAAATATAAAATAATATATTTTAAGATATCTAGCAGCTGCCTGCTCTCTGGATCTCTCCTTTGAACTCTCTGCATAGTATAACGGTGAAGCGCAACATGGCTATAATGTTGGAGCAATATAGGGAAATTGCGCTGCTCCGGTCCCAGAGCTTTTTTATTATTTTGAGGTTTATGTCAAGAGCAAGGCACTGAAAGGCAACGTTTCTGTTGGCTTCACCGATCATCGTTTCAAGATTACCAGACAACCCGGGTGAGATGCTCTGGCTTGTATTGCTAATTCGCATTTCTTCAGTCATTCTCGATTATTGTAGATAAAATCCTTATTGTATTTTCATCTCGCTTTTGAGTTTGAGTTTTCATGTCATTTATATGTTACGAGAAATGGTAGAACAATGTATCCTTTTAGTCAAGAAGCTGTCAATAAATATAAATAGTACATGAAGTCAGTGTCATGACAGCTGTAAAAGAAGACAAAGATAATTAAAAAAAAAAAAAAATTGAAAATAAAACAAAAATTACATGTGAACATTATGTTGTCAATTGAATTGAACTTATAACATCGATACATTAATCTCCAATTTCAAATGGATTTGAATTTACTAAATTATCCCGTGTATCCATAATATGCATAGTACAAGGGAAACCATTTCTTACCTGCAATCTTTGTAGCCCTTGTTTCTCTTTTTGTTCTTATTTCTTGTTTAATTTCCCATTTCTCAATTCTGGTAGCAGCGTGTCCTTGCAGAACAACATTGTCTATCAAACTGTAGGAATATTCTAGTCCAGATTTCAATTGATGTATTGGCCAATGTGTAAGTCATAGAAACATGTTCAACAATGCCTTTTGGGCTTGTGCATTATCCATAAGGTAATGAGAGAAAATTTTGAACTCTGAATTGGTTTATGCATAGCTGGTTCCATTGTGCTGTGTAGATAATGATTTAGATGATGTGAGATAGAACGCCAGGAGTGCGCACATGTGATCTGAATGTAGTTACCATAAGCCTAGTTTCCCTCCTTCGTAGCTAGATGGGGACCATTAAAACAGAATGCAACATGAGCCATGAATCTTCTGGTGATTTGCCTCACCTCGACTTGATCTACATTTCCAACTGCTACCAAACTCATCTATATGGTAACATTGGAGAAGAATTGTATCTGCTACAAAATTGTATCTCTGGACTCCAGAGCAATATCTTGTAAGAATTTTGATAACATATATTTCACAAAATGTCTGTCTTCATGCATATGACCTTAAGGCTTATTTAGGTAGAATGTTTGTCTGGACTTTGCACATAGCCGTCAGTTGTAGCAGGTGAGTTCTAATATACACGAATAAAACAGCTTGGTTTATTGTGCACTCACTTGTCTGTTTCGACAGTATGAGTTTTTAGTCGATGATAATATTCATGACTCTTAAAAGCATAGTCACAAGGTTAATCCATTTTTATTGAAAATGGTTGAATATTGCTGAATTTTAACCTCTCCTGATTATATTTTCCGTTTGGGAATTGGACATCGTTTTGCAAATTTGCCAGGACGTGACCTCTAGGGAATGTAATTTGAACTTGTTATATGCCAGCTTCGACCATAGAATGTTATAATCAAAAGTAGAAATTTCACAAGATTCAAGCAGCGTGAACCTTAATGACAAATTTTATCATATTTTTCTGAACTGCTGAAGTTTTTTCTGGTTTCCATCGTTGTTGAACACATGAACATAAACGAGGTAAATTAATTTAAAAGAGAGGTTGTGTGCCCAGTCCTCAGCCATGAAACAATATGAATCTCAGAATAGCTTCAAATTTAATTAGTTTTGTATGAATACCATGGATTTTCATCTGCAAATAGTCTCTCTAGTAGACAATAAGATATATATGATAATTTTATTAATATCCAATGAATGAACACACAATAAGGTTATTGATACTCAAAAGTACATCCACAGTAAATACAAGAAAGTGGGAATGCGAAAGAATCTCTTTGTACTCTTCTATCAAAAGCAGAAAACATGTACAAATTAAATGCAGAAGCAAAAACGAAGACATGTATCAACAGCAGATGTCAAGATTTGCTCAAAAAAGGAAACAAGGATCCAACGAAGCGACATAAAATAAAAGAAAATATAACCCTTGTCTGGTAGTCTCAGTCTTGAAGGCACATGTCAAATTTGTTTCTATAGAATGATGCACCCAAATGTTTTTAGTCTATACTATATAGTACTACCCATTGCCTTTAGGTTCTACTGATGCACAGTATCCGCTAGAAAGGTAGACTTGGGAACAATAAAAATTTTGCTTCTCATTATTCAGTGTTCGTTTTTACTGATATATTAGTTTCAGTGCTCATAAGAGTGATGAAGTTGACAAGCTGCTAAGCTATAAAGCATGATGGATTTGACAAGTTTGAAGCATAGTTTCTGGACTCATCGGTAAAACCTGACTCAGTGACCAAAGGGCCAATTGAGCTAATTTAATTTCCAGCTAGTCAAATCTGCCAACTTGGGTTTAACCCATCAAGTGAATGATTTTTTGCAAATTTTCCCAAGTTTGATAGTATTTAACAATACTTTTTGCACTGGCCAAGATTTTTCTGATCCAAGTTCAACTCTTGCATCTTTTCCGCACTTAGTTTTTCACAGAGTTGAGTCGGGTAACTATGGTATGCTAGATGCATTTCATGTTTTCGAAACTCCATTCTTGTAAGAGTTTACAATATGATCTCTGATTGTTAGCCTTTAAAAATGAATAAATATTAGTAAAAAACATTTACTTATTTTAACACATGGAATTGCTTCTTTTTACATAACAATTCTATCATTTTGACTTCAAATCATATGTCTTGCAGAGTTTTATTGCTTTATACAATGAGTCAAAGACGCAAAGACATTTCACAAAAACAGACAAACACATACAGGTTTGTTTATTATGCCTGAATCACTTACTCTTCGATGCATATGTATAGACATATCTCTATGTTTAACTGTTTGATTCTTTCTATGAATCTATTGCAAGAGCTGTTCTTATATTTCTAGCACTGACTTCCATTGGACATTTATTCATATAGAGTTATAACATCCATCCATAATTTAACACTCAAGCATTAGAGAATTTATTTTAATCCTTGAATCTATCTTTTAATCGATTGGAATATTCTCATGCACACATGACACAACCTCCATCACAAATTGTAGACTATATATAATCATTTTCGAGTTATTGAACAATGGACACTACAACGTCTTGAGGCTTGTCTTGTAGGATACCATCTCAATAATGTTTCCATGCTAGAAGTTGACAATCATCATCAACTGCTTATTTGCATGTGAACTGTCACATGCACAACATCATTATTCAAACCCAACAATGTTTCATAACAGTAGTCAATCCTTCAGAATTGAAGCAGTACAGAATTATAGAATACCACCTTCACCAGGAGTATTGAAAAATTTAGCATGAAAAAAAAAACAGTAAATCTTTACTCACAAAACAAAAGAATATAGACATAGCAATATCATATGTTAAAAGTAAATGGTTATGTGTATAGACTATGTAGTAAATTACCGCAGTCATTTAATCTATAATCCATCTATCGTAATTGGAAAGATATTATACAATAAAGCCATTAATAATTTCAATAAAAAACTATTTACAAACTGCCAATTGGTATTATCAAGGTCTATCCTCTGCCATATAGCTTGATTCTGTAATCAAGCTGTTACATACCTACCCTCCTCTGGTATTTGCAGAGGAGTCCTCAAAATCCCAGGCAAGTTTCATTGAATAGTTACCCTCTTGCTCGGTCTCCCTGAGTAGAACGAACTCCATGATATGCAAAAAAAACCATCAAATTTACAGAATTAAACCCAGAGGTATAGCATTGTTTAGTCTCTGTTTGTATCAAAAATACTCACTTCATATTAAATTTCTTAAAATAATGATATATCAAGTCATGCCCAGGATATCACTGCAAATTTCGAGACAGTTAACTGAATTTCACTGTACATTTAGCAATTATATGTTCATTACTATTCCTAGTTTGAAGTTTTATAGTTTTATAGCATTCTCTAAATTTCTGGGATTTCTGCATCTGTATCACATGGATTTACACATTTCTATAGTGCTAGACTTTCTTAGTAATTCAAATTCCTTCAAGCTCACCATTCAATGATGTTGCATCTTCGTCATCTTGCAGCTCTGAAGATCAAGCTACACTAGAAAAACAACAACAAACATCGCCTGCAACTGAATCAAACAAGTAAGTAAATTTGAAAGGAATTTTTATAGGTCCCATTGACATGAAATTTATATTGACCAGCATCGTATTTTACTTCTAACTATGTCTTTTTCCACATCAACATCATCTATACACAGATCGAAAGCATCATCTTTACTCCCAATTACAATTGAAGAACTAAACATTCGCAAAACTGGAAAAATGTTCAATTGAGTTGTTATGGTCATTTATAGCACATATCTTGATAAAGTCCACAAAGCATGACAAATACTATGTGCATATTTGATAGATGCTGAAGGAATCATGACAATCACATTGTCCATACAACCTGAGCTCATTCAAGAACATGAACAAAAAATATCGCCAGGAAAAGCAATATCAATTACAAATTTTAAAATTCTTCCCAAAACAAATTATGACCATGACGATTGTGACTGGATTCTTCTGCTAACTGAATCAAGTACTGTACATAACATACCACTAATTTGCAAAGATTACAAATTCTTTCCAGATACAATAGTAAAACACCTTACAAAAAATACAGAAACATATCCAATTGGAACAATTGCTGCAGTTGTAACAGCTGCATGGAAAATTGGTCTGCAATATACATTGCAAATTAAAGATGGAAATTTACAATAGAGAAACAATAACATAAATTTCTTTGCATTGTTTTTATATTGCTAGTTCCATCCTACATTTCAATTCTCTTTGAAATTTTTTTTAGCTTTTTGTCTTCTATTGTAGTTGCAGCTGTTTGAAACATTTGCACCGCTCTACAATGAACTTGAACAAGAATTGCAAAAAGGGCATTTTCCAATTATGTTATTCAAAAACATAACAAACAGGAAAGAAGTAAAAGAGAGAACACTTCGAACAATAGAATCTACATTCATCAAAAAATTGAATGCAGAAGCAACATAAGAACTTGGAAAATTGAGCCCTCCAACATTCTCTATAAGTACACATGAAACAATACCTCTACTTTTCCATATGCAATTGTTTTTTCATTTCTTTCCATTTAAACATATACTACTTGTCCTCCTCTATGAATATATAAAAGGAACGTTGACAACTGCAAGCATTTACTCTACGCCATTTGAACCTGTTTGCCTTGGATGCAATTCACCAATACCAGCCTGTACAATGTTAGAGGAGACAACAGTTAACTCCCTTAAGTGCAATAAAAATTCTTCCCTTTTCTATTCACAATGTCTTAATTGCATAGTCATGTCTAACAACAACAACTTGCAGTGTTGCATCAGAAACAAATTGCTCTTGAAACAGTTACTTCCCAGCCTAGCACAAATGAATTTTCAAGATTATGTTCAAAAGAAACAAGCAACCATGTATATGCTACAAGATTTCAAAATATATGGTGCATTTACAATCAATGAAGACAACGAGATCCAATTTGTTGACAGCAATGCAAGCCCTCCCAAACCCAGGTATTCTTATAATTACCCTTCATCTTTCAAGTAAAAATCAGATATATGCATTTTAAATTATGTTATCCAAAATAGCAAGATTTGTACTAATTTTTCCCTGTTCTTTGCAGCCCCAGCACTTCTACACACATTAGTTACAATAAGAACACATCGTAGTCCTAAAATCACTCGAATGCTCTTCTCAATTTTTGTACTAGATTTTGCTAATTAGATCCTCCTCACTCAATGTCCAGCATGTCTGCAAAATTTTGCTAGAACAACAAAGCATACAAATGGACATATGACAACAAAGTTTTTTCCAAAGCAATATTAGGAACAAAAATTACTGGTTATATTTATAGTCTTTCCTCTAACTGTTTACAAATACTTTTAGATTTAATATATGTATTTTTGAGACTTAATACATATATGTTTAACGAACAGAGCCTCTCTTTACAATCTAACATTAAATATATAAATATTATAAACCTATTTACGGATCTCTTGAATG
Organism: Pinus albicaulis; assembly: GCA_034641835.2. Taxonomy (NCBI): domain Eukaryota; kingdom Viridiplantae; phylum Streptophyta; class Pinopsida; order Pinales; family Pinaceae; genus Pinus; species Pinus albicaulis. The sequence continues at coordinate 1,410,234,282 of CM076570.1, read as the reverse complement.
CATTTATGATGCCAATAGCAAGAATTTGTATTTTCCAAATTTTGATTTAATTGATAGGGAAAAAATGTTGTGCCATAATAATATGTTTACTTTTTTTCCCAAAATTTGCTTGAAACCAAATGCTACCATGTGTTCAAAGTAGAAAAGGTCTAGTTCATTTACAACTGTTTTAATAATTTTGACATAATTGTTAGCTTCAGAATACTTCTAATTTTTTTATAATAATTATAAATAGTTTTGGCATAGTTGTTTGCTTCTCAACTTTTCCAATACCCCTCTGTTTCTTTGCATGTGAACAAATCTAGGCCAACATAAATTTGATTTATATACGTGTTCACCAAATACTTGCTGTTAACTTCATCTTGTAAAAGTCAAACTCCTTTGCATTCTTTCATTTCAGCTTGTAAAGAAATCTGTCCAACATTTGAAGCTATAATAGACATTGTGCACTGTATTAGCAGCCTTGTAATACGATGATCTAAAGTAGTTATTCAAGTGCCATACTCAATCCTTCTTTCTAGCATATATTTCAAAAAATATATAATTTCGAACTTATATTTAATTTTTTTTCTTTCCAATTTCTTTTAAATTTTGTAAATTTAAGAGTTAAGTATTTATCTTTAATAAATTTTCTATTTTATTTGATTGATTTAGTGATGTTATTGTGATTAAGATTAATACTTAAATTACTTAAAAGCAACAATTATATTGGTAAATATTACTGTAATCCTAATTTATCTATGATGCAAAATATCTATCTTTTACTAAGAGGTAGGCAAAAGCTACTGTGTAGTCCTTGTTTAATATTTAAATTTAAATTTAGTATAAATATTTAATTTTATTATGACAATTAAGAAACATAAAATAAATATTATTCACAACTTTATGTTGAAATATATTTTTATGTCTCATCTTGAAATTTATTATATTAGAATATGATTTTGATGCTTTGTTATTATTCACGTTAATTTTGAGTATTTCTTTTACTGATTTCACTAAATTAATTACATTTTAGTATAATAATTTTTTATATGTAGAAAAATATACATTTTAATTTTAATTAATTTGATATAAATTAAACAAAACAAAAATTTTATTGTCATCATTGTTATACATAAATAATAAAGTATAATATTTTTTTATATGTAGAAAAATATACATTTTAATTTTAATTAATTTGATATAAATTAAACAAAACATAAATTTTATTGTCATCATTGTTATACATAAATAATAATATTAGAATTAATTTTGAAGTAATTTGTCATATTTTAAAAATATATTAACAATTACCAAATATATTGTAAATGCACAACTTTGATAGTATTGTATGTAGACTTTGAACATATAAATATATAATATGTTATTTAGGATTTATATTTATGTATAAGAGGTTTTTAGTTGGATGCAAATTAGTATGTTAAATGGTTTGCTTAAATTTTTTTAAAATGTTTTGGAACTTTAAGAAATGATGAGTTCAACATAAAATATAAAAGCAAGGGTATAATTTTGATAGTAGACTTGTACCTAATTAATTTTAGGTATGTCAAAAAGAATTAATTCCAATCACGAATGACATATTTGATACTTCTATGTAAAAGAAAAAAACTAGGTGTTTAATTCAACTCTTAGTAAGTGTTTTTTAGACGGTCAAAACCTTCTCCATAAGATTAAAAGACTAATCACTTCAGTACATTGTCAAATAAACCAGTCTAATGTTTGGGTTAAAGCTCCATATGTGCAAATAAATTTCTTAGGTTTTATCCTTACATGGTCTTTGGGAGATAAAATCAAAAGTTGCAGTGACATGTTGTATCAATGCAAAATTAAACTTTTATGTCATTGCTTGTTTTTTTAAATCGTTTCATTTCTCAATTTTGAGTTATATTTTTATGTCATTTGCATGTTCATTTAAGCTTCCAAATATATTTAATCCTTATTAAGATGTAGGAACTAGTTCATACCTTTCAAAGTTAAAAAATTAAACTAAGTCGCAGGAAACACCAACTATGCGGCCTTGTTTATTTTCAAAATATGAAATTATGAATGTGTTATGAAACATTAAATTTTGAACACTTTTTTTCTTTTTTCTTTGTTCATAAAATATTATGGGTTTCTAATCAAAATAATATTATCTTAATTTTATTTCATATTTTGAGATGAGAATAAACATTTTATTATAATTAAATGCCAAAAAAATTTATAAAAAATTTCATTCAATAATTTAGTGGATTTTGAGTTGGTTTTGCTTCTTATTCTATAAATCAGTAGTTTGAAGTAAAGTCAAAAGGCTTGAGTCATAGTCTGTTTGTTCAAAATAATGTGTTGGACATTAGATAATTCAGCACTCCCCGTGTGTTTCATGAAATGTGCTTAACCGCCTCTCGAGGATCCGTTAACTCTGGTAATGTGTCCGTTTAGAAACACCTATTGTTTTTGGCGTAATGGCAATTATGATTCCAAAAAGTGTCATCAGAGCCAAAAGTCTCGAGTTCGAAACACCCTCAACTTGTGCTAAGAGGAAGATTGTTGGGCATTGGATAATCTAGCACTCCCCGCGTGTTCTGTGACATGTGCTTAGCCACCTCTCGAGGATCTGTTAACTTTGGAATGCATTTGTTTATTACCACCTACAAGTTTTGGTGTAATGAAAATTGTGATTCCAACACAATGCTCCTTAGGAGGTTTTTCATTGAGCAGATGAAGTTATACCTTGCTGAGTCAAATGTTGTTAAGAGCCTTTGAGGTCACTATTGCAAAAATGATCAGGGCATATGAACAATCGTGTCATTAGAATTTAAGTTCTATAGAGATGAAACTCTAAAATCATCTTATTGTGTTCTTTAATAAATTTTGTTTGCAGGTGCTCAATTGATAAAGATAAAGCGTGTACAAGTAGCTTGGGCCAACAATAGAAGGCAACACCCAAAAAGAGAAGAAAAGTTAGCTTTGTGAATAAAAGGATTACATAATGGTATTGTTCTTAAAGGTTTGTTTTAAAGTTTGATCTTGAAAGACCACTAATATTTGATTAACATTGTTGGACCGTAAGAGTTTTTGTGTTTTCAATACCCATTGGGGGGGACTTATGCACAAAAAGGGAAGGGAATGGAGTTGAATATGATCCATATTGGATCATTATATTATTTTTCATCCATCTCGATGCATTTGGAGTGGAAAAAGTTGAGTAATCAACTTACGAGACCCTTTTTATTGGCAGGACCCAATTTGGAAAAACAAGATTTGAAACACTTCAGGAGTATATTGAGGCATCAAACGAAATTTTTTGGGGGTAAAACTTTGCCACTATAGTGTGACACCTTTTCATGCTATTCTACAAATAGATATTTCCAACAACACAAGAAGCACATCAATCAGAGTTCGTATGTGAAAGTTATGTCACTTAGAAGTTGACCTTCATGTTCTCACCACCATGGTTCGAGAGGATGTCGCGTCAGCCCCGATTATTCATGGAAAATGGGCTAGCCATGTTATTGTGATGTAAAAGACTTTAGAAGAGTCTATATTGTAAATTTTGTTAAGATTTGATGTAGTCAAACTTAACCACTAGTAGGATATCAGGTTGTGTTATAAATGGGCCACTAAGAGGAAGAGGCATTCCATTCTTTTGAGTGAATTTGTTCCATAATTAAAAAAAATAGCCAAAAGGGATAGGAAGTAGAGCACACAAAGAGGAATTGTTCACTATATCAACCCACATGCCACATACCATAATCCTCTGTACTTGTAGCCATATTTCTAGATAGAAAAAGAGAGTGGAGCGATCTGACCTTCAAGCTTGGTTTTCTTTTGGAAGGGTTTCCCAGAGCAAATCTGATCTAAGTATGAATGTTAGTTTTGTTGTGCTAATTTCATTTTCAGATATAAATATATTTATTGATCTTATGCTTGATGTATAGGTTTCCTTGTTGCTTATGTGCGTCAAACATGTAATTTAACTGAGTTGTTATGGGTGAATTAAAGAAAATAAAGTATGAATTTAAAATGATGAACAATAGCAAAAGAACAGTAAACCATCACAATTGATCCATTAAAACAGAGTTTTGATGAAGGAGTTCATGCCTCCTGAGCTACATCTCCTTGGTCCAGCTTCCATGGCTCGGGCCTCCGTATTAGCTCAATAGTGATTTTTTTTTTTGATACATGTATCAAATGCTCTTGAAACATACTCTAATGAGTTCAGAATGCCGAAATATATTAGAAACTACTATTCATTTACTCAATTTGACCTTCAGCTGATCTAGGCATGGCCTTCCTTCCTGGTGGCCCTAGGCTTAAAAATTATTCAAAGTGACAAAAAAACTTGTAGAATTACTCTTGTGCCTCTACAAACTATTCCAATGTGTTCAGAGCATGCAAATCTACTATGAATGACTCTTCCTGAGCCAAAATTGGTAACAAATTTCTCAAGATATGGCCAATTCAAATTTTCCCTAGATTCCTCCAAATCTGGAGAAGACTCCACATAAGTTCGACAAATTTGGAAATCATGCCGAATTTAGGGGCACCTCCTAAAACTCTGCCGTTTTAAGCTCCAAACTCGATTTTTGACAAAACGAGTTGCGTTGGATTCCCGACGATGGGCGGGTCACTATCGTTCAGTTTCTAATCAATTCTGGAATTTTCATTTTTGAGCTAAAATACTGAGCCTCTGATTGTTCCTCCCCACTAGAAGCCTTTTGGATCCCAAAATATCTCTGATTACTGATCATGTGGATGAGAGTACTATTCCCTCACCCTTTCAGTGTCTATCCACTGAAATTTTCCCAATTTCATAAATTGGAGCTTTTCACAAAAATTCAAAATTTTCCTTAATTCTTATGACCTTCTCTTGCTGTCATTGACACCGTTATGCCGCAATTTTTCTGAATTTTCAAAGCAGCAAGATATTCTTGCAGAAACCATCTTGTTCCTACCTTGGTCAATAATCAAAGGAAACTTAAAAACTGTCTCACCTTGCACACTGTCACCATAGCGGTTCTTTGCTGATCTTGCTTTGTACTTGTGTCAAATCTTGACCAAGTACTTTTTCCATTGCCATGTACCTTTTGGAAACCGATAATAAGTATTTGTGGAACCCATTCCTTCTTTTCCAAGCTACTTTGTCGCTTTCTCTTTGACCTTTGCACTCTCTTGCATTGGCATCTTGTTTCCAACACTGCTCAACACTGATGTTGACTACTACAAATGTTTTACATCTTGTTCACCTCCTTTCAAAGGCAACCTGTTAGAATCCTAAAGCATCTCATTACAAGCATACACATCTTTTTTAAAATTTTCATTCAAAACATCTCTTTTTTTATCATCAACAATGTCAAATTCTGACTTGCATTCACTATCCTCTTCATTTCTCCTGCATGTATAAGAGATAAACTTGTCTTCTTCTTATGTGCTCTAACTATGTACTCAATACCATATTTAAACAAGTGATACTTATTCTCATGGCGATGAAATATTTATTTCCTATCATATAGATAAGGACTTCCCAATACCATACTTGATATCTCAAGCGACACCACATCAAGTTCAACTTCATCAAGAAAGTTTGAATCGATGGCGAATCTTAGTAAGCACTTCCTTATAACCTGCAAGTTTTCATTCTTGCACATCCAACCCAAAGGATATGGTGTTGGATGTCTAATAGTTTCAAGGCCTAGCTCCTTAACCAAGTCTTCGGAAATCAAGTTAGCTTGTGACCCACTATCAAAAAGTTTATCAATCTTGGTATGTTTTGAGACAACTCTAATATGGAAAATTTCTATTCTTGTATCTTCATCATGAGTAACATTTGAAAAATTTGAAGAACTAGTGCTTGCAATATGTTTACATTTCAAACCCATGGCTGTAATCTTTGTCTCATCTCCTGAATTTGACCCTAAGTCATGTTCAACTATAGCAACAATTTTACCCTTTTCTTTGGCTTTCAGTTTATTTGGCTTCAATTCTGGATGAAGTTGCCAACAGTGGTATTCATCATGGCCAGTCTTTGAACAATTTTTGCATGTGAGATTTTTCTTTCTCTCTTTTTACAAAGCTATTTAGTTTTCCTCTTCCATAAAACTTTCCCTTTCCTTTACACTCACTTTCATTTTATTCATCTATGTTTTGTTTCCCTCTTGCCTCTAATTGTGTGGCTTGAACACAAATTTCATCTATGTTTGTGGGATTAAACATGAGAATAATGTGACTAAGATAATTGTGAAAACCCCCAACATACTTTAACAAAGTTTCTTGAGAATATAAAATAATACCCAAAATAAGAGCTCTTCTCCTAAGCTCACGAGTATAATCTTTCACACTTTGCCCTTTCAATTGTTTAAAATTTTTCCAATCCATAATTTTTTTGCATGTAAGCTAAGGGACAGAGTTGTATTTTAATGGCAGCAATAAAACTTGACCAAGACATAGAGATCTTATCATAGTTTTTTAATCTCTTCTTGAGCCCTTGCTTCCCAACATACAAGTGTAGATCCTTCCATCCTCAAAGAAGCCAAACGAATCTTTATGTCATATTCATGAATGTTTTCAATCCTAAAGTACACCTCCAATTAACGTATCCAATTGCCCAATATTTTTGCATTTACCTCACCGATATACATTGGAAGCTCAAATTTGACATCTAGTTTGAGTAAGGGTGTTTTTCCTTTTGTGGCTTTTGAGTGAGTGTGAGTGGTTTTTTGTGGTGGAAGTGGAAGGTTATGTTGAGGTACTTCAAGTGCAACTATGAGTGGAATTTTGGGTGAAGATGGTGCTCTTGTAGCTCTCCTTCTTCTAATCCTAATCTCAGGACTTGCAACCAAAAATTTCCCTTCACCTCTTTGCAACTTTAACCTTGTCAGCATCACAAATTTGCAACCATTAAAATTGCACAAAACTCAAGCAACTATCAAGAAAATAACCTTGCCTTTCAACCAAGCTCTGATAACAACTTGATCTGAGCATGAATGTTTTTTTTGCTGTGCTAATTTCATTTTCAGATACAAAATTTATTTAATGATCTTATGCTTGATGTACAGGTTTCCTTGTTGCTTATGTGTGTCAAACAACTAATTTAACTGAGTTTTTATGAGTGAATTCAAGAGCATAAAGTATGGATTTAAAATGTTGAATAGCAGCAACATAAAGAACAACAAACCATCACAATTGATCCATTAAACCATATTTTTGATGAAGGAGTTCACCCCTCCTAGGCTACATCTCCTTGGTCCAGCTTCCATAGATTGAGCCTTTGTATTAGCTCAATAGTGCAAAAATTGTTGTTTACATGCATCAAATGCTCCTGAAACATACTTCAATGAGTTAAAAATGTTGAAATCTATCAGAAATGACTATTCATTTACTCAATTTGACCTTCAGCTGATCTAGGCATGACCTTCTTTCCTGGTGGCCTTGGGCTTCAAAACTATTCAAAGTGACAAAAACACATGTATAATTGCTCCTCTTCCCCTGCATCCTATTCCAATGTGTTCAGAGCATGCCAATCTACTAGGAATGACTCTTATTGAGCCAAAATTGGTCGAAAATTTCTCAGGATATGGCCTATTCATTTTTTCCCTTGATTCCTCCTCCAAATCTGGAGAAGACTCCAGATAAGTCCAACAAATTTGGAAATCCCACCGAATTTATGGGCGCCTCCAAAAAATCCGCCATTTTAAGCTCTGATTTAATTAAAGTTAATGACATATTAATAGTGGATAATCATGGATTAATGTGCACTAAGTGCGTTTATGATGGCGCTAAGGTATAAGTCATGTGGCATGGTCGCATGGGAGGAGGGATGGCTCGCGAGCTGGCCCCCTCCATTCCCACAATCAGAATTGCGTTGAATTCAAATATTCTTTGGGTGCGGAGGCTTAACAAGTCTCTCCCCATGGTATGTTGGTAAAAGACTTGAGTTAGGAGGGGGAGGTACGGGTTCAACCCGCCCTCTGCCCATCCTATATACCTGTTTTGCCTCCACCCTTGGAATTATATATACCAAACCTTTGTATTTGATTTAATTTGGACCATATATGAATATACATGCCACTATATACGCCCTGATATAAACATTACTTGGACTTTGGAATAATAAAAATGTGCTCCCACATTAATCCACATGGACTATGGTCTTCGGACTATGGTTATACAAATAATCTGGTCCACCATAACATATGAATGCCACCATATAGTAATTAAATCTGAACCTTAGCATTGAAATTTGACCACATAAAATGTATCCAACCTTAGCATTGAAATTTGAGCCACCACATAAATATTAAATCCCTCCACCATAATAAATTGAAATTCGAACTTAGCAAATAAAATGAAATTAGAACCAGACCTTGGAGATGGGGTCCACTAGAGGGGACATGCGGCGCCCCCAAGTTGGGCTGTCCTCCCACATAAAAAAAATCGAATTCAACCTTAGGAGCAAATCCTTAAAAAAATTTCACTTTCAAACTAAACTGACGAATCTAGTTGTGACACTTGTAACAATGCCACTGGGTGAAAACTGAAGAATATTCCTTGCATGCTGACTAGGTTTCCATGTCATCAAACTATCACTGTTCTGCAATTTTTTTTTAATAAATTTGCATGTTATGAACGACGGTCAACAATCTATAACTTCTTCATCCGAACTCGGTTTTTGACGAAATGAGTTGCGTTGGATTCTTGGTGACGGGCCGATCGTTGTTGTTATATTTCTAATCAATTCTAAACACTTTAATTTTTGAGCTAAAATACTGAGCCTCTGATCAATATATTGTGTCTTATGTGTGTGTGGGGGCTTTTCATTTTTTCATTCTCTATCTTCTGCATAATTTCCATTCACATGCATGCACTAATTACAATAAAATCTACAGATCTAAAAATTTAATAAAATTGTAATAACATACAATTCCGTATTTTTAATATAATATTATCAGATATGTTGTGACGAAGTATCCATTGAAATATCCATGACAATTTGCATAGCATATTGGTATTAGAGCAGGTTTCTTTAGGTATTTTGTAGGTATTTGTAGGAAATCTAGATTGGTAGGGCCGAAAATCGTAAAACCCTAATCATGGTCGATGAATCTATGAATGACCCTCGTGATCCTGTAGAGGTGAGGTTTTCACGGTTGGAACAAGAATTCATAGATATAAATCAAAATGTAAACCTCCTCATGGAATCCCTAAGAGATAAGCTTGGGATATTTCAAGAAGTTGGGGATTCAAACGCAAAGGAAAAATAACAAGGGGAACCGGGAGACCAGGAAGAAACGAAGAACCAACCGAAGAAAGAAACCATAAATGATTGACCTAGTTAGAGTGTTGTGAAACAATCACAGTACCTATTCAAAATTGAAGGAAAATTCAATATCAAGTGATATCAAGGTGATATTGACGCTCTGAAGATGAATCATTATTGCAACAACTCGAAGTTTTTTTCAACGTCCATGAAATCGAGGGCGAGTAGAAGATCTCATTTGCACGGTTGAAATTAGAGGGCCATGCACTAACTTGGTGGGAGAGACACACAAAGACCCTGAGGTTAGAGGGAGATCCTCCAGGGAATAAGTGGGAGGACTTCAAAACCCACATTAAGTCATAGTTTTATCCCATTGGGTAAGTAGAGGACAGGTGGCACTACTTTCGGCAAAAGTCAGGCCAAAATGTGTAGGAGTACACCACGAAATTCAAAAAGATGGCTATAATGTTGGGTATCTCTCCAAAGAAGCCAGATTTACTCCTCAAGTATTTTGGGAGTGTGCACTTCCATCTACGTGAGAAAGTGATGTTGTTCAAGCCCAAATCGGTGGAAAAGGCTTGTGTATAGGTACAATACCTAGAGAACATAGGCCTGAAGAGAGCACAATCAAGTGGATCAAAGTAGAAGGAGAAAAATTATGATTCTAAGGAGGGAAAGAAGAAGCAAAAAAGGGGAAAGGATAAAAATATGATAGCCACAACACACTAGTGCAAAGATCCTAACAACCACTACAACCAATGCAACATTGATGGCCATACAGAGGAGAAGTGTTGGAAGTTGCATGCATAGCTGAACCCAAAGAACAAGAAGAAATATAATAATAAGAAGAATATCGTGGCCATTTATTTAAGCAACCAAGTTGAATGCCACTCGAATGTGGATGAGAAGATCGTCTATACGTCAATGCATAAGGAGCATAGAAAATTTTAGGGGCGAATTTTAGCCCAAGGGTGAAATTTAAGGGGTTTTATATTTTAAAAGGGATAATTTTTTATATTACATCCATTTTCTATAGTTAGCTAAATAATTATTTAAAAAATAATTAATTATCATATTTTAGCCATAAAAATAAGGCGGACAAAGTGTTATTTGCCTGGTTTAGAGGTTGGATTAGATTTCATTCGCCAAGATTTCCTAGTTTGGAGGTTGGATTAGGTTTCATTCGCCCAATTTCCTGGTTGTAGGTTGAATTTGATTACAATCACCTTGATTTCCTGGTTACAGGTCATATTTGGTTGCAATCGCCCCCTTTACCATTCCAGGAAATTAAGGCCCAAGTCGGTGCTCTGCGAAGTTCTCTTTGTAAAACCAGAGAAAGATAGACCAATGTGTTATAGGTCAATTTGGGCATCATTCCCAATGACCTAGTTAAACTGGATATCATCCCCAGAACCAATGAATAGGGTCTATCATTCCCTTTCATTTCAATTGCTATATGCCCTAATATAAAGAACAAAGACAAATCATCCTTGACTTCCATTGCAAGGTTTCCAAGATTTTAAGTATATGTTATATCACCTATAAGCTCACCAATGCAGTATCTCAAGGGGCTAATTGCGTTGCATATGCAGTTACCTCCATTCAAGGGTGCTCTGCAAAGCACTTCCCGACATTGAAGGGTGCGATGGTCAATTGGGAGTGAAATTCTCATTGTTCCAGAATCTCCACATGGCCAGTGCCTTCTAGAAGAGTGCATATGTGTCAAACTTCGAATCCATGTGTTAATTTGACATCTTTGAGCTTGGGAACATGCCTTGCCTATTATTATAAAGTCATTGATTGTGAAACTCCCTTAACCTCATCTAGAAATTGAGAACATATCCTAGTGCTTGAGAAGGAAGAAATTGAGTAGAGAAATGCTGGTGGAATTTCAATTGAGGATTTTATTTGTAGTGATATGCTGTTGGAGAGATGTTCATTGTGATAAGGTTGGGATGATGCTGGAGATGGTGACATCAAATCAATCGCTGGTTGTAACCTCCCCTTCTATCCATTAATAAAGATTTTTGCTTACTTTCCCACATATGTATCTGTATAAGCTTATATCTTCAATATTATGAATTCTTATATGATGTATATGGTTCATGTTTCATTGATTTAACTGAATAAATTGAATAGGCATATGTATATTGCAATCTCTTTGCTGTTTAGTGTTCATTCTTGCAGGAAATATTTTGGCAATCTAGCTTGGATTTGAAGCTATAGCAAGAGCGACAAAAGGAGAATAGGAAGCGCTTGGACCCCAAGTAGGTTTCTTGATCTATTATGTGCGTCTATTTACTGTTAGGAAAAGTATCTGCAAAGTCTTTATTCTATTGTTCTAAATGCATAGCACCACATTTAGGGAAGAATGTTTTATCCATAATTCATAATTCCGCATAACAAATTGGCGACCATACTAGGGAATTTACCATTCATCCTTAGTGTGTTTGCCTCTGTTTATCCACCCAGTAGCATTTACTCTCAAAGATTAGGCTTTTCGAAATCAAAATTTGCATTAGAAGTGTGTTAAACAACTTGAGTTTTTTTCTCTGCTGCGCCCAACGCACTGTTGAACAGGACACAGTGCTTTGCAGAGCACATTCTCTCATTCAAGGGTGCTTTGCAACGCATTTTCCCCCCTTAGAGACTGCGTTGCCTCCTAGAACCAACCAAATTCCCATTGAATTTGTCATTGCATTTTCTTTCAGCCTTTTGTTTGCTGTATTTTCAAGAGCCTGATGCCTCATAGAGACCAGTGGCTTTACCTGAATCTTCCTCCTTTGAAAGAAAAGTTTGTTCAATTTTTATTTAACGTGCTTTTCTTTATCATTGACAAATTAATTTCGAAGTATTTTCATTATTGCATTAGATCCATTTGCTTTTGAAAAGGAATTTGTCGTTAAATTCTTTGTTTCCTATAGGAGAAATTGTAGTTAAATTCTTCATTTTTCCTAAAAAGAGAAATTGTTGTTCAATTCCGCATTTCTCAAAGTAAAAGGCATTTGTTTTTATTGATTTGATGCATTTAGTTTCCTTTCCTGCATTCACATTAAAGGAACTGAAAAGAAAAACCTACATTTGCATGTAGTGGATTGTGTGTTTTGCATAGGAACAAATTAGGAAAGCTGCATATTAGTTTGTGCTCTTTGTTGTTTGCTCTCAAATTGATTGCTCTTTCCCTCTAGTAGCTAGGATTTTCATTGAAGAAACTAAAATTGAAAGTTTTCTTATCTTTTTAGTTTTCATTTTAGGAATTTCCATCACATCATCACGATGAACCTTGAAAGGAAAATTGATAAACAAGATCAGCTTAAAATTTACATCAATTTACCTAACAAAGCATTCGAACCATAACGATAAAATTTAGAAGGTCTAGGCTACAGATGTGTTCCGACGTCGTAAAACATAGTAGCTCTCGTTAATTGTCTGCGATACATTCCGAGTGTGATACCTCACTCCACGTACATAAGTATATCGTAGCTCATCCACGTAGCTTTGGGTATATCAGGTGGTGTTATAGTACGAAAAGTATAAAGGGGTGCTCTCACTGTGCGGTTTTGCATAAGACATCGCTAATACGGACTTGGGCCTCCACGTACCTTCGGGTATATTTGGGAGGACAACTTTAGGTTGCTATCCATCCATAGTGAACCGAGTTGGCCACCTTCTAAATTGTGATACACTGAAGACAACATTCGGGGAGATTGCCTGCCCGTACTTCTTGGTTCGCCAGTAGGTATTCTGCAGTTCACAATTTCTTGGTAAACCTATAGCCTAGCATTACCCTTTTATTTTGTTTATTTGTTTTTTTGTTAAAATAAATCAGTCATTGTGGAAGAACAAAATCATTTTCCCTGTCGTTCGCGTAGATTAGCATTGAAACCACCTTTACCACCGGAAGTTACTTCTGGTCGGCAAAGGCAACATCACTCTACCGAAACCAGTACTATTAGTACCTCTAGTGAAGCATCAACTTCCCATATACCAGATTCGGCACAAGTTGTTTCCACAAATCCTAGTTTGTCTACTGTTGTCGAGACAGATTCCTCACAGCTAACCATGGTCACGATCCATCCAATCAGTGAGACCATACCTCTCGAACCCGACATTGTTCAATAGGAAGTTGATCCAAATCCTATCTTTTCTTTGCTAGAACATCTAACTCCCAAAGTCGAATGACCGGAATTTGTCCCTGCATTGGTCATCCCACAATTTTGTGTAGCCATTGAGTCTCCCATATCACATAGTCAACCTCCAGAAAATTACTTTGGGCCTAACGGCGAAATACTTCCACCTGGTTTCGATTGAAGAAATCCCACAAGACGAAACACCATTAACTCCAACCCATTTTGGGGAGGATATTTTCTTATACAAGTCTTTTCCTCAATCACCACCCTCTACTTTTGTTGATCCTGTGCTGTTACATAGCATTTTGTCACTGTCCTTGCAATTCCCAACTTGCACATTGGAGGGTCATTTCTGTGACCAATGCACAGTGTCATGCTTTGCAAATTACATCCTTGCATCCCTTTTGATGAAGGTAACATTCTTCTTGTTGACATTTCCCTAAGAAGAGCTGTGAAAATCCCTATTTTTGCCTTGGCGCGAGTAGCCCTTTATCTCCTCGTGCCGACCTGGGAATTTTACACTAAGCCCGTGCCACTTGGCTCTCTATCCTAGTGTAATGCCCGCGCCAAGCTATTTATGAAATGTTTTTTAAAAATAGAGGCGGAGGTTCCATTCCAACCACCACAAGGATGAGTCATTGGGAGTGGTTGAACTGAAACAACTACGGGCCTCCTCCTTTAGTTAGTAGTTTCCAACTCCGTTGGAACACTTCTAAAGGATAGGCCTCCCTTCCACCTTTGTAGGGATCCCAACCTCCTCCTTTTCCTCTATATAAACAAGCCTACTCTCTTTATGATAACTAGTTGTAGCTGTAGCTGAACAAAGAGAATTATACTGCTGAAGTGATGAACTTGAAAGACTAAGTTATAGTTGAATAACCGAGTTATTGAGAAGGTAGAACAGGGAGAAATCCATCGAGAGGTCCCTTATCTCATCCGAATTCCCCAACGAGCTTTGAGACGTGCTTCACCCGAGCCCCGTTGGAGGAGACCGCAATGTCAGAGCATGGTTGTATCTCTTCTTTCTACCTTTTAATATAAGTGACTATTGTCTGGTTCTCGTCTTGTGTTTTATCTTTATCGAATGCAATATGCTAGTCTTCTCTGGTTGACTAGTAGATTTTGGATGAAATTAATATGTGGGATGTGGTTGTCATTTTCTAATCTTTGTGCAGGTGTCCAAGTGCGATAAGCGAAGGGATTGTGACTTGCCGAATCAGGAGCGAGCAGTTCTCATCACCACTACGATTGCCGACAACAACATTGGACCACAGGTAGGCTATCTTATCGTGTCCTCTTTCATTCGAATATCTAGGAACCTACACCTTAGCATGATTCCTTGTTACTAGACCCACCCTAGGGCTAATGGGATCATCTCTATCCGCAGAGAAAATTTACCTACATAACAAGTTGGGGACTCCACTGGGGATCAGTGTGAGTTTGTCTTTGATCTTGTTGGGTCATTTTTTGGGTTTTTGGTCTTGTTGTTTACTTTTCTGGTTGTTTAACTATGCTTCAAACCCTTGTTCAGCCCCAAAGTGTCAAGATTGACCTCTGCTCTGTTGAGTTTTTCCCCTTTTCATTGGTTAACTGGCATGGCAAGGTTTTCCCCTGAATAGTTGCGCCGATTTGCACATGTTGCCTCTGTAGCACTCGCGCCATCGCCTGTTTGGTGTTGAATACCGCCTCATAGTCGCGCCAACCCCTATGAGTTTTTGGGTGTGAGCTTTTCATGAATTTTTGGTTTATTGTACTTGTTTTTGGGTTATTCTTGAGAGTAATTGAAGTGTTTTGGACTGTCTTTGATTGCTGGAGGCTCATTTTCTTTAGTTGTTTGTTCATTTATTATCAGTGTGACTTGAGGTCTTAGGTTTTCTGAGTGCCTTAGTGCACTGAGCCTTCTGTTTGAAGATCAAGTTTCTTGATAGCTGACTGATTCATTATCTATTTGATTGATCTTGGTCTCTCTGATCCTGTTGAGTATGTTCATTGGTTGAATGATCATTGCCTTTCTTGTTTGACTTTTCTTCCTCTTACTCCAAGCACCGATTACATTGCTTGTATGGGTCATTTTGGAGATTTCTCTTTGATTCGAAAATATTGTAGCATTGGTTTGAGTATTGTTGTGTTTGTTTTATGTTGGAGGAGTCATTCTGTTTCAAATTTCCCATTCGCTCTCTCAAACTAGTGTTTAGTTTTGTTTTTCATGTCATTTAGTGCATTGTTTTCTCTATTGCATTGAAAAAACAAAAATATTGCATTTATTTTGCTTTGAAAATGAAACGTTCTTTCGCATAACTAGCATTGCATCGGCTAGGAAAGAGTTTTTTGTTTTCTGTAGATTGCATTATATGCATTAGTGGATGTTTTCGCATGATTTCAGTATTCAATATTGCTTGAAAGTTTTAAGGCCTGGAAATTGAAACTTAATCCAAGATTAATGTTAAAATTTATTTCAATTAACCTAAGGCAACATTGAAACCTAACGAAATATTCTAGTGGTCTAAGTTAGAGACGTGTTCCGGCATCTTAAAACCTAGTAGCTGTGATTCGCCATCTGGCTTCAGACAACGCTAGTACAGACTTGTGCTCCTTGTACCGTCGAGTATATAAAGGGAGACCCCTCTAGGTTGCAATCCTTTTATCCATAGGAAGCCGAGTTTGCTGCCCTATAATCGTGATACACCAAACACATCATTCAGAGAGATTACCTACACGTACGCCAAGTCCTTGGTCATTTCTCTTTCATTTGATCACCAAGGTGTATATGGAAATTCACGAAAACTTGGCATACCCTCTTGCTTAGATTACCTGAGCAGTCATTTTTTATCTTTACTGACTCAAATTTGAAAAGATCATCGAGCACTTGTCCTTTCGCGCTCGTTCAACATTGAAAGTGAATAGAGTCATATTTTTCCTGTTTCTTGACTCTTAAAACATGAAACAACAAAGTTTGGTTTCAGTGTCATAAAATAAACTACCCACGATCACATGCCCATAAAAGTTTTAGTACTTGGCTTGTTTTTGTTTGCCTTGGTTTTTTGAATCTTTGCTCGGATCTTTCTTTTTCCTTCTTGTTGAGAAGCAGTCACGGTGGCGGAACCACCGGTTTCATCATCCTCGCTCCCTTCTAGAGGTAGTCCTTTACCAGATAGTTCATTTGAAACTCCTCGATCCTCTAGGTCTGCCGAGCTTCAGCAAGCCTATTCTCCCATCAATCTTACCCCTTGCTACCCGGTCTCTTGCTGACGAGCCAGTTGAGTTCAATTGGCCTCTCGCGGGCGCTTGGTCTGGTTTTGGTGATCAGGAATAATTCCATCCTCTTGCGTTAGGATCACCATTTTTATCTACTGTTATACCTGCTAGTCCCCGTAGTATTTTCGAAGATATTACGAAGGAGCTAAACATGGACACATCAGGTCCTATTGGCAGTGATGGAATTCCTGTTTCTATAGAAGAGTATCAAATTTTCCCTTAAAACACCACTTAGGTGTCTGCTCAATCTTCACCATTAGTGTCACTTCTATCCGAATATAGGTCTTTGGGTCAGATTATTTTTGGTGTTGCCTCCGTGGCAGCATCTACTCCGTCCAGGAGTCCAGTCCTTCCATCATCAAGATTTTCACTAACTACATCTGCTTCGTCGGTTGCGGTTACATCTGTCCGAGTTCAACCTACTATCTGTGCGGCTGCGTCTGTGCCTGTCACTCAGTCACCAGCGGCCTCAACTGAGATACCTGGTGGCCTCACTTTTGAAGAGTATCTATTGTCTATTCATCAACATAACTCTCAGGTTTCTCAGCAGCCTCATGCTCCTATTAATCCGCCACACCATTATGACGAATATGGTAATCTTGTTTATTTGCCCTATCTTACTCCTCATCACTATGATGCTGTCGGTACCCCCATTTATGCGTTTCCTACTCCCCATCATTATGATGAGCGTGGTGTTCCTGTTTATGACCCCTATGAAATTGTTTCCGAGATTGGGAGGACTTATCAGGTACAACCCCCTGGCCCACAAGGACAACCCTTTCAGGGACAACCTTCAGCTCAATTGAGATTTCCATATGGTCCTCAGGGACAACCTTACGGTCCACAGGGTCAACCTTTACAAGGGCAGCCCATGGTCTAAGAAGGACAACCTCTGGGGCCTTCTTGTCAACCTTTGTATCAACCAAGACCTTCTTATGGTCCTGGGGGGAAAATCTATTTGTCTCACGGACAACCTTTTATCCAACAACTGGGATCATATACTCAAATTGGTCCGAACGTTGGGCAACAAGGACAACCCTATGGTCCTCCTTCGGGGTAGCCTAGTCCATCGCAACCATCTGGCCAACTTGTTCAGTCAGGGAAACTTGGTGGCTCTCAGCATCCAGTTCAATCTGCTCCACAGGGGCAACCTACGTACCCGACCCAACAGCCGACTCAGTCTGCTCAACAACAATTTTACTCCGCTTCACAGTAGGGTCCTACTTTTCAGCATCCTGTTCAGTTTTCTCAACAGTCGGTTCACCCTGTTTATTCAGCTCAAAAGGGACCCACTTATCAATAGCCAACTCAACCCCAAGGCATTTATTATCGTCGTGGTCAATGTCAACCAGTATATAGTGCGCCTCAAGGTTTTACTTATCACCCTCATTCTCAGTTTCTATATAATCAACTGCAAGGCCACACTTACATTCCACTGAAAAATCCTCAACAAGGACCTCGATGGTATACTCAAAATCAGTATCCTTAGTATCAAAAAACTTATTTGGCTTATCCCCCATATCATCCGAATCCTTCGGGACAGAACCCATGGGGGCATAATTTTTCTCAAACAGGATGGAATGCAAGTTCAAGTTCTTATCAAGGACCTATTATGCCTTTTAACCCTCAACTACCATTTCTCGCTACGTTGGAGTTACCGGATGTGTCAAAGTTGACGAATGATCCTATTCTTCACAACTCGTATTGGCCTATGGTTTTGACTAAGATTCCTGGTGATTGTCCCAAATTTGAGGGCAAGTTCGGAGAAGACCCCAAGCACATGTTATGACTTACCACTTGTGGTGTTCCTCTAACTCTTGGGTTGATGATTCCACTCGGCTTCGTATTTTCCAATGGACTCTTACTAGTGGTGCTGCTAAGTGGTATATTGAGATCTCTCGCGGTATCTTTCAAGATTTCAACTCTCTCGCTATGGCGTTCCTTACTCATTTTCAGTTGCCGGTTCATGATGAAGCTGGGACACATCTCCTCACCTCCTTGAAACAGGACCGGGCTACTCATATCTCGGACCATATTCATGAATGGAGACGTCGTCCTCGCTTGATCAAGTTTGAAATTCCTAATCAGATTCTTACTCATTGGTTCACTACCTCCTTTGTCAATCAGATTGCGAAAGACATAGCCATGGGGGCATGTGTAACTGAGGAAAAAGCCATTGCTCGTGCCTAGTACCATGATCTCGTGTACTCTCAATCGGGCATATTGTATGATATTTTAAATGATGTCCCTTGACTTGGAACTTCTACTACACTGGCGACTCCATCCGTCGACAATATTATTGGTTCTGTGTCTCAGAATTCACGTAAGTCGTCGCCCTTTAACCCTGGGAAGCAAAAGTCTAATTCTTCCAATGATATTGCTCCTCAGTCTAGCTCGAATCCTGGTAAAACCTCGGCGGTCAATGCCGTTCAGGCCAATCCTGTAGATAAGACTTCTAAAGGGAAAAAGAAGGGTAAAGGCAAGACCAAGGCCGATGCCCCGAAACCAGATTCGTCCAAATCTCATGTTGATGATGGTTCGCAGCGTAAGCCAAAGTATCCATGTTTGATTTGTGATGAAGAGCACTACACCAAGGACTGTCCTCGATGGTTTGAAGTGAGTAGGTTGCTCAAAGAAAATCAGGGTACTCCTGCTGTTCTTAAAGAACCTTTTCCGTCTCAGCAAACCCAGATGGTGGAGCAACCTCAATCATCTGTTCCATCTGGCTCTCAAGTGTTCATAATGAACAGTTCTGCATCCGTTTCTATTGCTACTTGGTTGAAAGATCATGCAGGGTCGCGCCAGGCAATGGGGAAGGAGATCGCTGATGGTCCTCATCCTCCACCTGTTTCCGGCCCTCTTGAGATTGAAAGGTCGAGTGCTGAACCCATTGTGCGATCACCTTCCAAAGGTGTTCTCCAGAAATCTTCTTATAATCCCAACGCCCGTGCTGCTCAACATTATAGTATTTTTGAGGATTTAGCACAGGCGCCGTCTGTGATTTCCACGTTAGAAGTACTCTAGAGTTTTCCATCTTAGTGGAAAGCTTTATTATCTGTGATCAGTGGGGTTGATCCTGGTGATACTAGCCTTCTCACTTTTGATCTAGAGTATTTCGTCCCACGACTTTCGCACCAAATTGCGCTCATTATACAAGTCGTTGTTAATGGTATCGAAATCCATCGAGCCATTGTGGATGAGGGTGTATCAACCTGCGTCATGTCAGCTTCTTGCTGGAAGGCCATTGGCTCTCCAGCCCTGATTCCTCACCAAATTCCCTTGAATAATTTGATGGAAGGGAATCAAAACCTTTGGGTGTTCTTGCAAGTTTGCCGATTAAATTGAAATGGAAGATATTTAATGTTGAAGTAGAAGTCGTTGATGCTAAACTCAATTGTAATCTTCTACTTGGCCGCAGTTGGAGTCACGCTATGCTTTGCGTTCCGTCCACTGTCTTCCGTGTTTTGAAATTTCCACATGAGGGCAAGATTGTTACTGTCGATCAATTGTCATTCTTCACCTCTTCTTCCGAGAACAATGTTCCGTATGTGGATAAGATTCCTACTCCCTTTGAGAGCGTTGGGACGGGTCTCTTCAAGGATCTAGCCCTCATGGGTATTTTTCCCCTTTCACCACCAAACACTATTCAAATTAATATGATCTCTTGGTCGGATGACCCGTGGATTATTCCTTCTCCTGAACAGGTCGATTCATATGGAGATTCAATGCCTTTGAGTCTGATTGAAATCGATTATTGTGAACTCCTTGCTGCATCGGATACTCCACTTTTTGATGGTGCTCCTTTAAGCTTGTCTCTTGACGTGTATTCTCAATCCCCATGGCTCGGTGATTCAGACTCGCCTGATCCTTTGAAAGAAGTGTTTCCTTCCGACGAAGCCATCGTGGAAACCATGTCTCTCGAAGACTTGTAGTGGGACGATGGTCATCATCATTCTTCGTGTATGCCTAGCCTCGGGGTTATGTATACATGTCTTGAGAATTTTACGTCTCAAGTCCCTTCTCCTCCACTTCAAACGCCAATTCTGACACAAGAAGTCTTTACAAAAGGTAACTTGAGAAATATCACACAAACGATGCCTATTGACATTTCCGTGAAGCCGGGAATTATCGAGAACATCCATGTGGGAGTCACTTGTTCTTCAGATGAAGTCCAAGTTTACTATAGCCTTTTCCATGAATTTCGTGATGTTTTCACATGGGCCTACAAATAAATGCCCGACATTGATCCTAGTATAGTGGTGCATGAAATCCCTACTTATCTCGGTTTGAAGCCTATTTGCTAGCATCTTCGTCCGGTGCACCCTAGAAAGGCTGCAACCATTAAAAGTGAAGTTGAAAAACTTCTCAAAGCTGGTTTCATTTATCCTATTCCCTTGAAATATTGGGTTTTAAACATCATTCCTATCGATAAGAAATAAGGAAATATCTGTGTCTGTGTTGATTACCATGACACAAATCGAGTCTGTCCTAAGGATAATTATCCCACTCCCTTCATCTATCAGATCATTGAAGACTATGTTGGGAGTGAGATTTTTTCCCTTATGGATGGTTTTTCTGGGTATAAGTAGATTAACATTCTCTCGGCCGATCAACATAAGACAAATTTTATTTGTCCTTGGGGTACCTTTGCATACAAGAAACTCCCTTTTGGCTTGAAGAATTCTGGGGCCAAATTCCAGCGAGCGATGTCTTACGCTTTTCATGACATTTGTCACATCGTTCAGCCTTACCTGGATGACCTTTCGACTCATTCAGCTAAGCGTAGGGACCATCTAGACCATCTTCGTTAGATCTTTCTTTGTTGTCAAAACTACAACATTCGGCTTAATCCACATAAGTGTGTCTTCTGCGTTGATTCCGGTAGACTTTTATGGTTTATCGTATCTAAAGAAGGAATTCGCCTCGATCCACTTAAGGTTGAGGCTATTTTTAATCTCCCCTCTCCATCCTCATTACATCAGTTGCCAATTCTGCAAGGTAAGGCCAATTTTCTAAGCCGTTTTATATCGAACTATGCCGAAGTAGCTAAAGGATACACACGACTTTTGAAACAGGACGTCCCTTTCTGTTGGGATGAGGTTGCTCAACAATATTTTGATACACTCAAGACATTGTTGGTCAACACTCCTTTGTTACGTCCTCCAAATTATCATCGTGATTTTTACCTCTACTTAGCTGCTGCTTCTAATACAATTGCCATGGTTTTGGTTCAAGATGATGATGACGATCACGAAAATGTCATTTATTACTTGTCTCGTAACCTTCTCGATCCTGGAATGCATTATGCTCATGTCGAGAAGTTAGCACTAGCTGTGGTCTAGGCCGTCCATCACTTTCATCATTATATCCTTTTGCGTACGGCGACTGTGATTTCCGATTGCAACCCCATGACCTATATTTTGTCTCAAAAATTGTTGGGGGGAAAATAATCGAAGTGGATCATTATCCTCCAAGAGTTTGATTTGGAATTTACTGCTGCCAAATCAAAGAAATCACTAGTTTTTGCTGATTTAACTTGTTCCCTTCCTTCCGACTCCGCTCCGTCTCGTTCTTAGGACCATATTCCGAACGATACACTTTTCTTGATTATCACCCTTGATCCCTGGTATGGTGATATCATCGTATATCTCTAGACTTCCACATTCTGGTCTGACTTGACAAAGGATGCCCGCCGACATATCCGGCATCACTCGCAACCTTATCGCATAGTTGGAGATATGCTCTATCACGTTGGAGTTGATTCCATACTCTGCCGATGTTTGATCCTCGAGGATGTTGAGAAAGTGTTGAATGATTGTCACAATGGCGCCTTTGGTGGTCACATTTCTGGTTATGCTACTACAAAAAATATACTTCGTGCCGGTTATTTTTGGCCTTGTATTTTCAAAGACTGTATTATCGCAGTTCGTAAATTCCATGATTGCCAAATTTATCAACGGAAGATGTGTGCGCCACCAATTCCCTTCACCCTGTCATTACCGTTGGTCCCTTTTCCAAATGGGGCATCGATTTTATGACGTGTAACCCTCACTCGGCCGGGGGGCATGCTTATATCATCGTAGCCGTGGACTGCTTCACCAAATGGGCTGAAGTAATGCCTACACTTGCTGCTGATAGTAGGATAGCCACTCAGTTCATTTTCAATCATATTATTGCTAGGTTTGGTGTCCCTCAAGCCATAGTTACCGATCATGGTTCCCATTTTCGGCATTATATGGTGGCGGAGTTGACTTCTAAGTTGGGTCTGCATCACGACAACTCAACGTCGTACTACCCTTGAGCCAATGGCCAGGTTGAAGTTGTGAACAAAATTCTTGTCACAATGCTTCAGCGTATGATTGGGATCCAAAAATAAAACTGTCATCTCATGTTATTTCGACTCTTGGGCATACCGAACCTTAGTGAAGAGTGTGACCGGATTCACCCCTTTTCAGTTGGTTTATGGTCCGGAAGCTACTCTCTCGATTGAATGTGAAATACCTTAGCTCAAGCTAGCTGTGGAATTACTGCCTAACACTTCACCGGAAGAAGAGAATCTTCAATACTTAGAGAGGTTAGATGAAATTAGTCGCTTAGATGCTTTGGTCATCAAGGCACAAAAGAACCGAGTCAAAGCTCATTTTGATCAATCAATTTCCCCTCGTTCTTTCGTTGAAGGAGATCTCGTCCTCCTGTATGACCAAGCTCATGATAAGATGGGGGCAGGTAAATTTCAACCTATGTGACATGGGCCCTACATCGTTAAACGTGTGTTGCAAAATGGGGCTTATGAGCTAATTGAATACAAAGGCCATCCTCTTGAACAACCCAAAAATGGGTTGTATCTCAAAAAATATTATGCATGAGCCATTTGTGCATATCAGGTGTACATAGGTTTTATTTTCATTTTTGTACATGTTTTTGGGTTTCGTGTGATTTGTGAGCATTTTCTTGCTTATTGGGTCTTGCTTATTGTGCAAATGTCTATTACTCCTTATGTCAGTTTCGCGGATGGTGCTTCTCGTAGTACCAGGAATTTGTCTTCATTAGCCTGGGTAATTTATAATCCTGCTGGTGAGTTGATAGACCTGCAAGGTATTTTTCTAGGACGAACTACAAACAATTTCGCTGAATATAGCGCTGTCATTGAGCTATTAACCGAGGCAATTAACCTCGGCACATGGGCGTTGCTTGTAAATCTAGATTCACAACTTGTTGTTCTGCAATTCAATAATCATTATTTGGTTAGAAATCTGCATATTCCGAGATTGTATTTACGTATTCGTTTGTTGGAAAGAGATTTTGAATTCATTACTTATCAACATATTCCTGGACGAATGAACACATTAACTGATACAGTGGCTAACATTGTATTAGATAGACATTTGCGTAATTTGTAAAAACATCATCATATGTAAAAAGATCCATGTAAGGAAATAGATGTATATATATATCGCATGTTTGCAACTATGTGCATCATAACATCACAAAATATGTTTATGTTTCTGTTACATCCCGAGACATCATGTCTCGCAAAATATGCAGATAAAATAAACCTCAGTGTCTAATTAGCATGGTGCTCGTGATAACATGTCAAGGCCCGTACTAGCCGCCTCAGCAAGCGGTGGATTCAGCTAGGCACTCCTACAGTGTGTATCTGCTAGGCACAAGGAACATCATCAAAACGTGCATAATCTAGGACTCCTCGGGTGATCCCCTCTAGGTTGCGCACTATCTCATCTTCCTCGCTGCCCTCACCTTGAGGGTCGAAATCGCGCGGGATTCGCCTCGCTATTGGTGACATGTCGGCAGGTCTCTCTGGGCAAACATCTGCATCACATGGATTTAATGTCAGAACATACATTAAAAAAAATCATAATAATCATAAAATTCAGAAATTGAGTCTTACCCAAATTTTCATCCCAATCTTCTTCCTTTGGGAGTGGGAGGTCTGGGTTACCAGTGAAGTCTGTGCCAGAGTAGGGCCAATCCTCCACGACAATCAGTTGTTGACAGAGGCAATAAAAAAATTCCGGCGTCCAAGACATCTGTTGGCCACCCCCTGCCCTTGGCATCAGTGCTGCCCATAGAGCCATCCGTGGTTCTCTCGCTGGTGGATTTGGAACTATAACCTCCTGTTGATGAAAAATTGGTAATCGTTCCAAGAAGAACGATACCAAGATGGATCCATAACTAAATTGTTTCAGTTTGGTCTTCTTGCATTTGGTTAATTGGCGCTTCATGTTTATGGTCACTGCCTCTGTCCAGTTGAAGAGGGCCAAAGCCATGCAGTCCACAACAAGAAGCAACTGTGTCTTCGTTGCTTCGTGCGGTGCTTGCGATCCCGCAGCACGTGTGATGGTATGCAATACCACGTGTAATGTCAAATCTGGGATAGTTTGTATGTCAACTTTCCCACTACCAGTTCCTTTCCGTGCTCCTCGACAT
Source organism: Pinus albicaulis (assembly GCA_034641835.2). Classification (NCBI taxonomy): domain Eukaryota; kingdom Viridiplantae; phylum Streptophyta; class Pinopsida; order Pinales; family Pinaceae; genus Pinus; species Pinus albicaulis. Next base: position 1,410,209,211 of record CM076570.1, on the reverse strand, counting down.
ACCCTGTCTATCACCATGGACATGTTTTCCATGCAGGGCCAAGTGCCGGTTAGGAGTGGTGCCACATCTCTTCGTGATAACCCTGTGATGAAGTACACATTGGAAACATCAATCTCAAGTTATTGGTCCTGTAGGACGAACTTCTCTTGATCTTTGTCCCATATAATTATAAGATATTATAGCAATTTCGGTTGGGCTCAGAGACATGGTGTGAGGAAGAATTTTTTCAAACCACAGTTTCTGAGGGCTTCAATAACTCCCTCATTTTCCATGGCTAACTCATCTTCTTCACTATGTTCCCGTTCTTTCCATTCAATGACCATTTTTCTCTTTTCTACCTGCAAACACACACACACAAGTGGTATTAGTTGATATTTATCCTTGAATTTGTAAAATTGGGAAATTTGGTGAGTATTATTGCTTGAAATTGCGTTGCGCCATTGGCGCGCCCTAATATTAAAAATAGGGTGGTCAATGCAACTCCGTGCCCGAAACCCGCACCGACCGCGCAACCCTAAATTTTACTATTTCTCCCCCCAAATTCAAAATTGACAAATGAAGGAAGAAAGGAATAGCTTAAAATGACAAGAGGGATCTCAGCTCTTACCTGGAGTTGACATATTTGCGAATGATGTACTCGATTGACCGCTATCGTCGCTGCAACATTGCACAATAAAATGGGTAAAAGATTGCTCCACAAGAGGTAAAAAGTGAAAAGTAATTGTTTTTTACTATTTTTGGCATTTTATAACTCTTTCACAACCCTAATTAGGTTTTAAGGCGTGTTTTTCAATTATTTTATGATATTATTTTCGAAAAATGGTTTTATACATGTCTCTTGTGCAACAACAGGTTTTCATGCGACTAGGATGAAGTAACGAGTTATATTTTATACTTTTTCGGACTCGGTAAAAACACGAAAAAGTCACTACTGGAGTCATATTCCAACTCTTTTTTGACTCTCTAAAATTGAAAATATTTATGAGACGCTTGTCGTTTTGAACTCGTTAAATGGTTGCGAAACAATATCTACCCAGTATATGGTTAACCCTTTTTCGGGCCGGGATGGATTATTTATGAAAAAGGAATACCTTAGCCTATCGCGACTAAGAGGTTCTCTCAGACACAGTTTTCTACCTTTTCGAATCTGTGAGACTACCTATGAAAAGGGACTGCTGGAGTTTTATTTTCTGCCTTCTTTTCAAACTCTCTAAACATGAAAAGATGCCGATTTCTCCCTTTGTCAGACTCGTTAAACCGTGATGACATCAGACCTCGTCACCATGAAATTATTCGAGTTCCTCCTTCCTAGGGCTCTTAAAATGTACTAGGATGGATTTGTCCGAAGGAAAAAATTATAGTACAAGCATATGATATCCCCTTCAAGCTTGTTTTCAAAAATAATTGGGGTACTTGCCAAAAATGGTGGGGGAAAATGGAACCAGATTTTAGTTGCGTTGGCAGTATGTCGCTCTTGAACATGGCACTTGTCTGCATTCGTGTCGGGTTGGGGACATATCATTTTGTCATGTTTGCCTCCATGGGTTTGGGTGATCTTTTTTACCTCTCACTCGCTCTTTTCCACGTCATCATGACTTCAGATCCTTTGATGTCAAATTCTACCAAATCCAGTGTCGTGTTGCTGATATGTTCAAGAGAAGTTCACCTCTGCAGTTTTTCAACCTCCCTCTGATTCTCCGTTAGTCCTGATTCACAAAAATCATATTACTCTGTCTCGTGTCAATGATGTGGGAAAAATTATGGCCCTCGTTCGACCAGGTCACTTCCTGTCGACTTCAGATCATTACCCAGAAATCTAATCTAGCGACTCCCTTCTGGTACCTTGGAGCCTGCATGCCTTAATGGCAGGTTTTTCGCATTCGACGCAAGGACCACATCATTGGCCTTTGATCGATTGACTCCGCGCGTGTTCGACACTAGATCACTGTTCACATTCTATGGACTGTACCTTTCATACCTTGAGAGCCATTGTCATTATTTGTGGTTCGTCTTGCGTCCGTTAACAACTTTCATCATTGGCTGGTAATCAGACAATTTTCTTGCATGTTCGACTTAAGCTCATACATTCACATGCTAGAAATTGTACTTGTTCGGATAAAGATGGAGTGCAAGACCTTGGATTTTGTCTGATAAAATCCAGGCTATGGGTTCTTTGTGGATTATCATGACTTATTGCATGACTCTTTGATTGGATGGTTGCGACCATACCTGAGTCTATTTGTTGATCTTTACTATTGGATGGATGTGTCCATACCTAGATCTCAGTTTTTAATACTCTATTATGGATGGTTGCACCCATGCCACATGTTCATGTAGCAGAGATATCAATTGTATTTGTAATTGCAGGTTTTCCGACAACAGTGTTTGGTTCGAACGTGTTCTCATAAAGAATTTCGCCCCTCCCTCTCCCTCGGACCTCATGCTTTAGGGGGAATCTGTTACACAACATTTTGTCGCTATCCCTACAATTCCCAACTCGCACATTGGAGGGTCATTTCTGTGACCAATTCACAGTGTCATGCTTTGCAAATTACATCCTTTCATCCCTTTTGATGAAGGCAACATTCTTCTTGTTGACATTTCCATAAGAAGAGCTGTGAAAATCCCTATTTTTTCCTTGGCGCGATTAGCCCTTTATCTCCTCGCGTCGACCTAGGAATTTTACACTAAGCTTGCACCACTTGGAGCTCTATCCCAGCATAATGCCCACGCCAAGCTATTTATGAAATGTTTTTAAAAAATAGAGGTGGAGGTTCCATTCCAACCACCTCGAGGATGAGTCATTGGGAGTGGTTGAACTGAAACAACCACGGGCCTCCTCCTTTAGTTAGTAGTTTCCACCTCCCTTGGAACACTCCTAAAGGATAGGCCTCCCTTCCACCTTTGTAGGGATCCAAACCTCCTCCTTTGCCTCTATATAAACAAGCCTACTCTCTTTATAAAAAATAGTTTTAGCTAAAGCTGAACAAAGAGAATTATACAGCTGAAGTGCTGAACTTGAAAGACTAAGCTATAGTTGAATAGCCGAGTTATTGAGAAGGTAGAAAAAGGAAAAATCCATCGAGAGGTCCCTTATCTCGTCCGAATTCTCTGACGAGCTTTGAGACATGCTTCACCCGAGCCCTGCTGAGGGAGACTGCAACGTCAGAGCATGGTTGTATCTCTTCTTTCTACCTTTTAATATAAGTGACTATTGTCTGGTTCCCATCTTGTGTTTTATCTTTATTGAATGCAATATGCTAGTCTTCTCTGACTGACTAGTAGATTTTGGATGAAATTAGTATGTGGGATGTGGTTGTCATTTTCTGATCTTTGTGCAGGTGTCCAAGTGCGATAAGCGAAGGGATTGTGACTTGCCGAATAGGGAGCGAGCAGTTCTCATCACCACTACGATTGTCGACAACAGCATTAGACCACAGGTAGGCTATCTTATCACATCCTCTTTCATTCGAATATCTGGGAACCTACACCTTAGCATGATTCCTTGTTACTAGACCCACCCTAGGGCTAGAGGGATCGTCTCTGTCCGTAGAGAGGATTTACCTACATAACATGTGCCTATTCAAATTCCTGTCGTTTTAAAAGGGTACACATTTGGTCAAGTAACCATGCCTGAACCAACATCTTCGGTTGGGCCATCTATTCCAATTACATTATCACCTACCCTTGCTACTTCGTCGATGTTTACAACTTCACCAAAGTCATATTTACATGGAGGCCCTTTGCTTCCATCAGGATATAAATGTTTATTTGGGATTTTCTCTGGTGCATCTTCAAACTCATGGAATTCACCAATGTCATCGTCTGGTATTTTAACTGGTAAACATATAGTGAGTACTGAACGACTTGATCCTTTATATACATCATCAGGGCAATATCAAGCTGGTCCATCTGGGTCTATTCCATCTAGTACCATTTCAACTGGACTCCTTGCATTTAGAGAACAATATTTTCTGTCTTATTATCCTCCTCATGCTAGGGGGCAACCTATGGTCACCCACTTAGACAGTACTCCGTCATTTTTTGGTCAACTTAATGTCAAAATTAATGTTTGTTAATGGCAACCACCTCTGCCTATCCCATCTTAAACGGTTGTACACTCGTATCAACCGGTTAAACTTGCTGCACCCACATCCATTCCACTTGTGAATACATGTTTACCCTGTTACAGACACAAATTTTTATACAACAACCATTTCAAGCAGGTCCTTCAACTCAATACCCTCAAGTATTGGGGCCACAGACTCCAAATCCTTCGGCTAATTTACAACAACCTGTACCTGGAATCATTTTTCCACAAGATGGATTACCATATTACGGGATGTCACAACCACAACCAGGTTATAATTATCCTCAACTGAATCCAAGTTATCCTAATTTGGGTTATAACATTGATGGATAGACCCCTTGGCAGCCTTAGGTAAAAAAGCCTCAACCTTCATTTCAACAAGTATCATATCCAGGTTTTGGTCAACAACATCCTCAAGCGTTTGCTTATAAAAACAACCCCTATTTGGGTTACTAGCAGATTTATTATGCTAGTGCTCAAAGGCATGTTGCTTAAGCAATTCCATCATACCCTGGCTATGCTCAACCTGACCTTAATCGACAGTTGCCTTTTGTTGCAACTTTAGAGTTACCAGATTTAAATCGGCTAACCAATGATCCAATAAACTATGCTCCTTGGTGGCCGGTGATACCTCACAAATTACCCTCGGAATATTCCTAAGTTCAATGGAAACCCTAGGGAAGACCCGTCGACTCATGTTATGACTTATCATTTGTGGTGTTCGTCAAACTCCCATAAGGATGACTCTGTTCGACTACGTCTTTTCCAGCGTAAGCTCACGGGTCCAGCTTCAAAATGGTACATTGAGTTACCTAGAGCTTCATTTGATAATTTCACTACCCTAGCTACTGTCTTTTTGACTCACTTCCAGTTACCCATACGATATGAAACTGTAACGGAACTCTTGACTAATTTTAAAAAGACTAATGCTACTCACATTTCTCATAGCTCAGGCTGCCATTACACGTCTCCACCGTCTGTTAGAGCAGGTTACCATGGCTCTAGATGGCCCTGCCTCCCTAACGCTTGTAAACATTACACAGCGAGCTGCTGCTCAGAGTCAAGAAGTGCTCCCTCCGCTCCTCTGCGCTTGTGATACCCTGCATGCGCAGATTGAGGCCTCACCATCGAAGTGACTTGGGACGAGTCACTAGATTGTGTTGGGGGACTGTTGGAACAAGGTCTCCTCACAAGCCGTGAAACTGGTCCAATTTTGATATTTTTGATATATTTTTATTAGATTTGATCTAGCGAAGGGGTTTTGGGGTGGGTCAAAGCCCCGAAAGCATTGTATTGGGTAAAAGGGTAAACCAGGGATCTAAAAACCATGGTTTGCAGACCATAGGAAAGTCTAGGCTAGATTGTTATAAACAAAGGATAATTTTGTATTGTGAAGGACAAGGATATGATAAGCTATTGATGCGAATTGTGGTTTAAGCTATCTGTTTGGGTTTGGGGAAAGGACTCCTACTGGCTGTGTGCTCGGAGATCCAAGTCCAGATGTGTGCGGACCCTGCTGCTGTTTGCGCAGGTTGGGAAGGGAATTGAAAGGGGTAATTGATGAATGAATGAATGAGAAGGATTAATGAATTTCTGAATCTGTGAGTAATCTATGTATGAATTATTGGTAATTACTGTGCTATGTATTTCTGCGTTTAAGCTGCGAAGCTCTGTGTAAGTGTGTTTCTGTACTTCGATCTATTCTGTTCTATTTATGCACTGCCGGATTACTGTTATAAAAGCATATATAATTATAGATCTAGCGCACGTGGATGCGAATAGGAACCCTCTTGGCTGTGTGAAGTATAAGGCGATCTAGGTATCGCAGGACCAAACGCAACTCTGCTTTCCTTACCCATCCTTTCTCAGGGTGCGGAAACCTGGTTCCCGCACCCACCCATACTACTTTGGGTGAGAGTTTGACCTGCGAAAGTAGGTCACTACTGAAAGGGCCAGTAGTATAGGGGTTTGTTGGAAAACCTTGCACACCGAACCTAGGTTAGGACCCCTTGAGCCAACAAATGGTTTCATTTCCGGGACCAGAAGAAGTCCGAGAGAGGGATCAGGTAATGACAAGAGAATACTGGAAACCTGAAAGAAAGGAGATCAAAGATTGGTTCGAAAGGTAGATCTAGGAGTTCACGGTAAAAGAAAATTGCAGTAAGGAGTTAACAACATAAAGGTGGAAAAATAGGTATATTCTTACAGAGAGCTATGAAATATTCTTTGTGACATTTTCGATTGAGCTCGAGGAGTGGTTGGCCAGACTTGTAGAATTTCAGAAGTGCTGGAAGGATGAACGAGTCACTCAGTGGACCCTAGATCTGATTCGGCAGCTCGAAAGGGCTGATAATACTATCACGCGCACGATAGATCACTAGGTAGATAGTGTGGTTGGAGGATTTGTGACGGAATTTGCTATTGATCAGTTTGTCTCTTATTTTGAAGATGAGCGAAGATTCTTTGAAGGGTTTCAAGGCAAATTCCTAAGGACTTTACCGTTGCTGATCAAGATATTACTGTGTGAAAAAAGAATTCTGTGTAGTCATACCGAATGTCCTCGGATCTAGACAGGAGCGTGATGCACAGTGGTAAATACTATCGGACCAACCTTAACGGAGGGAGATCTGCATATAGTCCGTTGCAAGAACCAGCTACACAAGATCCCCCAGTTACATCGCCACCTGGGCCGCACAAAGGTAAGAATTCATCCATACCACCACCCCCCCTAAATAGTGATATGGTTGCGCACCTGAAACTACCTACCTTCAAGGGTGCAGGAGATGAGGATATGGACCAGTTTTGGTTCATTGTCGATTCCATCTGGACCGCGCAGAATGTGGTGAGTGATACGGTGAAGAGGGCACAACTGTCATTAGCATTCGAGGATAGGGCCCTAGACTGGTATATGCGATACATTGCCCAGAACGGGAGCGCATCTATTCAAAATATCAAAGACGCTCTAAAGAAAAAGTTCCGAAAGCTGAAATCTTATTCCCAGCTGGTAGCAGAAGTAAAGGACTTCAAACAAGGTGCCTCTGAGTCAGTATGGGAGGTTGATTAGTGATTAAAGAAGGCAATCATGGAAGGAGTATTTGATTATGATGATAGACAACATGCGGAATGGTTCATCGCTATGTTGTTACCTCCCCTGCGCACGCCGATGAGTCGTCAGAACTTTGATTCACAAGAGAAAGCTGTGGAAATCACTATGAAACTAGAAGTTTCCCCCCGAGAAGATACATCAGCTGGGGTAAAAAAAATTTAGGAACAACCTAGGGCTATTCACATGGAAATATAGAACCTACGAAAGGAGCGAGGAAAGGATGGTTTCACAGATCTTTGGTGCATACGATGTCGGGTGTCTGGGCACACAAAGGATCAGTGCCCTCTACTAACAGATTACATGCAAGTGGGAGGACCTAGTCCAGTATGCCCAGGAGCAAGTAGGGACCCTATTATTTCACGACCAGGATCAAGCGGACCTACGCTATGGTGTGATGACTGTCGGGTAGCAGGACTACATGATACGAACCATTTCCCTCGGCTAGGTGCGTATGTCCCAGAACTGAAGCAACAATGGTGCAGATTCTGCCGATCGGTGGGACATGATGAGAAGAAATGTTGTAATTATGATTTAATGATGGATCTTGGGAACTTATATAGGGTATAATTGGACCCTGCATCGCCAAGAACTCCTGCGCACTTTGGAGGATCACTGGCCAGAGGCAAAGGCGGTCGGGGGGGGGGGGGGAAGCGCAGGACGAGGACGTGGGCAGCTAATTTGTTATAATTATGGAGAAATAGGACACTTTTCCAGAGAATGCCCAAATCCCACCAGACCATAGTGCAAGTATTGTAGACAACTGGACCATGTGGTGGAAGATTGCCCAATTTTAATAGCCAAGATGCAGGAAAACAACCTACCCTTACGCAGAACATACAAAGAGTTAAAGCTGAGCTAAGGAATACGAATCCAAGTGTAAAATTCATGACACGTAGTAGGATGGTCACCCAGGGAGAAAAGGAGGAGCTTGCCTCTCGGGAAGGAGCGAGTCTCAAGGAGCAGGTACCATTGGTAGGACCCACGCAGTAGCCGACGCACCTCCAGATAAAAGAAGGAGTTGAGCCCTTTTTGAAGGCATGTATGAAGTTTCTACGAAACCCACAAGCCATAGGAAATCTCCAGGCACTAATGAATACCTATTCTACGCGACCCAATTTGATCACTGGGACTAATGATGTACATAAACTATACAGCTATACGATACGCACCGGAAGAGAAATGAGGTTGACTGCGCAGATTGGTGACTACAAAATGGATCAGGTCATCTTAGTTCTTGGATCAGATGCGAATGTATTACCAAAGTAGACATGGAAATGAATGGGAAAGCCTAAATTAGAATGATCCACCATCCAGCTGCGCATGGCAAATAAACAAAAAATCATTCCTCTTGGAAGGCTACCAAAAGTCATGGTTGACATCGCAGGGGTAAGGGTCCTAGCTGAATTTGCAGTAATAGAAATTGTGGAAGATGTGGATCCCTATCCTATCCTCCTCGGATTGGACTAGGCTATAGACATGGGAGGTGTCATCAATCTCAAGAAGTGCATCATGGTGTTTGAAAACAAAGGTATGCACGTCATAGTGCCACTAGATCCGACAGAAGGAACGCAGTATACAGAGCCAACCTATGAGGAGGAGGAAATAGATCACATTTATAAATTAACTACGTGGAATGAAGATCGGGTTAACCCCATGGACAAAGGAGTGCTCTGCTGGGAAAAGGACAGTGAATGTTTTTCTGACTCTGATGAGGAGCTGGAGATTTGGCAAGGTCGGTTGCATGAGGTTTTGGCGCTACAATGTCTTCGGACCACCCGAAATTTCCATCACATCTCTGGCAAGGAAAGAGACCTGCCTTTCCCTGATGACGCAGGAGATAGTAAGGATATTGTTGAACCTAAAACCCCCATGGAACGCAGGCTAGGAGCACTGCCACTAACACTGCGCAGAGCACCTGCGCAAGGGCCGGTGTTCTTCACTCGGGAGAAGTATTGGAATAGGGTGATCCTTCTCTTAGGGATCCTAGTTGCTAGATGGGCCCCGTAGTCAATCAAATTACGCAGATACTTGCTGACATATAACACTCAAGGGTGCAATCGAAGCCTGCGCAGATAGGCTCACCTGGCTACCGCTACCCTAAGTAGGTGTTCGATTGTGGACCCTCCTGAACCCACGTGAAATTGGGAGAATTGGCAAGTAGCAGATGACATGAAGGCGCTTGATGCAGCTCTACTAGCCCAGGATGTCCCGCTCGAGGATGTAGAGCTTGGCTTGAAGAGATTGGTGGCCAACTTGCAGATCTGGTATCTGAGCCCTGTTATGGGACACCTCGCATCAACCTTAATTCAAGGTATGCGAACAACACACAGGCGTCATTCGAAATTTGAAATTCCGTGGAAGAGACATCAGGTATGAATAACGACCATCAGTACCAACCATTTTGATAAGAAAGGAACCTTACAGTTACGCAAAAGAGGCGACGGACAATCAATGCATCCATTTATGGTAGGTTTAATCTGAATTGCCGATGGTAAGTTTCCCGTCCAGGCTACTCCACCATTAAATTTCTCTAGATGATGTGCAGTTGGTAGAATAACTGCACACCAGGCTATTTATTGGTTCTACCATATGCTCTTTTTATCAGCCTACTGGTTTTCTGCGATTATTGACATTCTTTGGAACACCTGTTCTCTTGTTGCTATGACAAACCCTAACCTACCTAGGATTCATTGCTATGACATCATCTCGAAAGGGCCTAGGAATGCTGAGTGTAGTCAAAGGATCGAGCAATGGCTTCCTGCAGAAATAATTGGCTGTGAGCCATGCATAGAAAGGCACCAGTACTACGCAATTGGAATAACCGACCTTCGCACCCCAGGGACAATCGCGAGATCCAGCCGGATGGCCTTGACAGCAGAAGAGGGTACGTTAGTATCGCGGTCCCCTACTCACAGCATCACAGTCAGGTCGCCACTGATTCCGTGCCAAGAAGGAACGTTGAGATACATGGACATGCTACGAATTCTTTGGAACTCTAGAGTATCACCCAATAGAAGCAATGTTTGTTCGCTCCCTCGCACTGCCCTCGTTCACCACCATGATCCGACCGTTGGGGACTTCCAAATAGATTTGGCGCAGCTATCTCGCACAACGCTCCGAGAATTATACACCAAAGTGGTGCAAGAGGTTCATCACCGTGACCAGGCTGCACGACAGCAGTATGAAATATCTCCGCAAGATCGGGGCCAGCGGGTTGCATTGGTCGTAGAAGCAAAAAAGGTTATTCACGAGCAGCTTACGCAAGGTACGCAATTGGTCGAAATAGCCACGAAGCTCTGGACAACAGTCCAGTACCATCCTCTGCTTCAGTGTGCCCAGGAAGACCTACAGCAGGCGGAAGCTGCTCTCGACTAAGTCAGAGGTCCCGTTCAGCGTCTCGCCGCAATAAACACAATTGCAAACTTTCACCGTGCCAAGCATGTCCTCCGGAAACGGTTGAAACCATGGGGCGACATCGCCTTCCAAATAGCTCAGGATGCTTAGGCTGCCATTGCGTGTCTCCATCGTCTGTTAGAGCAGGTTACTGTGGCTCATGATGGCCCTTCCTCCCTAACGCTTGTCAACATTGCGCAGCGAGTTGCTGCTCAGAGTCAGGAAGTGCTCCCTCCGCTCCTCTGCGCTCATGATACCCTGTGTGTGCAGATCGAGGTCGCGCCACCGAAGTGACTCAGGACGAGTCATAAGATTGTGTTGGGGGATTGTTGGAACAAGGTCTCCTCACAAGCTGCGAAACTGGTCCAATTTTGATATTTTTGATATATTTTTATTAGATTTAATCCAGCAGAGGGGTTTTGGGGTGGGTTAAAGCCCCGAAAGCGTTGTATTGGGACCAATTTGTGCAAGCTTCTTTTGATGCTGTCAAGGATACTCTTGTCCGGGCGTCATTAATGTATCCCCCCAATTATCAAAACGATTATTTCTTATATATCGCCGTGGTTGATACGACCATTGCTATGGTATTGGTCCAAGTAGAAAATGGGATTAAACATCTGATCTATTATTTAAGTTGTAATCTCAATGATACGAAAATTTAAGTATTCGTACTTATAAAAGCTTGTCTTGGCAATTGTTCAAGTTGTCCAAATATTTTGCCGCTATATCTAGTTTCGAAAGACCATTGTTGTTTTGGATTGCAACCCCATGACTTATATCTTATCACGTCAATTGCTGGGGGGGAATATTCAAAATGGATTGTCATTTTTTATGAATTTGATTTGGAATTCATCAAATCCAAGTCAAATAAATCTTTAGTTTTGGCAGAGCTTCTCTGTGACCTTCCCTCTAATAGTACTTCTACTATGTCGGAACCATCAATTCCTGACGAGTATTTGTTTCTGATTGGATCATCTGATCCTTGGTATGGATATTTAATCATTTATCTCCAAAACCAAACTTTTCGGCTTGATACCTCTCACTATGAACAATGCCATATGAGATACCAAGCCAAAGATTATCTGATCGTCGGCGATACACTTTATCGTCGTGGTGTCGATACTATTTTAAGAAGGTGCCTCTCTCATGAGGAGGCCGAAAAGGTTTTAAATGATTGTCATGTTGGAGCTTGTGGTGGAAATTTATCTAGATACACTACCACGTAGAAGATACTCCGTGCTAGTTATTTTTGGCCTACCATATTTCACGACTGCATCCTCACGGTCAGAAGTTGTCATGCATGCCAAATTTTTTATCGTAAAATCCACAAACCGCTAGTGCCAATGCATCCTGTTGTCTCTGTGGGACCATTTTCGAAATGGGGTATTGACTTCATGACTTGTAACCCTCGTTTGTCCGGGGGGAATGGTTATATTATTGTTGCAGTAGACTACTTTACCAAATGGGCCGAAGCAATGCCTACATTCAACAACACAGGGTAGACATCTGCATTGTTTTTCTTTAATCATGTTATTGCATGGTACCACAGGCTATAGTTACAGATCATGGGAAGAATTTTCGCAACCAGATGATGATTGAATTGACTGCCAAGTTATGATTGTCACATGATAATTCTACTCCTTTTTATCCACAATCAAATGGACAAGTCGAAGCTATCAACAAAATTCTCAAACGTATCCTTCAACGAATGATAGGAGTTCGTAAAATAAACTGGCATTTAATCTTGTACTCGGCCTTATGGGCGTATCGAACCTTGGTGAGAAACGCAACTAGATTTACTCCTTTTCAATTGGTGTATGGTCTACAAGCTATCTTTCTAATCCAATGTGAAATACCGTCGTTAAAACTCGCAATCGACTTGTTACTTGACACCTAAGAAGAAGAAGCACGTCTTTTTAACCTCATCCATCTTGATGAAACGCGTGATGAAGCCCAATTGGCTAACGAAGCACATAAGAGATGTATAAAAGCGCAATACGACAAAAAATGTCCAGCCTCACATTTTCTCAGAGGGCAACTTGGTCCTTCTTTATGATCAAGAAGCTGATGTAATAGGTACAGGGAAATTTGAGCCATTATGTCATGGCCCCTATATTTTCAAAAGCGTTCTTGCTAAGGGTGCCTATGAGTTGGTGGATTACGATGGAATTCCGTTGGCTCAGCCCAGAAATGGGTTGTATTTGAAACGTTACTATGATTAATAACGAGTGTAGTAATTTTTTGTATTATATTGTATATATATGTTGTTGATTTGCATTCACTGTCTTAATTTGTTTTTAAAGTTTTCTTGACATTAGTAATCCTCTTTATATTTCATCGCAGATGTTTGAATCTTTGGAACCATTTGTTGGATATGCTGATGGTGCTAGTCATAGTACGCAGAATCTATCCTCTGCAGCGTGGGACATTTTCGCTCTGAACGGTGAGGTAGTGAGTTTTCGAGGGATTTGTATTGGTAGATCGACAAACAATATTGCTGAGTATAGCATGTTGATCAAAATTCTCTCTGATGCCATTTCATTTGGTATTAATCGCGTCATTGTAAGGTTAAACTCACAACTTGTGGTATTACAACTTACTAGTGTTTATATTGTTAGAAATCCAACACTACATCGTTTATTCCTAAGAGTTCGAATTTTGGAAAGTTACTTTGATTTTATTCAATATTAACACATTTCCAAAAATTTAAACACATTGAATGATTCTTTAGCTAATCATGTTTTAGACAGAAATTTGCAACACATGTAAATATACATTCACATAATTGAATAGGATTACACAATAAACATTGGAAAACACTGAAATCAAATAGATAGATAGTTATAGGTTTTTACAAAAAATTGTGCCCAAGACACATTGGTCATCTGACCTCAAAATGTATGCAACATGTCGAAAGTAAACTGGTGATGCTCATGCTAACATGCTATATATCTAACTATCCTACACAGTAACCGCATCCAACGGTTAGGAACGCCTATAGTGTGGCACTGCAGTCGCATGGGTAACTCTTCGATCCGACAATCTGGAATCCCAAAGGTCAAACCCTATATGTGTTGCCTAAGCTCAGTCAGAGTCTCAGCCATGCCTAAATCCCGAAGGAGTGCTCTCCTGACAGCCCTCTCTACTGGCTCATCTACTCCATGCACTAGTTCCTCCACCGGTTGAACTCAACCAACATTTGCATTACATCAAAATTTTAGTTTAGTCTTGGGAAAACATCAAAAAATATAAAAACATTGTATAAACCTTAGGAAATAAAAAAAAAGGTCAAAAAATTCTTACCTATTGCACCCCACTGAGCACCTTCTGGTAAGGCTAAGTCTGGATCTCCTCAGAAATCGATGTCTGCATATGCATAATCATAAATGGTGACAACTTGTCGCTTGAACCAGGCGAAGAATGCAGTTGAGAACACAATGGTCGATTGGCCTGCATGCCTACCCATTAGTTCTACCCATCTCTGCATCCTCGGATCTCTAGGGTTAGACATACCCAACGTCACATGCTGAGGTTGCATCAGTGGAATCCGCTCTAAGGAAAATGAAATGAGGATCGAACCATAACTGGAGTTTTTCTTCCTTCCTCACTTTGCCTTGTTCAGTTGTTCCTTTATTTTGGAAAGTACAACTTTAGACCAGTTAAATACTGTTGGCTCCATGCACTCTAGCGCATACTGCATATATGATCTATTCGCTACATGTAGTGTAATGGTGCCGACAAGTTTTGCAATCATGAAAAGAATGATTCTCAAAGGAAAATATTGAACGTCACGGTTGTTTATTTTCCCATCTTTTCTTGGCTCTGCCTGTGGATAGCAATACTACAAAACATAGTCTCTCACTATATCTCCTCTAAGAGCAGACCCTGAAAGGGAAATGGGCAAGCCTCTCCTTGACAAACCTGTGAGAAAATATACATCCTCCACTATAATAAGGACCACTTTGATCCTAATGTGAAATGCCTCGATAGCTAGATCCCATGCTCGAACTAGGAACTCCAAGAGTTCTATTTGTTGCCTCATCCTTGACAAGCGGAAGTACTTTAACAACCCACAATCTCTTAGGGCTCTTACTATACTCGGATCATTTAGGGAAACCATATTCTGTTCTTCATGCTCTCTTTCTCTCCATGTAATCGTCATTATAGTCTGATGATATCCTGAAAAATAACCATAAGACTCGTTAGACTCCTTTCAATGCAAAAAATTAGACAAATTTTGGGCATAGTGCAAGAATAAAAATGGAGATTACGCCCAACGCAGTCTTGAACAAGGGACAATGCATTGCATATGTAGCTAGACTTCAATTTAGGTGCTCTACAACGCACTTTTCGATGCTCAAGGGTGAATTTCCCTCTTTGGGAGAAAAATTTACCCTAAGGGGCTCAAAACCCTAAAAATTTGTAATGAAAGGAAATGAATTGATTACTGAAAGAAAGAGAGGGTTCATGGCACTAACCTGGATCAAACGGCGATGAAAACCGTCCACATAATCGATCACAATCAACAGCTGAAGTTCAGGGGAAAAAACAAGTTCAGAGCTCCAAAATGCAAATGGTAACTATTGAATGGTAAAAATGAATAGTAAAACTATTTTTATTAGTCATTTGATTATTTGCAATGAATATTTATTGCTGTGACTATGTTTTTATTATATTTTTATGATGAAACAGGTATTTTTAATCCATTTGATGTTGTTCTCAACAGGTTTTACAACTGATGAACATATTAATCGTGCAAATTTATTTCAGGAATGACTTGAACACAAAGCATACTTTTATTGTGATTTTTGGAGATTTGTTAAAAATGAAAAAGGACTTGAAGCACACTTTATCTCTTTTTCAAGCTTTGATAATAGCAAAAAAAGAACCCCTGGAGTCTTCTTTTAGCTCTTTTTAGACTCCGATAATGTGAAAATATTTTCGAGCACTTGTCTCTTCGAGCTCGTAAAAGTAAATGAATTGATATCTACTCAGTATAAGATTAACCCTTTTCTGGACTGAGATAGATTATTTACGAAAAAGGAATGCCTTAGTCGAACATGGCTAAGAGGTTCTCTCATATATTATTTTACACTTTTTTGGATCTGAGTGACAAGTTTATGAAAAATTACTTATGGAGTTTTCTTTGTCCTTTTTTTTCAAACTCTCTAAATATGAAAATGGACCGAACTGTCACTGTCATTAGGCTCGTTAAAACATAAAATAGCGACGGGCTTGTCGATCATGGCAAGAATCGAGTTTCATTCATTGCTAGACTCGTTAAATTATTAAATAGTGATACATTGTTCGCTCGAAGGGTTGAATTATAGATCAAGCATATGTTATCCTCGTCAAGCTTGTTAAAAAATAAAGAGGAACTGGTCGACAAATGACTGGGGAAAATTTGGGAAAGTGATTTTTTTTTTTTTTGCGGTAGCAGGTCGCTCTTGAAAATGACACTTTACTCCATCACCGTGACTATTTGGGTTGGGTAATATTCTTGACAGTTCATTCATACCTATGGTTCATCATACCTTCACTTCAGTTTTGGGTCAATGCTGCCAAATCATCTCAGTGTCTCCTATATGTTCAAGAGAAGTCATCTAGAGAATACTCATCCTTCTACAATACTCATAAATCTTCAGTCTCATGATAGTCATCCCTGAACATTTCTATATCAAGTCATACCTTTGTCTCCGAAATCAGTAACTCCCGTTTTGCAATAAAGTGATTTCCTGTCGATGAAAAATCATTATCCAGGAAGTTCACTTAGAAACATCATATTCCAGTACCATGAGCCTTGTTATAGCATCGACAAAGTCCTTGCTTCTAGAATTTTGACCGAAATATTTTGTTTGGTGTTCGACATCAAATCATCTATTCATGCCTTATGAAACGTACTGCAGTACCTTGAGAGCCATTGACATTAATGGTGGTTCTCTCGTGTTTGTTAACAACTCACATCATTGGCTGGTAATCAAATTATGTCTTACCATGTTCGACTACAAATCATATATTCGCATGGCTAGACTTGTACCTGAATAATTGAATGAACGAAATAATAAGACCTCAGATCTAGTTTCAGGCATCTGGGCTGTGATTTCAGGATTTTTGTACACATAATTTGTATGGTGACATTACATACATATCATCATCCAAACATGGGCCTATATCTGTAGGCTTGTCTGTATTGGGCAACATTCCAATATAGACGACTTTATGCACTATGTACATGTTATTATTTAGTTTATGTGGTGAGCACGGGAATTTCTTCCTTTAGCGATTCGTGATCAAGAGGATATATCATGATGTAACGTATTGTAAGATTGATGTAGGTCACCACTCTCCTTCAAGCTCCAACCCATCACAATGTAAATTATCTCATTCAAAAAATATTGTTATTATTATTCTGACTTCATGCTTTAGGGGGAAATCTGTTATAGGTCAATTTGGGAATCATTCCCAATGACCTGGATAAAATGGAAATCATCCCCAGAACCAATGAATAGGGTTTATCATCCCCTATCATTTCAATTGCTATATGCCCTAAGACAAAGAACAAAGACAAATCATCCATAACTTCCATTGCAAGGTTTCCAAGATTTGAGGTATATGTTATATCACCTATGAGATCACTAACGCAGTATCTCAAGGGGCTAAGTGCGTTTCATATGCAGTTACCTCCATTCAAGGGTGCTCTATAAAGCACTTCCTGACACTCAAGGGTGCTTTGGTCAATTGGGAGCGAAATTCTCATTGTTCCGGAATCTCCACATGGTCAATGCCTTCTAGAAGAGTGCATATGTGTCAAAATTTGAATCCATGTGTCCATTTGACATCTCTGAGCTTGGGAACATGTCTTGCCTATTATTAGAAAATCATTGATTGTGAAACTACCTTCATCTCATCTATAAATTGAGCACAGATCCTAGTGCTTGAGAAGGAAGAAATTGAGTAGAGAAATGCTAGTGGAATTTCAATTGAGGATTTGATTTGGAGTGATATGTTGCTGGAGAGATGTTCATTGTGATAAGGCTAGGATGATGTTGGAGATGGTGACATCAAATCAATTGCTGGTTGTAACCTCCCCTTCTATCCATTAATAAAGATTGCTGCTTACTTTCCCACATATGTATCTTTATAAGCTTCTATATTTCATATTATGAATTCTTATCTGATGTATATGGTTCATGTTTCATTGATTTAACTGAATAACTTGAATAGGCATCTGTATATTGCAATCTATTTGTTGTTTAGTGTTCATTCTTGTAGGAAATATTTTGGTGATCTAGCTTGGATTTGAAGCTACAACAAGAGCGACAGAAGGAGAATAGGAAGCGCTTGGACCCCAAGTAGGTTTCTTGATCTATTCTGTGTGTCTATTTACTAATAGGAAAAGTATCTGCAAAGTCTTTAATCTGTTGTTCTAAATGCATAGCACCACATTTAGGGAAGAATGTTTTATCTGTAATTCATAATTCTGCATTTCACGAGGAAAAGATTTGGTTTGTATGTAAACATGCCGAAGTATGTACATTTTTCTCTATTTCATTGAAATTAATATGAAATTTCAACCTTTCGATATGTAGCAAGGCCAGGGTAATAGGGCTTATGTATTTTTTGGGTTGAAAATTTGTAATTTTTTCCTTTTTTGGGTTGAAAATTTGCATTTTTTTCTACAAAATATCATCTGGGCTTTGTGATCATTTAAAAAAATCATATTGGACACAAATTTTTGGAGAAACATGTAAATTTTATTCAGGTTGGAATTTTTTTTCCCTTTCTAGAATCTCGTGGATTTTGTGATCACTGGAAAAATTGCATATTGTGAAGAAAAATTATGGCATGAACCTGGATTTCCTCACCAATTTTCTGCATCAATCAACAGGGAAAGTTTGTGAGAATGTGGTGCAGTTAAACTAGAAACCTGAAGCACGGTATTACTTGAGAAAAGAGAAGAGAAATGGTTGATTCTATGAATGGAATTTATGACAAAGTGGCATATTTTCAAGCCATTATTGGTTTCGATGATCGGGCATTAAGTATGCAAATCCTGGAAGCTCATCGTTGAGAATTGGATTTTGCCATTTCTGCAATTACAAATGATGGAAATTCCTCATATGCTAACTTGGCATATGGGTATGAAAATAATACTTTGTCGGTTGTGAATTTTACCTCAGGATCATGGGAAAGAATAGAGGGATCTAATGTGGGCGACAATCAAGTGGTGGCCCATCCTGGTACTCCTAGAATTGCGTGGAGGATTGTGAATTTTCCATTTTCTATTGTCAGAGGTAGCTTTGGTATTATTTTTGGTGCTATTCGTTTGGGAATATGGGTGGCAAGAGGGTTTATTTCGCATTCTCTCAATACGATCAGATGGGGATCCAAAGAATTGTGCCCAGGCCAGGGTGAACAGAGTGCATTGTGCCCCTCTTACTTCTATGTCTGTTGGGGTAGCAAAAACTTTGGATTTTATTAATCTGTTTGAGAGGGAATATGGAAATTTCAATCTTGCATTCCAGACAGCTGGTTTTATGGAGGCTTTGAGGACCTCTTGCGAAGAGTTAAATTTATTCTTCATTTACTTGCATTCTTCGGAATATCTGAACATGCTGACATTTTGTCAAGATAATCTGTGCTCTGAGGTGGTCGTGGAATATGTCAACCAAATTTTTGTTACAAGTTGAGGTAATGTTAGGGCCAATTATGGTTTTAAGACGAGTAAGAGTCTAAAAGCATCAACTTTTCCTTTTTGTGTTGTTGTCATGCCTGCGACCAACCAATGGATTTCCCTTCTACAACACGTTCTTTCCTTGTCATGTTGTTGTCATGTCTGTGACCAACTAGAAGATTGTCCTTCTACAACAGGTTCATTCTAACACTTCCATACACTATTTTTTTTGTTTTCTAGTTCGCATAAATGGATTTTTAAGTAGATGAAAGGAATCTTTTCATGTTTTGAAAGAAAAAGTTGTTATTGGTTTATTTAGCATGTGTTTGTCTCTTTAAAACTTCCTATGTATTTTAGGTGCCAATCTCATGTATCTCAGTGAAGTGTGGAGCTGGCATGCATCACAAAGTTTTAATTCATGCCTGTAGGTTAACAAAAGAGCCACATTTTCATCATTCAAACTGAAGTTGTTCTTGTTGATTTGTTCTACATATATGTTGATTTTGTTTTCCATGGAGATTTTTCAGATGGGCATTGGGGAGATTAGCTATTCCTTGATTCAAGAGCTAGTAGTTTTCTCTGCTTCTTTATATTTTCCATACTTTCCCTATTTTTAGAGCATCTTATATGTTCCCTAGAAGAACCTTTTTTCTTAGAAAGCGTGACAAATTTCTGGCTTTTTTGTTAGAGTATAATGCAAAGAAAATATATGAGAACTTATTTTTCCCAAATCGAGCACCCATGTATAATTCATGGATGACATTTAGTTGGATATAAGGTGGTGAGTTTTTTTTGTTTAATTATATGAAATTTTGTGGCCTAACTTTTCTATAGTATTCAAGATAACCAAATCCCAAATTAAAACACAAAAAATATATAGAACTATACTAGGTAAACCTTAAATTGCATATCCATACAAACTGATCAATAAATAACACAATAGAAACACATTTTTTCAATGGAATTTCGTATATTTATATGCTACATGACATTGCACAAGCAATAGTCAATTCTTTCATCTGTCTTTATGCCTCAATTTGGTGAAATGATGAGCTATTGTATTTATGCAATTTCCTTCAAGGAAATTCTGTGCAAATTTATTAGTTGATTATGATCCATGTGATACTGACTATATGTCTTTCACTAATCATGTCATCATTAGACATCCATATTAGTTACAAGGATTCGATCCTAATGGTAGAACTTCATCAGTATGTTCAACCATCATGAAACCATAGATTTATGAGACCATATATAATATCTAATGAAATTTTTATAGACTACATTCAAAGCGATTCAATGAAGAAGATATCCACAATCAATGTTACATTTTGGGTTTTTTTATTTTTTATTTTAACTTGTGAAAACTTGATTACTAATTTATACTTTCATATTTATTGATTAATTGGGTGATTGGGGTGGGTGAATATTGCAGGTTAAAATGCATATTCTAAGCTTAGGTTTTAATGAAAAAGGGGATAGAAAGGTTGGTTTGCAGTTCAGGTGAAAGATTGCAAGATGGGGTTGTGGTGTAGCTAATAGCTATAAGGATAGGTTGCGGTAAATATGTTTGCACATAGATATATACTTTTTCTTGCTCGAAACATTGATGCTTATAGATTTTGTTTGTATGTCAATTATATTTATTGAGATAAGGTCAGTATGGTTTATTTAAGGTCCAACATTGTGGTTCCATTTTTGTGAAGATAGAACATTTATGTTGCTATCTGGATAATGATAGAAAGCAGTCTGAATTGCAAATGTAGGGACTATCTTGCTGGCAAAAGTAAATAAATGGGGATACCCTGATCAAAGAGCAATGAAGCAAAAGAAACTTAGAACCAAGCAACATGAATATATTCATAGTGTGCAGGAGTGCTGTTGGTGATCTTCCAGATCTCATTTTCCAGCTCAATTCCTTCCTTAGATAACTTGTTTTCTTCAGAGTTCCTGTATTTGTAAACATGCGTAAAAAAAATGTGAGAGAAGCCTGATTTTAGAAGCAGGTTATCTTGAAAAATAGGTTGTAGTGTAAGGTTGCTTAAATTGAATTTAGCTTTGAAGAAAAATAAACTTAGAACCAAGGAGCATGGAGATATTCGAAGGAGTGTGTAATAGTGTTGTCAATGATTGGGGTGGGTGAATATTGTGGGTTAAAATGCATATTGTGAGCTTAGGTTTTATTGAAAAATGGGATACAAAAGTTGGTTTGCAGTTCAGGTGAAATATTGCAAGATGGGGTTGTGGTGTAGCTAGTAGCTACAAGGATAGGTTGCGGTAAATATGCTTGCACATAGATATATAATTTTTCTTGATGGAAACATTGATGCTTATAGATTTTGTTTGTATATTAAATTATATTTATTGAGATAAGGTTAGTATGGTTGCTCTAAGGTCCAACATTTTGGTTCCATTGTTGTGAACATAGAACATTTATGTTGCTATCTGGATAATGATAGAAAGCAGTCTGAATTGAAAATGCAAGGACTATCTTGTTGGCAAAAGTAAATAAATGGGGATACCCTGATCAAAGAGCTCTGAAGCAAAAGGAACTTATAACTAAGCAGCATGAAGATATTCAGAGTGTGGGGGAGTGTTTTTGGTGATCCGGATTTATGCAGGAACACAAAATAATACACATATAACCATAAATACGAAGATGCAGTGGAAATAACACTTCATTTCATTAATATCAAAGAACTGAAATGTGCTTACAAACTGAATGGAAATAAAATATCTAGGGCATTGGTAGCTTATCTCTGAGAAGAGATGTGGCGGCTACAAGCCTATGAACTGTGTTAAAATGAGGCTCGAGGGCCTATTTATTATAGAGAAACAATGGAAAACCCTAAACATCCAAAAACCTAACACTAGGAGATGAAATGCCAAAACTATGGGCCCCGTTTGGGTAAATTGGTGTTTCAACTTCCCGAGGTCGTAACTTTGGCATACTATCTTCGTTTGATGCATATGATACATCGTTAGAAAGATATATCCGAGGACTACAACTACTAACCATGAATATTGATTCCAAAATGGAATCATATTTTTTGAAGGCGTGATGCCCAAAAAGCATCGTTTAGGGCCTCAAAACGGCTCTGGAAGTTCAGGACCAGAAAAACTGCTAAAAATAGTAAGTTGTACCGAAACTGAAAAACTGAAAGAGACAATGGTGGGATCCTAAGTGGAATAGGCGGGTGGCCACCAATATCCACCTGTATCATTCCTCCCCCCTTAGGAAGCAATGGTCCCCATTGCGTTGAGTTCCTCCATGAGATGAGGAAACTTATGCTGAACTTGGTCCCTGGTGAACCACTTGCCTTGGTGCAGGAGTTGGCTAGCTTTGACAACCTGATACAGTTGGATCTTCTGTTGGAGAGAGTTTTTGATTTGCATGTCCATGATACAATCTATGGTGGCCTATTCCATGTAGTATGGGTTTAACTATGTTGGTGTTAGTTGTTGTACAATGTCAGAGGTATCTAATAGAGGTGGGAAGTAGGGACGAAGGCGGTCCACATTGAATACTGGGTGCAGAACAAGGAATGGTGGAATATTGAGCTCAAAGGCATTGTTCCCTACAGCCTTGGTGATGGTGTACGATCCATATCGGAGTGGGCGAAGCTTGCGGTGGGGTCTAGTGAGGCGATCCTTCTGCAAATGTAGCCACACTTTGTCGCCCACCTGGAAGTTGTGTGGCACCCGATATTGATCATGTCGTTGCTTTTAATTAGCATTGGCTCTATCTAATATGTCATGAACCTGTTGGAAGATGTGCTGAATGTGCTCGATGAAGATGTTCGCTTTGTCAGCTTTAGACTGGACATGAGCCGAATTGGCCTGAGTAGCTACAAATGACATGGCTACGTATATGGGACATAGCGGCTGGAATCCCAAGCCCACCTGAAAGGGGTTGTGTCCAGTTTAGCTGTGGAGAGCCCGGTTATAACTGTGTTATACATAGGGGAGGCTCTCATCCCATGTGTGTGATGATTTGAATTGTACATGCGCAAAATGTGTACAATCATCCTATTTACGACCTCTGTCTGGCCATCAGTTTGGGTATGGAAAGCTGTGGACTTGGTGAACTTGGTGTCCAACATTGACCAGAGGCTGGACAAAAATGTGCTGATGAACCTGCTGTCCTGATATGATATGATAGACTGTGGGATCCCAAAGTGCACCCACACTCGTTCAAAGAAGAGTTCAGCAGTGGCTTCTGCTGTGATATTCTTCTTGTAGGCCGCCATAATGGCCATCTTCGAGAATCTGTCAAAGACCAAGAAAACACAGTTGTTTCCATGCTTAGTAGAAGGAAGGCCTGACATGTAATCCATCGAGATTGATTCCCAAGGTTGACTAGGGGTGGGTAGCGGAGTATAGAGGCCTTACTTCTTGATGGTCGGTTTGGTAATGGAGCAAGCAGTGTAGGATCTGATGTACTTCCCGAAATCCTGTCGAAGATTCGGCCAATAGAAATAATTCTGTAGTAATGCCACTATTTTCTCGACCCCGAAATGCCCAATGAATCAACTGTAGTGTGCTTCCCATATCACCTTGGCACACTCGCTTGAATGAACACATAGGTGTCCCAGGTGACAGAATAGTGCATCTTGGAGGTGAAAATTTGGAACTTGCGTACCCCCCAAGAGTGCCTTGTATGTGTGGCCGAATTCTGGATCACTCTTATAGAGAAGCAGCCAATCAGAAGTCTCATGCCCACAAGAGTTGAGAGCGGTGGTTAGCGCCATGATCGGTGGTTGGCTGAGGCAGTCTGTAACATTATTGGTGATACCCTTCTTATACTTGATGTTCAAATGAAATTGTTACAGATATGTGGACCACTTCTAATGGCGATCGTTTTGCAACTTCCCTTGTGTCTGTATGAATTGCAAGGGTCAGTGGTCTGTGTGGATGATTGTTTTCTTCCATAAAATGTAATTCTTCCATTGTCGACAATCCTATACAATGGAATACATTTCTTTTTCATAAGTGGGATACTTGCAAACTGTGTCAGACAATGTCTCATTATGATATGCCATTGGATGCCCTTGTTGAGTAAGAACTACCCCAATAGCATATTTAGAGGCATCTATCTTGATCTCAGATGGTTGTTGCAAGTCTGGTAATGTGAGAACTGGGGTAGAACAGAGGTGATGTTTCAATTCTACGAATGCCTTCTGTTGAGATTCCGACCAAAACAAATTTTCTTTTGCTCCTCCCTTGGTGACTTGACTCAAGGGCCAAGTGATATGAGAGAATCCCAACACGAACCTGCGGTAGAAATTAGCAATACCTAGAAAGCTGCGAAGCTCTGTTAGAGTGGTTGGGGCTTGCTAATCCTGATGCTAATCCTGAATGACTTGGATCTTGGTTGGATTCACATGCACCCCCCTTTCATCAATAATGTGTCCCAGATATTGAACTTGGGTCATGCCAAAAGTGCACTTCTCCAAATTGTCACACAACTTGTGTTGTCGCAGTGTTTGGAGTACTTGTTGGATGTGGTAAAGGTGCTCTTCCTAAGTTTGGCTTAAGATCATAATGTCATCCAAGTACACCACTACAAATGAGTTGGTGAATGGCTGCAAGATGTCATCCATCAACCTCATGAAGGTTGTGGGAGAATTTTTCAACCCAAAAGGCATGACCAGCCATTCGAAAAGGCCCTCCTTGGCTTTGAAGGCAATCTTCCACACATTAGAGGGTTCGATTGGTACTTGGTGATACCTAGACTTCAATTCGATCTTGCTGAAATATTTCGCCCCTTTTAGTTGGTCCAGAAGGTCATCAATCCATGGGATTGCGTACCTATTCGGAATAGTGATCTTGTTTAACGCCCGATAGTCAATACAAAGTATCCAATTCCTATCCTTCTTCTGTACCAACATGATTGGGCTCCCACAGGGCGATGAAATTGGCCGGATGTGACCTTTCTGCAGCAGCTCCTGAATTTGCCTCTTGATTTTATCGTTCTTTAGAACAAAGCGTCGATATATCGGTCCATTTGGAACCAGTGCACTTGGGGTCAGATTAATGGGGTGCTTGATTTGACAGTGCGGAGGAACCCCTGTGGGTGAGGTGAAGATGTCCCCGTACTCCTCCAAAACCTTGTCCATTTGTTGTTGTGATGCAGAGGAACCTTGTTTGGAGGTTGTGGCCACAGTCTCCTTCTTTCCCTCAGGGCGGATCATCAGAATTTTTTTTTTTCATGGTTTGGGAAATGAGCTTACTGAATTGTTTTTCAGTAACCAAAGAGATAGCGGCAAGCGGTGGTACCTCTGGTATCCTGTACATCTTATTTCCTAAAGTAACAATAACAGTGCTAGGTCGGGATTCATACACAACATGTCGCTTCCTCAAGTATGGTTGGCCTAATAATACATTAGAAACACAATGTCACATAATACCTCATCCGTGAAGGGCTTGATGCTATAGGGAAGACGACATTACTAGTTGACGCGGAGATCCCGTCCTTGGTGAAGCCACCCGATGGTGTATGGATTTGGGTGTGCTATGGTCGGCAAACCCAACCGCTTCACGACATCTACTGAAATGAGGTTCTTTTGGCTCCCATTGTCGACAATGAACTGTAGCGGGGAACCCTTTAGCCACATCTGGGAGTGGAAGAGATGCTCCTCCTCCTCTGGATCTTCCGGTTCCTCCTTTTGGATCTTCGTAGTGGCAACAGTGGCGTTGGGATCCACATTAATAATATATTTCCTTTTCCATTCCCCTTGCCAGGTTCTGAATAAGAGTCGGAGCATGCATCTAATTTAGAAGCCCTCATCTCAGCCACCAGCGACTGCTTGGCCCAACACTCATTTGTGTTGTGAGTGGAGCTCTTATGGAAATCACACCACTTTCCCGTGTCCTTCTTTGGCTTTGCGGTGTTATTATTTTCTTGTGGATTTGGAAGGTTGTCTTGGGTCGCAATGCCTTGGATTTGTCCTTTGTTCTGCGATTTGGTGGCACCTTTCCCTTGATTTTGATTCGTATATCCAAAGTCTCGCTTCTTCTGTTTGAACTTCTGCTCAATCTTGGCAGCATACTGATATGCCATACCAAGCAAGGAGATGTCCAGGAACTCCATTTCCTCTTGAATGTATCTGTGAAGAAAATTGTGATACTTTAGCACCAAATGTTTCTCCTAACCTTTTATACCCAACTTTGTGCGCAGGGTATGAAATAGATTTGTCATCTCATGCACATCTTGATCCCTCTGTTGCTGCAATGTGGTCCATTGTATGTACTTGTCCTCATAGCTCCCCACGGGATAGTATTGTTCCTTGATGGCGTATCGGCAAGAACTACAAGTGGGTACGATTGAGAATAGAGAGGGTTTTATCTTATCCTTTTTCTCAGAGTAGGTTTACCACCAGTACTTGACATGGGGGGTAGCTTTGAGGAGTGCAAAAATAGTCTTCTCCTGGTCGGAAAAGTAATGAACCGAGAAATATCATTCTAATAGATTCAACCATCTATCTATGGCATCTGCATCTATTTAACCCTCAAATATGGGAATGTCAAAGTTTACTTGTACCTTAAAGGGATTCATGCCTCCAAAGTGGCTGTTGGATGCAGATGCACTGCTGGTGGGCAGTCGTTGAAGGATTTGGGAAAATTTATCCATCATCGCGTTCCTTGGTTTTTCGAGGGCCTCCTTGAGCAATATTTTGATAGGATATCCTGCTCCCTCATCTTTCTTTTCGTCCCCCATGGGTGACAGTGGGGGTTTGCGAGGCTGATCTTGCAAAGGTTCAACCAGATCAAGCCCAACTCTTTATATCCCGACCTCGTTGGGGACATGCAAATAATGATCGAGAAAAAATAGACCGCTCTGATACCACTGATCCAGATTTATACAGGAACACAAAATAATACACATATAACCATAAATAAAAAGATGCAGCGGAAATAACACTTCATTTCATTAATATCAAAGAATTGAAATTTTCTTACAGACATAATGGAAATAAACTAACTAGGGTGCTGGTAGCTTATCTCTGAGAAGAGATGTGGCAACTACAGGCCTCTGAACTGTGTTAAAATGAGGCTCGAGGGCCTATTTATTATAGATAAACAATGGAAAACCATAAACATCCAAAAATCTAACCCTAGGAGATGAAGCACCAAAACTATGGGCCCCATTTGGGTAAATTGGCGTTTCAACTTCCTGGGGTCATAACTTTGGCATACTATCTTTGTTTGACGCACATGATACATCGTTAGAAAGATCTATCCGAGGAATACAACTACTAAATGCTATTACCAATTTTGGAAAAGAATCATATTCACTAGAAGCACAATGACCAAAAAACGTCGTTTAGGGCCTCAAAATGGCTTTAGAAGTTCAGGACCCGAAAAACTGCTAAAAATAGTAAGTTGTGCTGAAACTGAAAAACTAAAAGAGAAAATGGTGGGGCCCAAAGTGGAATAGGTGGGTGGCGACCAATATCCACCTGGATCAGTCGGTGGTGTTCCAGATCTCATTTTCCAGCTCAATTCCTTCCTTAGATAACCTGTTTTCTTCAGAGTTCCTGTATTTGTAAACATGCGTAAAATAAATGTGAGAGAAGCCAGATTTTAGAAGTAGGTTGTCTTGAAAAATAGCTTGTAGTGTAAGGTTGCCCAAATTGAATTCAACTCTGAAGCAAAATAAACTTAGAACCAAGGAGCATGGAGATATTCAAAGGAGTGTGCAAGAGTGCTGTCAATGATTGGGGTGGACGAATATTGCGGGTTAAAATGCATATTGTAAGCTTAGGTTTTAATGAAAAAGGGGATACAAAAGTTGGTTTGCAGTTCAGGTGAAATACTGCAAGATGGGGTTGTGGTGTAGCTAGTAGCTACAAGGATAGGTTGCGGTAAATATGCTTGCACACAGATATATACTTTTGCTTGCTGGAAACATTGATGCTTATAGATTTTGTTTGTATATCAATTATATTATTGAGATAAGGTCAGTATGGTTGCTCTAAGGTCCAAAATTTTGGTTCCATTATTGTGAAGATAAAACATTTATGTTGCTATCTAGATAATGATAGAAAGTAGTCTGAATTGCAAATGCAGGGACTATCTTGGTGGAAAAAGTAAATAAATGGGGATACCCTAATAAAAGATATTTCACGCAAAAGAAACTTAGAACCAAGCAGCATGAAGATATTGAAAGTGTGCAGGGGTGTTGTCGGTGATCTTCCAGATCTCATTTTCCAACTCAATTCCTTCCTTAGATAGCATGTTTGCTTCAGAGTTCCTGTATTTGTAAACACGTGTAAAAGAAATGTGAGAGAAGCTTGATTTTAGAAGCAGGTTGTCTTGTAAAATAGGTTGTAGTGTAAGGTTGCCCAAATTGAATTCAGTTCCGAAGAAAAATAAACTTAGAACCAAGGAGCATGGAGATATTCAAAGGAGTGTGCAAGAGCGCTGTCAATGATTGGGGTGGGAGAATATTGCGGGTTAAAATGCATATTGTAAGCTTAGGTTTTAATGAAAAAGGGGATACAAAAGTTGGTTTGCAGTTCAGGTGAAATGTTGCAATATGGGGTTGTGGTGTAGCTAGTAGCTACAAGGATAGGTTGCCGTAAGTATGCTTGCACATATATATATATATATAATTTTACTTGCTGGAAACATTGATGCTTATAGATTTTGTTTGTATGTCAATTATATTTATTGAGATAAGGTTAGTATGGTTTCTTTAAGGTCCAACATTTTGGTTCCATTGTTGTGAAGATAGAACATTTATGTTGCTATCTGGATAATGATAGAAAGTAGTTTGAATTGAAAATGTAGGGACTATCTTGTTGGCAAAAGTAAATAAAATAACTTGGGAGTACAAATGGTGAATACCATGGAAAATCAATAACCACCTACTGTTGACGAATGTAACTAGGTTCGGTCTTCATAAATTGTACTTGAGTCAATACTTATTATACTTGTCAATATTTATTTTAGATATCTACTATTGACACTAGTTACATTCTTCAACACCAATAACCTAACCAAGAAGGCCTACAACAAACTTACACTTAAGGACAAAAGATGGTGACAAGAAACAAACACTTGGGCAAGACCATAGTCCAAAAAGAGTTGTGGAATAGTACAAGAGAAAACAAGTCCTTACTCAACAACTCCACACATACCTACTAGACAGATGAAACCTAATTAACAACATTCCTCTTGTTATTTATTTACAAGACTATCATGAGACTTTGTTTGCAAAATGATATATTGTCAACTTTGAATGTTTATGAATGCTTACATATGAATGTTTATATATATATATATATATATATATATTTTTTTTTTCATATCCCACTATTATTTTTAATTTTTAGGTAAATTGAGACTTCAATAATTGAACATGAATACTCACATATGTGTAATTAATGATGTATGAAAGTACAATAATCACGACAAAATTTGAAGTCAATGATTGGCTTAATGCATTTGATCCTACCAAGATGTCGAACATGAAATCAATGATTGGTTTAGTGCATATGATTCTACAATGAAGTTGTTCAACTCAACATAGGCCAGCACTTCTTGAAGATATGAGTTGTGTTGTTTTCTTCTCTTAAGGCTTCACTAAAACCCTTATAATGTTGGCATTTTCCTTCAAGACTCCCTAACAAAGATTGCAAAATTTTTCCAAGCCAAGGATGTGATTAATGGCTACAATTCCTAAATCAAGTTATTGTCCTTAAGATATTGGTTTAACCTTTAAATTCATAGATACACATTTAGGAAGGAGGCCAGATTAATAGTCTTCCATCAAGAGAGTCACTATCAACACCCTAATTTCAACGATTCATTGTATAGTAAGGTTTCATTCCTAGAATTTAATTCAACCTTGACAATCATATATATATATATACCTTATGGTTGTATATTACTTAGCATTGTAAATATTGTTTATAAATCAGTGATCGCAATAGATCCAATGCAACACTTAAATGGAACAGAGTTAAATATCTTAGTGTGTTTGACAAGAAGGCCTAAACACTACACTACAACTTCACATTTTAAACGCCTAATATATCTTGATTTTAACACTTTAGATAGGCTCAAGTTTATAATACCTTAACTTCACTTCTTGTATAGGCATTCTTGATCATTGTTTCACAAACTTGTAGACTTCACTGCCCTTAAAATGTGCACAAAAAGGCAAGGACTATAGGCTGCAAGAGATAAAACCTTGATGGTGCATTTCTGAACCGATAAGAAGCCTCGTTGTCCTTAGTTGTCCTATCCTTGAGAGTTTGAGTATTTCAGATCTAACATAAGATGGATTGTAGTGATATTTTAGTGAAAAACGATGGAAAGTATGTTTGGGTTTATATGTAAACTGATCAATTTGGTAGTTTTTGGAATCATCATTGAATGCAATATAAATAAAAATAAAAATCTCAACACAAATAAATGAGACTATAATTTTTGTCTCAATTTTTCAAAATCAGTTGGATTCACAACTGCCAATATTAGAACCTAATATCTATTTAGAGAGGCATTTTCTTCGTTAAATATTTTTGCATTAGAGTGATCTATCCCCTTTGGAATCAAAGGACCCTGTGAAAAGGGAATCTTGAATCTCAATAGAAATAGCAGTTGTGGGATCTTAAGTGATTTTACTACGGCCACAGTCAGGGTTTGTGGAACAAATAAGACTGAACATCATGATATTAGAATACATCAAAAATCCAACTAGTAGATAGAGTGAATCTCCTTCTAATGTCAATACTACTGATTCTGGAAATCCATGAAAGTGGGGCATTATCACATTATTCTGATTATAGTTAGACACGTAAGTATGAATGTAATTATGGTTGTAGATTAGTTTTTGTTGGATTTTGAAACATGTTACATGAATCTCATATTTTGACACTTACATAACAAAGTCCTTCCAAAAGTCACTTGAGAACACAAACACAAATTTGTTAAATAGTTCTAGGAGATATTTCCAAACAAAAAATAGTTCTTGGGTATTCATCAATTGCAGGATATGTCAGGCCTTCAACATTTTCACAACGATTAACTTGGCAAGATACAGGGATTAGGGGACTTTTGAGATTTTCTCATTGATGCACATTGGAAAAAGCTTCCTCAATGATATTGTGGATCTCTTATTTGATGATACCTAGAATTTTCATATGTGATTTTGTGGATATCTTATTTGATGATACCTAGAATGTTGGCATGTGTTTTTATAGTACACAGGACCTGATTCTCAAAACATTTTGACATTTACCTACAAATTGTATACAAGCTAAATATATTGCATTCTCTTGGAATTCAAAGCTAAATATATTGCATTCTCTTGGAATTCAAAGCTAAATATATTGCATTCTCATGGAATTCAAGAATGTTCCATGAATGGATATTTGAGCTAAGACACACTCTTCATCTAAACCCAATATGGAAGAGAAGTTGTAATGTCTAGTTCTATGTAAAACAAAATAATAAAATAATAAAAATTAAAATACATATTGACCCATGGTATTGATCTATGGCATACATGTAGAATATAGCTTATTTAAAGTGGACAAGGCGAGTCTACATCCATCTTAGCTCAAGATCTACCAAGTGTCATGAGGGATAAAATCTCTTCTCACTTTAAAAGAGTTTTGCACCTCAAGAGATTTTTTCCCTCTCGAAAATTAGTAGATCTGGAATTAAGATAGATCTAGGATGGTATAGCTACAAGAAAATATTGACATGTTTTGGAATACATAATGGTGTAATTTATTTAGATTACAAGGAAAAGACCCTCTAGCAGATGTTTTTGAGGAACCCCTTATATAAATACCCCAAACATATGTTTGTAGTAGAGGTTACTAGAGGAGGTTGGTGGATGGAGGTTTTTGCGGATGTTTTTCTTCTGGTCCATTTATCGTCCTAAATCGCACCGGTGCGTTCAACTAGAGAAAGCACCAGTGCACACAAAACATTGGCACACCGGGACACCCTGTGCTTAGTAAAAACCCGCCCAGTGTGTCTTATTACTATAGCACACTGGTGCTTTACAAATATTCCGCACCGATGCATTGTAAAACCCCACGCCAAAACTGAAACAACTCGGTACGGTTTTAAGAAACTGCACCTGTGCGCCTATAAAACCCGCGCAATGAACAGGATTAAATTTAAAAGAAAAAATTACGGCCAAAAATCTGTATTTTTCACTTTTCAGTGCTCTAGAGCTCTCAAGAGCCGGTGCATATTTACCTTGTGTGAGGCACCCTGCCGTCTGTGCTCCCATTGCACGCACTGTTGCTGTCCATTGCCCACCATCTCCATTTTGAATTTTGCAAAACGATGGGAAAATTTAGTTTTGCAAATTCTACAACCAATAGTCCTCCTCGATGACCAAATGTACAGGTATTTTCCTTGTTTTTCCATTTAAACCTTTTAGCGGATTATTTTTGTAAAATAGCTTAAAATTCACCTTATTTAAAAAAAAAATTTCCCACGTAGTGTGCTCGAGCCATTTGGCTTGCACCGGTTTGCGGTGCTGCCTGTAAATTTACAGGCTGCACCATGACCGTTGCTAATAGTATCTGCACCGGTTCCAGGGTGGTACCGAAACAACCCACCGTGATTTTTTAAAATTAAAAAAGTGCGGTGCGGTCGGTTACTGAGCCACACTATTGACCATGTTGAATTGCGGGAATGCGATGCGTTGAAAAAAATATTCTCCCCGTGGCAGGTAATTTTGTCAGTGCATCGCATTCCGGAAATTCGACATGGTCAATGGTGCGGCTGGGTAAACGACCACACCGTTGACTATGTAGTGATGTCAGGAGGGTAGTGCGCTTCCTAGACTATACGCCCTCAGCGCACCGCCCTCTCGACACTGGTACATAGTCAACGGTGTGGTCTGTTATACCACCGCTCTGTTGACCTTGTAACAATGCCAAGAGGGAGGTGCGCTGAAAATTTGTAGGTGCACCGCCTCCGGTGCGATGAAAATTTTCTAGTGCACTATCTTCGGTGCGCAACAAAAACACAATGCACTGTTACCATTGCATGTCTGTTTTTTGTGGCGCACCAACTGTTTTGTTTTGTTTTTTTTTTAAAATTTATATATGTATTTTCTTAAATACATGTCTCATTTAATAAAAAAGGTGTATTTAATATATCAATCATTCAATGACCTGAAAGAAGAGAAGAGAGGGAACAATAGAAACAACAGGTGTACCAGTATAACATGGTTCGCTTGTGGGAGGCACGAGAGAGGGAGAGAGATGTGTACCCTTTCCCTATTACAACAACTACCTAGAGGCTCCTAAGGCAGGTAGGCCTCCTCAAGTTCTATGAGGAGGATAAATCCCTAATGGGCCATGGTGTGTTTTTGTGACATCTTATCTACAGGTGGAATGCCTACCTACAGGCTTTCCGGGTTGGTCAACCAGTGGTACACGCCCACTGAGGAGGACATCTATTTCATTACTGACCTATCGAGGAGAGGTGTGGATTTTCCTCGTTCCCAGAGGTCCCAATTGGATATGCAATAGGGAGTCAGTTTTTGTACTCCCAGAGATACATTAGCGCAAATATACTGTCTCGTTTAGATTTTCAGGTCTCTGGTGGTCAGTTCCGTATTGCTTCATTTGGTAGAGAGGAGGTGAGGTGCCTCTCACTACTGATTTCGACCATTTCACACAACACCAGCGATGGGCAACACATTAGTTTCCCACTTCTATTTTATGTTGATTCTTTAGTACAGGAGCCATGACTTGTGAGGTGGTTTGCCATTTTTTTGCGACAGTTCTGCACAACTTTAGATAGATTTTGTTCTCATGCAAAAGGGAGGGTGAACTTCCCTTTTTCTTCATAGCTATTTTGTTTATTTTTTGGGAGGTTTCCAGAGACGAGGCCTAATTTTTTTCGGCAACCTCTTAGGCCAATTCTTCATGTGCAAATGTAGATGTGGGGACAGATGATGCCCAAGAGGTGCGAGTCGAGTTTTCCGTGAGGATATCATATGATGCACTAGAGTTGCTAGCCAATGTTGATGAGCATCCCTTCGTTATGGTCCCCCGTCCGTATGTTGGTTTGGATTGGCGAGGGTGTGCCAACATCCTCTTCACAGATGATGAGCCGCCGGATGATAGAGTTTGAAGCGAACAAAGTTCCTTCTCAAGTTAAAATACTACAGAACACTTGGAATACAAAGATATCCATGAGGATACAAATATTATATTATAAAAGATATGGGATAGATAGATGACAAAATGTTACAATGAGGCCCTACTTATATACCTACGTAGGTGACCTTTCATGACTGGGCATGTCTCTTAGACATGCCCCTTCACTAACTTAATGACTACTTACATAATCCTTAATTGACTATTTAATAATTATATTTGTTACATTCATAATGAATTATATTCATAACATTGCCCCTTCCTTCAAAAGCTTTTTCCTCAAAGCTTATAGTTGACACTTTTCTTCAGTTCAATCACACACCGTTTTCTTCATTTTCTTTCGTCATTTTCTTTTGTCACAATTTAATATATCAACTTTTATTTATTTATTTGTTATGAATTGGCCTTTCCTTCAGAACTTTGTCCTCAAAGTTTTATGGATAATAATTTCTTCATCTTGTATTTGTTAAAATACTATAATTTTCAGGAAATCTTCCTTCTTTCCTTTCCGAATTGGATTTAATTTCCTTTTCATCAATGATTTATTTCATTTTGTCTGTTGAATTGAGTTTTTAGGGTTTTTAAGGTAACCCTTCCTAACTTTCTCTTCTTCTTTTTAATGAGGTTATTATTCATTCATTTTTTTTTTAATAATTTAATTAATTAAATAATTTTAATTTTATATATATATATATATTCTTTTAATAATTGATTTTTTTTTAACTCTTTTTTTGTTGTTGAAAGGTTACAACCCTAGTGAAACGTGGCTATTCACATATTTTCACCTATAAAATATATGTCCACTTATGTGTATTTCTCTATGTAAAAGTAAACTTACCATTCACAATAGATTTTTTATTCCTTTACTTCTTATTTTACCTTGCAAATACCACGGGGAATTACCATGGGCTTCCAAAACCACGAGCTTGTAAACCACTGAAAGAACAATCAAAATAACCTTACCTACTCTTCCTTATTTCTTTTTCCTTTTTAATTTTAAATTGTCTTGATATGTACATATATGTACTTCTTTATATATATCTCTTTCTTTTTCTTTTTAATATACTTTGACTTTCCTTCTCTCTTTTATTATTTTTAATATAAATTCTTCCTAATATTTCTTCAATTTTTTTTTTTTTTAATAAATTATTCTCCCCCTTTTTTTTATATTTCTTTTCAAAAATTCTCTTGTTTGTTCCCCCCCCCTTTTTTCTATTATAGCCAAAGGCCTAGTGGCGAAAATGGAGAAACTCCAAGATTGATAGCAAAACGCTTCTGTCACGACGACAACAAGGTTGACGATTTTTACGGTCAAAGACCTGGATCAAGGAGCGTAGCTCTGTGCAGCGATGAGCAGCCAGAAGATCGATTGCTTTGATACCAAATGAAGCGAACAAAGTTCCTTCTCAAGTTAAAGTACTCTAGAACACTTGGAATAAAAATATATCCATGAGGATACAAATATTATATTATAAAAGATATGAGATAGATAGATGATAAAATGTTACAATGAGGCCCTACTTATATACTTACGCATGTGACCTTTCATGACTGGGCATGTCTCTTAGACATGCCCTTTCACTAACTTAATGACTATTTACATAATCCTTAATTGACTATTTAATAATTATATTTGTTATATTCATTATGAATTATATTCATAACAGAGGTAATATTACTGTTTATTTAAATTTATTCTAACATGTTCTTTAACATGTTTTTATTAAACTGTTTAATTAAATTGTCTAATTATTGTTGTGTACTTATATATATTTTGCAGACATTGGGTCATTTGATGGTGATGAGATGCCAGCGCCACCAAATGATCTAGGTGTAGATCCTGATGACGATCAGGATATGATAGATGCCGAGGATTAGGCCAGTGCAGACAGACTTGGTCCTCATGGTGCACCGGTACTGCCTTTTGCTAGGCATAGGCTTGACAGTAGATTAAGGATGGAGTTGGGCGACCAACTGTGTGCATTGTTTGTGGAGGTGGGGGTTAGGCCTGCCACTATGAGAGATATACATGCCGATGCTAGGGTGGTATAGATGCGAAGAGGCATGTCGCGTGACATGTTCACCCCGATGCAGCATGTCGTAGGAGCTACGAGCTTAGTTATGCGGTTGAGGAGGGCCCTTTGACGTAGGCGTGGTCGAGACGTAGTACGTCAACATCCTGCGAGCAACGACGCATCATATGATGATCATGATCATTGGAGTGATCATCATTCACCTCGCGCCGCAGGTGGGTAGCCTGCAACATCGACCAAAAATCATGATGGAGAGCAGGCTGGACCATCGACCACGTCGAGTCAGCAGCCTACAGTATCCAGCAGTACTCATGATCATGAGTAGGCTGGACCATCGACCATGTTGAGTCATCATAGTGAGCATACAACAGTTAATCCTAATCAACATGAAGCACCACCAGGTCAGTGGGCATGTGATGATCGAAATGTATTTGAGCTTGTCGGGGATGCACCATTGACTAAGTAGGCCTCGACTAATACTACTATCGATGATGTACCACCAGCTAATATTTGAAATTTATATTACAATTGTATATTTTTGACATTATATATATATATATATATATATATATATATATATATATATATATATATATATATATGGTCCATGTATTTTATGTTCATGTTGCAATTGTACTTAATTTACATGTTGGTGATCATCATGATGTGTATATTGCTAGATCAAGTTAGATATGTTCATTTAATGTGCAACTTGTAGATAGATGTGTATGTGACAACAATTATTTGACACGAGATGTATATTTGATGTTTGTGTTGTGATGATGTTATACAATGCTAATTGTGTTTTGTTATATGATCATGATCACGATGATTAGATGATGTTAGCGAATTTGAATGTGTTTTTTAGTCGAATATGATGTCTGTACGATGGTTATCATGATCGTGATGGTTATTTAATTTAATATTAAATGATCATGATATTTATTAAATATTATGTCGTGATTGTAATTGAAATTTTAATTTTAATTGTGTGTAAAATTGTAAAATTGTATTTGTAATTGTAATTGTATGTAAAATATTTGTAAAATTTTAATTGTAATTGTAATATTTAATTTATTGTGAAATGATTGTAATTGTAATTGTATATATGAAAAATTGTGAAATTGTAATTGTATGTAATATTCTAAAATTGTAATTGTATTTGTATTTGTAATTGTATGTAAAATATTTGTAAAATTTTAATTGTAATTGTAATATTTAATATATTGTGAAATGATTGTGTTTGTAATTGTATATATGTAAAATTGTAAAATTGTAATTGCATGTAAAATTCTAAAATTGTAATTGTAATGGTATATATGTAAAATTGTAAAATTGTAATTATAATTGTAAATTTTATGTAAAATTCTAAAATTTTAATTGTAATTGTATGTAAAATTCTAAAATTGTAATTGTAATTGTATGTGAAATTATAAAATTGTAATTGCAATAATTCTAATTCTAATTGTATGTAAAATATTTGTAAAACTTTAACTGTATTACTTTGAAATGATTGTAATTGTAAAATTGTAATTGTAATTGTATGTAAAATTCTAAAATTGTAATTGTAATTGTATGTGAAATTGTAAAATTGTAATTGTATGTAAAATTCTAAAATTGTAATTGTAATTGTATGTGAAATTGTAAAATTGTAATTGTATGTAAAATTCTAAAATTGTAATTGTAATTGTATGTGAAATTGTAAAATTGTAATTGTATGTAAAATATTTGTAAAATTTTAATTGTATTAATGTGAAAAATTTAATTGCATTAATGTTAAATGATTTTATTAAAATTTGTAAATTTGTAAATAATTGTAAAATAATAAATCTTGAATAATATGAATTTTTGTAACATAATAAAGTTTATAAAATAATGCAAATAAATTCATGTACTTTAGAATTATCATTATTTTATTATGATCTTACATACAAAAAAAAAAGGAACTTTATACAGTACGCCATTGTTTTTGAGATCAACATAATTGCAAATTATCAAGTGAAATATTGATTTAAACATTAACACAATGCAAATTACCAATTAATTCATAATACATATGATAATGTTTCAAAAAAAAGATTCTTATAAGTTATAAGGTAGTTAAGTCCTATTATTTATAAAAACCCATCTTAAAAAGCACAAATATTGATGAAATAACACATGTACCATATCACTCACGGTTCTCATGATCACGCTCATTATCTTCTAGCTCGCATGGCATGATAACACTATTGTTCTAAAAAATATGTTTTGATCTAGGGTCATGTCTCAAAACGAACCACCAATCCATATCCAACACATCTGGGTAAAAAAACACCTAGTTGAAAACATAGGGCTCCTTAGCTTCATCTCGCATCTTTCTAGAGTTGATACATATCAGCCTACTATAGTGATCTTCCTTTACATTATTCTGATCAAAGGTGTCCCACCACTTGCACTTAAAAATAACACATTGGAAAGAAGAGAAATCCACTTCAATAATCTCTTGTATCTTTCTGATGTAACCTAACATCCCTCGTACTAGGTTTTGATCACGGTGGCTAGATTGACTAGATTAATCGAACTTGACTTCCACTCCATCCATTATCAACATTTTATATGAGAAAATGGTGACCATATGCCCACATAGATGGGAACAAATGCACCTATAAAAAAGTTAAAAAATCATAGTGTCATGTGTCTTATAATAACCCAACAGTTAAAATATCAAATATAGATGTAATTACATTTGAAAGGTGCATTATTAAGTTTCAAATGTACATATAAATTAAATATATTATTACCGAGTTGCTGCACCTAATCCCTATGTTTAGTGCATCCTCTTTAGCACACGGGTAACGACCGGTTGCACCGTATTTCTCTTTGACTTGGTCAACAACCCAACTGTTGGGGCATATTTTTGACATATTTTATTTTAAATGATTGGGATAAGGCACACTTCTACCATTCAACCGTCTGAATTATTTCCTGTCACTATCCCATTTCATCCTCTTTTGTTCGTACAATGTGACCCACGGTTGTGTCTCTTCGGAATTGTAATGAACAAATTTATTGATTGCTTCAATTTCTACATTCGCTGATGAAATCAAACCGACATTATATAGTACATAGAGATCAAAATATACATTATATCGAAGTTCAACATGAATATTTACTCTTTATCAAACGTTTTTTTCCATTTTTTGGATCAACTCCCCTTCTCTTTTGTCTTCATCCCTTTCATTGTCCCAAATCACCGCACCTGGTATGTTGTCGATCTGCTTGATGTACTCACTAGAATAATAGAAAGACTCATACGATATGTACCCCTCTGCCATAGACCCCTCGGGTTTTGCCCTTTTTCGAACAAAACCTTTCAATTTCTTCATGTACCTCTCTAAGAAGAATATCCAACGACAATAAACCACCCCAAATAATTCAACCTCATCTACTAGCTGGATTAGAAGATGAACGTACAAGTCCATGAAACTCGTCGACAATTCCTTCTCAAACATACAAACAATCTCAATTATCTCTTGACACCACCGTGGAATGCTAACCACATGAATCTCCTTTGGTGTGATCCAACGTACAAATGCAAATAATTTAGAATGGCACGTCCTAGGTCTTGAGGGAATTCATGTTTCACACACCCACGCACGAACAAAATATAATGACATTGCAAAGTTATAAAAATGTGAAATAATATACAAAATTAGTTATGCTTGATGATCCCTACATGGGATAAAATTTATTAATATAACAAATAATAAAATCATTCCCTTGACATTATACTTACTCTTAGAAGGTTCAAATGGTCATGCAATTTCGACCCCGAAAAATGATCATCCACGATGAAGTAGCGCCGTAGTGAAGACCCGTATGAAGATGGCACCCTCACACCCATTATAACTTCCTTTGCCAAAGAAAGATCATCTTTTTTTAAAACCCATGAGACATCACCTTCTTTGAAATACCAGATAATATTTTTTTAAAACTCATGGGACATCACCTTCTTTGAAATATCATCAATTAGAGGGACCAAAGCCTGCCTCTGATCTTGTATTTTCTAATCGTCTTGGCCAATGTTTATTTTTAGTTTTTGAACTAATAAGATCTTTCCTAACAGCCAATATGTCACTTTTTTTCAATGATATGTACCTCCATAAAGAATATGAAACATCTCTTTGTCTGCATATTCTCTTCTGTATAGAATACAATCATTTGGACATGCATGATATGATATGTACTCAACACCCAAAATTTTCAACAATTTCTTTGCCTCTTCGCAGCTAATGGGCAAGACATTATCACTCGGAAGAACCTTATCTTTGAATAACCTGTAGTTGGTGATCATGGAAAATATTAAATGTACATTAATGCCGATATAATTATTAACGTTCATAAAATTAACCATTTGTAATGCTCATTGTGTGATTATATTTCTCAAATTTATATAAGGGAGGAGTTTATGGTAACTTACCTCAAAATTTCTGAGAAACATGCATTCGAAAAGCCAAAATTTGCTTTCAATTTGTACAGTAACATTGTTGTCCCCAACTGGGTAGACTTTGACTGACCGCCAAGTCTAAAGAGAGGGGTGGTAGAAGAAAATTTAAGGCTTTCGAAAAAGGTGTTAGCGATATGAGCATAATCCCGTAGTTGATCATCGTTTTGGAATGCATCTAACAACATTGTCTCCATGGCAGTTGTATCCCTTAAGTAATCATCCATACCAACCTCTATTGGTTGCCTCCATTGCCAGCTTGTGAAGAACTACTATTGTTGTAGTCATTTCTAATTGGTGAATCTGGACGGAGCGAGAATTGAATTGGTGGTTGATTCAACCATTCTTGGTATCGTTCCTCTTCAGTTTTGTCTCTTAATTCAACCTTCTCTTGATTTGACATTGTCGTGGGGTGCAATGGAAGACGGTAGGTAGGTCGCTCATCATCACTAGAATCCTAATAATTTAAAAAAATATATTTGAACATGATTAGTACAAAATATATGATATCAATTAGTAAGAACGTTGACAATGCATGATTAATTTGTTTGACGTTGAAATAATTACATTAATATACCAAACAATTATTATTACCATCATTGTCCCGAGATTGTGGCTAGAAGATGCAATATTGTTACAATTGGCAGGGTGAAGCGGTGTCCATTTTCATCTACCAAATGTGTCTTGCGGTATGCTGCTCCTGATAAGAGCTTCCAACGTTTTGGAGTTGTTTCATTATTTTGTGCATCTGAACTCGATTTTGAATTTGCATGAACCTGCAAATTTGTATACATTATAGATTTTATTAAGTTGATTGACATGGATAAAAAAAATAAATTCAATTAGATAATGAAAATATAAATAAAATATGAAGTAAATATTACGTCTCGAGATGGATAGGGAGAACTCCGCGATGGACTTTGAGAAATATTATGGAACAAGCTGGATTTTTAAGAATTGTCCATTCAATATAATTATGATATTTTCTCCTTGCATTTGAGCAAAATCAACAATAAATTTTAGTGCACTCACCTAAAATTAATTTCGGTGCCTTAAAAATGGACTTATTTTTATTGGTGCTTATGTACAGATAACCGCACCGGTGTGGTTTTAGTTACAGCACACTGGTGCTGTGTTATTAACTGACGCACTGGTGCTGTGTTATTAATTGACGCACCGATGACGAAAATCCCAAAAAAAAAAAAAAAAATGCAACTTTATTTTTTTAAAGTGGAAAAAAAACGGTAAGTTGAAAAATGGGTCGCAGAATATTTTTGAAAATCTTATTTCATAAAAAAATTCTTTAAATACTAAACACTTTTCATTATTTCACTATTTTTGCAAAAATTTTCAGGCAGAGATTTTCACGAGACATACCTGGA
This sequence comes from Pinus albicaulis, assembly GCA_034641835.2. NCBI lineage: Eukaryota > Viridiplantae > Streptophyta > Pinopsida > Pinales > Pinaceae > Pinus > Pinus albicaulis. Next base: position 1,410,166,901 of record CM076570.1, on the reverse strand, counting down.
GCAAGAGAGCACAAGAACACTGTGGAGCAATGAAATACTTTCGAACAGTACTATTCAGACAATCAGAATTCCAAAGCACTAGTGATTGAAACCCTGTAGCATAGAATTTCAAACGATCTCGTGATTAAATTTTATTGTTTTTTAATATTTTGAGCAGGATTTTTTACTCAGTAAGTAAAAAATTTCAATTTTTTGTTGATTTTCAGAAACAAAAAACAAAAAAAATCCAATTTTACCCTAAACCCTTCATTCTTTTTTGTTTCTGCCCTTGCTTCTTCCTGTTTCTATGATTTCAGAATTAGGGATTTTCATTTTAGTTTTATATGGTTTGTATTGCTATATATTTAGGCCTATGAAATCTAACCCACGAGACGACTTGCATAGTCAGATCCCAATCCATGTTAGCCCTTGCGTGAAATAAAAAAAAAAAATAGTTTTTTTTTTTAATTGGTGCGCCCTGCGTAACCTAGTGCATTGGTGTGCTGGCTTATCCCAGCGCAACGCGCATGTAGTGTTTGATAAACAATATATATATATATATTTGTTTTTAATCCGTGTGCCATATGTAAAATAGGGCACTGGTGCGCTATTTCATTATAGCGCACCGCTCACTGACTGTTAGGCAATTTTTATTTATTTATTTTGTGTTAATTGGTACACCATGTAACATATAACGCATCGGGTCTCCTAGTTGACAGAAAGCACCGTACGGTGGTCCCTTGTTTGTGTAGGGCATTTATGAGAATAGGCCGCACCGCCCCCTCCACGACACCATATGCTACAAAAGCTAACACTAGAAATTTTTTTATTATTTTGTTTGTGTTAATCAGTGCAGTGGTTAACATGTAACGCACCGGTGCTCCTTGTTGACATAGAGCACCATACAATGTTTTATACAGTTTGGGCGGTGCGTTTATAAGAACACGACGCACTGACGTCGGTGCGTACATCATTTAAAAGCGCTTCCGTTTCTTGATATATTTTTTTTTACCTGAAAAGCTGGTAATTTATTTATAAAATATATTAATGAATGATATGGTACAGGTTTCATATTTATAAATAAATGGCTGATAAGAGATCAAGTAACAAAAATACTAATAACACATCAAGAAAAGGAAAAAAGACAAGTTCTTTGTAAATTCTTTACAAAAAATATTATTTTTGAACTATATGTAAGTTTAACTAATATGTATTGTTTACTGTGTATCATGCAGAGCCACAAAATGATGAAACTCGATAATATTATTTCTGATCTAGGACTAGTAAAACGTAAAATCTTGATGGAAAAATTGGAAAAGGATGAATCAGGTGAATGAAAAAATACTATCGATCCAATATTAGTTTCTTTTTTAAATTTTCATTAGTAATATACTCAAAATTATTAGATAACATGTTTCAAACAATCTATTAATTCACATATGTTTAATGTTCTACAGGGACCAACAACTCAGAAAAGGAATGTTGTTCTAAGAAAAGAAAAAAAATAGAACATGCCAATGAAAATTAATTGCTCCTTAGCTCATCTAGAGTGGTGCTAGAGGTTAACGAAAGGGGGAAAAACTTTTACAAAAGTTTGAGGGATCTAGTGGAATGAATGTATAGACGTTATTTCCACTTAAAATACAAAAATCAACCCAATGATTCCAAGAGCCAAATTTTATCTAAACTACAGGAAGAGTTTCTAAAGAATTGGTCAATGAGACATGTCAGACTTTTAATAGCAAAAACATACAACAAAAAAAAAGAAGGAATGAAAAAGTAATATTCCTGTAATTGTTTTTCTAGAATTATTTAAAAATATCATTTATAAATATCACTTTTGTTATATTTACATTTCATATATCAATATAAAAATTAAATAATTTATTGTCATCTTACATTTTCAGGAAGATTATGAAAATCTCAAAAGATGAACGAGCTGATATCAGAAATATGTCAGTAGGAATGTCCAAAAAGGTGTACAAGGAGATGGTCCAAGAAATGGACAAAATTGCATCGCAAGTGGAGCCATCTCAACAACAACGTGCTTCAAATGTAATATGTAATCATTGAATTTTTTGATCATTAGGTATAATAAATAAACAACTTAGCATTAAATATTAATTTTCAAGTATTTTCTTGCAGAAAAGAAAAGAAAATGGAACCCATTCAACACATAAAACAAGACAACAAGGAAGAAAAGGGTTGATATCTAAGTCTGTGAGTAATTGTTACTTCCTTATAAAAACTTAACTAGATTTCATTTTTGTATATTTTAAGTTGTTTTTACAAAAATCATCATTGAATGTCTTCAAATAGGTGCTAACATACAAAGAAGAACCATCAGACGAATTGATTGACATTGGGTTAAATATGGGTTGTGAGTATATGTTGGCATATCAGAAACTAATTGTGGAATTTGTAAGCATCTATCGATCTTGTTTTACTTAGCTCCGTCTATAATTAATAGAACAAAAAATATTTTATATTAAATATATGATTTGTTATGGAGTATAAAACTTGCAGGAAACAAAATATGGAACTGCGCCAACAGATGAAATCTTGAAAGATGGCATAGTACATGGTTTTGAAAGAATGTGTATAGTTCATGAGTCAATTGTTGCTATGGTATGTCATTTCTTTTCGATTTACATTGATGTATATTATTTAACATTGCAATTTCATTATTCTCACCAATGTATATACACTCATTATAGTTTATTTTTATGTTTGTAGATGGAAGGTGAAGAAGAAGAAAACAATCAACACCGTGAACAAAATATTCCTGAAAATAACCTAAGTCATGGAAGTAGCTTGAGCAGTGACAACAATTCAAGCGAAGAATGATGATCATTATGTTTGGATATCAAAGCAAAGCGTTGTATTTTTTGAAATATTTGTCAGCGAAATTAGACATTTTGTTTAATGTAATGGACATAGTGTCCCAATTGAAAGACAAAGGGATACCAATAACTGTTCCATTTTGTATGACAAAGACTGTCTTATATATATATATATATATATATATATATATATAATTATATAATAATAATAATAATAAAATATGTTTTAATTTATTCTATTTTTTTCTCCATTGTCATTGTGAAATGTAACACCACTGATTAAATTTATGGATGATTAAATATTATAATGAAGTGATGTGAAATATAATGATATGATATAACAAATTAATCCAAACATCACATTCAAATGCACGAATAAAAATTTAATTGATATGAATACTCTCATAAGATATGTGTTGTCGTTTGATGAATAATGAATTTAAAAAAGTCACAATAATGATGATATGATATAAAAAATTAATCCTAACATCACATTCAAACGCATTAATAAAAATTTAATCAATATGAATACTGTTTTAAGCTGTGTCGAATTTTGATGAATAATGAATTTTAAAAAATCACAATAATTGCACTTTCATAGGTCGATGTTTCTAAAAAATACAAAATGAACATCGGTGCGTTTCTACGACCTATGGGCAACGCACAAATACCAATACCAATTATAACTCTCGGTGCATTTGTGCGATACTGCGCACTGATGCATTTATGTGAGACTACGCACCAATGTGTTTGTACGGCCTATGGGCACCACACAAATACCAATACAAATTAGAACAATCAGTACGTTTGTATGATACTACGCACCGATGTGTTTCTATAAGACTACTTATTGGTGCGTTGATATGACCTATGGGCACCACACAAATCCCAATAACAATTAGAACGGCCCCATGCATTGTATCACTTACAGTGCACCTGGTGTGGTTTTAGACCTTTAGGGCCCGATGCATCCACCTTCGACCGACCCGGGCCGACTGTTTAGATGACACACACCGATGCGTTGACACTTTAGTAGTGCACTGATGAAAAAATCATCCGTAATAACCTCCGGCCGTCTAGTTTTTCTAGTTGTGTTGAAATTCCGTTAAAAGCTCTGCCAAAACCTCCGTTACCAAAAACAGAGGTTGTAGAAAATGTTTTTTTGACAATTTTGGCCAATTTAATAACACTAAAAACCTCCATTATAACCTTCGCTAGAGGGTCTTTTCCTTGTAGTGTTAGCATTGAGAGAAGTGTGGTAGGTACTGAGTTTGGAAGATAGAAATGAAGGGATGGATAGTCTGGCTAGTGTTCCATTTTCGGATATTGCTTTAACATTCACCAAATCAGAGATTTTGCATGGCTCTTGGTTTTTGATAACTAAATGCACATTGATGTCGTGGTATGCATGTTACTCGGATGGAATTGTAAGTGCATCACCGAAAGGAACTTTGAGTCCTGGGGAATTAGCTAAATTATTTATGACCTTAATATACCTGGAATTGTAGGGTAGTTTTCAAGCCTGGGAATAAATAAAGGATGAGCGTAAGACTGTGTATGTATTTTGTATGTTGGTGATTCCATTTCACACCATCAAAAGTCTCTACAAGATATTTCCTAATTTGGTATCATGGGATTCCATGGAACTAGGTTGCCTTGGCTGGTTTATTGTCATGGTTTATGGTGATGATGATTTTCCATGGAACTAGGTCCCTTTGGTTTGGTTGGTTGGGTCACAAGGGCCATGTGACATCTGAGCTATGGTTGTTGATGGATGGACTAAACCTAGAACTAAACCCTAGGGATTGAAGCATTTCCAGAATTGAAGTTTCACTATAATCTGGTTGGCTCTCCGAAAATATTTTTTTTTATTATATAAACCAAGATTGGATGTTGGATTATTTTGCTCACTTTAGTCCTTATGCTGCAAAAACAATGTGAAGAATTTATCTCCCTCAAAAGAATCTGGCATGTTCAAAGCGAATATTTTTGAGAGAATGTGCATGAGACATATCCAAGGAACTTTCGAGGAAATGCGCATGCGAAAATATTGTGATGGATTCTTTGAAATGCATTTTAAAAACACTCAATTAATCCTCACACCTAGAGATTTCTTGTGAAGGGTTTCATGATAAATTTGCAACAAATTTGAGCCGACAAATTTGTAGGTGGTTCTGTAAATTTTGAAAATAAAACCATTAAGGCTAGGTGTTTATTGTTGGCCATCTTGTTTAGGCTATGGATAGCTCATGTAGAGATAAGGTGAGGTCATAGGGCTTCCTCTTCTTGTTGGATGCGGAGCCTGATTATCTTGTTTATTTTGTATCACAGTGTTGGACCCCTGTACCTTACTGGGGGCGGCAACGCTGCTCGTAATTAAACGCTGCCTAGGGGGTCCAGGGGGGGGCTGTGACTTTATGGAGCCCCCCTGGCGGCGGGTTTCGGGGGTAGCTCCCCCGAAGCTAAAAACATATGTAAAATTGCCTTGTAAAAGTATAGTAATTTCTAGTCAATCTGGGTCGTTCATTAGGCGGATGATCTGGCGGTAGAAGTTATGTTTAGTTTTGGGTTTTTTGCCCTAGAAGGCAACCCCTCACTTTGTATAATGGTATTGTATTGTGGCTGTGGATTGTATGTATTCTCAGAGCGAGAAATAGATACAGAGACTGTGAGAGAGAATAAAGGATATTACAATGGATTTGCTGTAGGTTGTGTCTCTTCATTTTGCTGGATAATAGAAAGGAAGGACTGGCTGTTCGGCTTGGACGTAGCCCAAACTGGGTGAACCACGTATATATGTGTCTCTCTGGTTTTATGTGTTTCATTGCTCTGTAATATATAATTTTCTAACAACTGGTATCAGAGCCGAAGGTCTATTTGGCTGATAAACTCACACGAAAGAAGGTTTCCTGGTTCGAGTGGGAGAAATGGTGGAAGATGGTAAGTTTAGGGTCGAGAAATTTAACGGCCAAAACTTACCGCTGTGGAAGATGCAGATGGAATACTATTTGTATCAGAAAGATCTGTACCTACCATTGAGCGGAAAAACAAAGAAGCTAACAGATATGATAGACGCAGAATGGGAGATTCTCAATAGAAAGGCACTCGGAACAGTACGGTTGTGCCTCGCGGTGTCGGTAGCCTTCAATATTTGGAAGAAAACAACAATAGAGGGTTTGATTAAGGCGTTGGCAAAATTATATGAAAAACCCTCGGCCTCGAACAAGGTATTTCTTATGAAACATTTATTTAATATGAAGATGTCGGAAGGTGGATCAGTTGCAGACCATTTAAATGATTTTAATACAGTTACCAGTCAGTTAAGTTCTATAGGGGTAAACATTGATGATGAAGTTAGGGATCTTTTATTTCTGTGCTCATTGCCAGAAAGCTGGAATGGTTTAGTTATGGCCATTAGTAACTCTATCTCTGGATCTAGTACTTTAAAGTTTGATGATGTTGTCGGTGCTATCCTTAGCAAGGAAATGCGACGGAAAAGCTCCGGTGAGACATCGAGTAGTGATTTGAGTGCAGAGTCTAGGGGAAGAAAAATGGAAATAGGAAAGAGCTCAGGATATCGTAGTAAATCAAGGAAAGGAAGATCCAAGTCCAGATCGAGGAAAGTGTGCTGGAAATGCGGAAAGAAAGGACACTTGAAGAAAGACTGTAGATCTCGGAAGGGAAAAGAAGGAGACACACAATAAGAAAAAAATCATGAAGCAAATGTGACAGGTGATGTGTTACAAGATGCCTTGATTCTTTCTTTCGAAAATGTTACTGATTCCTGGGTAGTAGATTTAGGGGCCTCATTTCATGCCACACCTGATAAGAAATATTTTCATGACTATGTTCAAGGAGATTTTGGACAAGTCCGTTTGGGTGATGATAAACCCTCTAAAATTGTTGGAATGGATAAGGTTCTTGTGAAACAACAGAATGGAAACCAATGGATATTAAAGGAGGTAAGGCATGTTCCAGATCTGAAGAAAAATTTGATTCCAACAGGGCAATTAGGCGGTGAAGGTGTGTGAAAAATTTCACAGATAAAACTTGGAAGGTCACCAGAGGAGCCCTGGTAATAGAAAAAGGCAAAAAGGTAGGTACATTGTATTTATGCAATGGTATTTCTAACTCTATTAATGCTTTAAATTACAAAGGAGCAGATGTAGCATTATGGCATCATAGCCTTGGACACATGAGTGAGAAGGGGATGAAGATTCTTCACTCAAGAAATTTGTTGCCGGGTTTGAAGAATGTTGATTTTAATTTCTGTGAGAATTGCATTTATGGAAAACAAAAGAGAGTCAGATTTCTCAGAGTTGGGAAAGAAAGGAAGAGCAAAAAAATAGAGCTTGTGCATACAGATGTATGGGGACCTGCTCAGGTATAATCTATCGGTGGCTCTCATTATTATGTTACTTTTATCGATGATGCAACTAGAAAAAACTTAGATTTATTGTATTCAGAATAAATCTGATGTATTTGATACTTTCAAGAAAAGGAAATCTTTGGTTGAGATTGAGACAGGAAAGAAGTTGAAGTGTCTCAGATCAGAAAATGGAGGTGAATATTGCAGAAAAGAGTTTGATAGGTACTGTTCAGAGAATGGAATTCATAGAGAGAAGACAGTTCCAAGAACACCACAAGAAAATGGTGTGTCAGAAAGGATGAGCAGAACAATCATGGAGCGTGCAAGGTGCATGAGATTGCATGCAGGATTGCCTTTACAATTTTGGGCAGATGCTGTAGATACTGTTGTTTATCTAATAAACAGAGGGCCTTCAAGTTCCTTGGATGGTGGTATTCCAGAGGAAGCATGGACAGGTAAAAAGGTAAACTACTCTTTTTTAAAGCCTTTTGGTTGTGAGGCTTTTGTCCATATTAATAAAGAAAATAGAACAAAGCTTGAGGCAAAATCAAAGAAATGTACCTTTATTGGATATGGTGTTAATGATTTTGGTTATCGCTTATATGATTATGAAAATCACAAAATCATTAGGAGCAAAGATGTAGTATTCAATGAAAAGGTCTTGTATAAGAATCAGTTGCAGGAAAAGAAACAGGAAAAAGAAAACAAAGAATACACAATTCTTGATGAGATCACTGAAAAAGTAAAGGTGTCTAAAAATAATAATAATCAACAGCCACAGCAACAACAACCACCACAACAGCAACATGCACCTCAAACACTTAAAAGTGGTGTTAGAAGATCTACCAGTATAAGTAGACCCCCTGAACGATACTCTCCTTCATTATATTATTTGTTGTTAACTGATTCTGGTGAACCCAAATGTTATGAAGAAGCAATGTAGGTTGAAAGCAGGAAGAAGTGGGAGCTAGCCATGGAAGAAGAGATGGACTCCTTAATGCATAACCATACTTGGGACTTAGTCAGGTTCCCTGCAGGTAAAACTACATTGCAGAATAAATGGGTTTACAGGCTGAAGGAAGAAGATGGAGGAAAACAAAGGTACAAAGCTAGACTTGTGGTGAAGGGGTTTGCACAAAAGAAAGTTATTGAATTTGATGAAATATTTTCTTCTGTTGTTAAGATGACCTCAATCAGAACTATTTTAAGTCTTGTAGCAGCGGAAGATTTACATCTTGAACAATTAGATGTAAAGACATCATTTCTCCATGGAGATTTGGAGGAAGAGATCTATATGGAGCAGCCAGAAGGATATGAGGTCAAAAAGAAAGAAAAATTAGTGTGTAGGTTAAAGAAGAGATTTTATGGCTTAAAACAGGCTCCAAGGTAGTGGTATCTAAAATTTGACAGGTTTATGTCCGAACAAGGTTATACTAGATGTCACTCTGATCATTTTGTTTATCTGAAAAAGCAAAATGATGACAACTATATTATATTGTTATTGTATGTAGATGACATGCTGGTTGTAGGGTCTAACATGTAGGAAATAAATTTTCTCAAAAGAAAATTGGCAAATTCATTTGTAATGAAGGATTTGGGAGTTGCAAAACAAATCCTTGGTATGAGAATAACTAGAGACAGAAAAAATAAAAAATTAACACTATCTCAGAATGAGTACATACAAAAGGTGTTGAAAAGATTTAATATGTAGAATGAAAAACCAGTTAATACACCTTTTGCTAGCCATTTCAAACTTAGTAAGGAGATGTGCCCCAAGACCCAAGAAGAAATGGACTACATGTCTAAAGTTCCATATGCATCAACAGTTGGAAGCTTAATGTATGCAATGGTCTGCACAAGGTCTGATATTGCACATGCAGTGGGAGTTGTAAGCAGGTACATGAACAATCCAGGAAAAGAACATTGGATGGCAGTGAAATGGATTCTCAGATATTTAAGAGGTACCACAAATCAAGCATTATGCTTTGGTGGTTCAAACATTGATCTACAGGGATATGTTGATGCAGATATGGCAGGTGACAAAGATAATAGGAGGAGAACTACAGGATATGTATTTACTATAGGTGGAACAATTGTTAGTTGGGTTTCAAAAATCCAAAGTGTTGTTGCACTTTCAACAACAGAAGTAGAATATGTTGCTGCTACAGAGGCTAGTAAGGAAATGATTTGGTTACAAAGGTTTATGGATGAATTGGGTAAGAAGAATGATATGGGCACGTTATACAGTGATAGCCAAAGTGCCATTCATCTTTCAAAGAACTCAACATTTCATTCCAGGACTAAACACATACAACTCAAGTACCATTTCATACGGTCAGTATTGGAAGATGGACAATTGAAGCTGGAAAAGATACACACTAGCCAAAATCCTGCAGACATGCTAACAAAAGTTGTAACCAGGGAGAAACTGAGAATATGCTCAGTTTCAATTGGTCTTCAAGGATGATGATGAAGATAAGAAATAGCAAGGTCCAAAGAGGAGTCATTGTCCAGCAAATGAAGCAGCGGTGGAGTTTCTACAATCAGTATCCAAGTGGGAGATTGTTGGGTGTGGAGTCTGATTATCTTGTTTATTTTGTATCACAGCGTTGGACCCCTGTACCTTAGTGGGGGCGGCAACGCCGCCCGTAACTAAATGCTTCTTGGGGGGTCCAGGGGGGGCGGCTGCGACTTTATGGAGCCCCCCCTAGCAGGTGGTTTTGGGGCTAGCGCCCCCGAAGCTAAAAACAGATGTAAAATTGCCTTGTAAAGGTATAGTAATTTCTAGTCAATCTGGGCCGTTCATTAGGTGGATGATCTGACGGTAGAAGTTATGTTAGTTTAGGGTTTTTTTCCCTAGAAGGCAACCCCTCACTTTGTATGAGGGTATTGTATTGCGGCTGTGGATTGTATGTATTCTCAGAGTGAGAAACAAATAGGGAGACTATGAGAAAGAATAGAGGATATTATAGCAGATTTGCTATAGGTTGTGTCTCTTCATTTTTCTAGATAATAGAAAGGAAGGACTGGCTGTTCGGGGTGGACGTAGCCCAAACTGTGTGAACCACGTATATCTGTGTCTCTCTGGTTTTATGTGTTTTGTGTGCTTGTGTTTTCCGCATATTTTACGTGTTGCATTGCTCTGTAATATATAATTTTCTAACACTTCTCTCTGCTAAAGCTTACATGGAACTAAATAAAGGGACTTTTGAATAGCCTTTTACCTCTTTGTGGAGAGTCCTTGGGTTTTGGAAAACCTTTCACAATTTCTCTTGTTTTTTTAGCATCAAGGTGGTTTCCCATGAGTTGGAATATAGTTTATCACCATTGGATTTGTTAATAATATCATGTTTTTTTCTAATGAGATAAGTTCCTTTGCTTTGATTTTATTCAAAAAGTGCTTATATATGTTCATCTCTAACTAGTCACCAACAACCACCAAAAGTGGAGCATGTTATTAGTTAGAATCCATCAACTATTTGATAAGAGGGAATTTCTAGCAAGTTGGAGGATTTTGTGATTACTATGGAAATTTGTGGAAAGGAGAAATTAATCCATGGCTACCTAAAATTTGTAATTGTATACTGGCTGAAGAAGTAGTGAAAACGATAAGATACAACAATTGAAATGGAATAAATCTTGTCATTTACCAAATTCTCATATAGTTGACTTAGTATGTTATAAATTGGGATATGATATTGTCCTTGAGGGAATTGGCTAAAACATCAAACAAATAAAATAAATGCATTTTGAAAGTTAGTCATCAATACCATTCAGGGTGCGTTCCTATCATTGTGGTTATTGTAAGCGTAGGGAACTTGTTGATCTTGAAACACTGTCAACTATGTACTGGTATGAGCTTGGACTCCTCCCTAAACAAATGTTACACAAAGACCTCATCTGTAAAATATATCTAATATTTTAATTTTGAGAATGAAGATTTATGAGCATGTGATAAGTCTGGGAAAACATTCAAAACTCATTGCTACTGAATTATAAATTTTAAATGAAAGTAAATCTCGTAATGTAACCATGAAATGATACTTAACCAAATAAGTCGAAACTGAGAATCTTCGACTATAGAGTATGTAAAAATTATACAAGATGCATGTATATTACCAGACTCTCATGATCTAACAAATTAATCTTATGTTAAATACATAATCCTTCCACTTAATGCTTTGCGGAAATTAAATTGCCAATTGCAAAACACATATGAAGCAAATCAATCGCACATAACAAGAATGTTTTACCGGGAAAGCTTAAAGCTAAAAACCCCAAATATCATATATTATGTATATCAATGGAACATGTAACAATCTCATACAAATCTCATAGCATATAGCTCTCAGTACAATCAACAATCGTCACACACTATCATGCAGAAATTTGCATATCTATGCATCAATTTCTTGCCTCCTGACAGCCTGCCTCCACTGCGTAACCCCTGCTGAAGAAGATCCCTGAATGATTTAGATCTTACCTTGCCATGACTGCGCAATCCTCATTGGAATCTCCAATGTCAGTGTAGATGCATTAAATGCATCACTATAGTCACAAATGATAGTCCATCTCACCCTTTCACCTATCTCTCCGCTGGGTCTCCACTGGATCTGACATGCAAGTAGTTAACTGTTGTATTTGTTCAGTTGCAAGTAAGACACTACTTGTGAATTAATTAAATAATTAATTCACTCATCTATCACTAGTTTATCTTCAGTTACAACTAGATACAACTAGCACAACTGAGTTTAACTCACTTAACTGAGTTAAACTAAATAACAACTCACATAACTACTCTTCCAAATCTGTTACAACTTGCCACTGTTAGTTATAACGAAGTCCTCCATGCATGAGTCACCAACCACCCTAGGAATTGCGTAATTCCTTCAGCCCATTGATGTGTCACATCTGTTCACTAAAATAAAGTGCTCCAAGAGAATAAGTTACTGTTTATTGTCTGATTATTATTAAGGGCTAATAATAATCGACATACATCTATTTTTAGATTAGCGATCTATAAATAGACTTCACCCAATCTTCTAAAAATAGAAATTCATCCAAAAATAGAATTTTCTCAACCATCTAGAATCAACATCCTGCTAATTTTAGAATATGCTCACCATTCTAAAAATAGACATACACCTAAAAATATCGTGCGGGCCCCACTTAGTGAAGGTGCTAATTTTCACTAAGCTCATCATATTGTTGAATCTCAACACTCCCTCTCAACAAGATAGGGATTATCCTTCACTCCGATCCTGTCTCTATCGTATTCGAATTTTCTCCTGGTGAGCACCTCCGTCAGAATATCTGCATCCTGATCTTCCATAGGAATGTACTGAAGCAAAATGATCTTCCACTGCACACAATCTCTGATATGATGATACCGGATATCTATATGCTTAGATCTATCATGAAACACAAGATTAATCGAGAGTTTAATGAAACTCTGATTATCACAATGAATCAATGTAGGATCTAAATGTGAACTTAAGAAACCGACTAGGATTTTGCTCATCCAGATAGCCTCACATGCAGCTTGACTTGTTGCCATGTATTCTACTTCCTTTGAATTGAGTGACAGGGATCTTTGTTTCCTGCTGTACCAAGAAACTGCTGTAGATATGATACTAAAAACCCCTCCTGATGTGCTCTTTCTATCCATTTGGCTGCCTGCCCAATCTGCATCCGTGAAGCCATGCAACTTCACCTCATCTGTCTGTCTATACCATAAGCCATACTCAGATGTGCCCCTGAGATATCTCAGGACATGCTTGCCTGCCTTCCAAAAGAGCTTGGTAGGCTTAACCATCGCTTGACTAAGCTAGTTCACTGCATAGCATATGTTTGGTCTTGTATTAACTAAATACATGAGCGAACCCACCAACTATCGATAGTAGAATCCACTACCTATGCCGATGTAGCATCCCCTTTCCTCCAATTTCCTGGAAGAGGAGTATCCATGGGTTTGCAGACCTGCATGTGAAACTTACCAAGTATCTCCCGAGCATACTTTCCTTGAGACACAAACAGTTCACCTTCTCGCTGCCATATTTCCAATGCAAGGAAATAATTGTTGGGTATGTGTTATATTCTTTCCACGACTAATCACGCGCCCATGGTTTTGTGCATGGTTTTGCACATGGTTTTGGGGTACGATGGTTTTCGGCCCCTGGTATTTTTTTAGATCCGGTCAAAGGAACTAGGATTATGTTCTAATCCAGGGTTAATGGATTAGGGTTTATGTATGCTTCAACATATATATATATGTGTTGTAACACTAAAAGGAATATAATGAAATATCAAGCCGGTTGTCTCGATTTTGGATCCAGGGGAAAATCTCTGTGTTGATTTGTTTTATGTTATGCTCTCGCTATTGTTTATTTTCTGCTATAAGATTCATGTGTAGATAATTTCTGTTCAGGGTTAAAACCTACAATAATGAAGGAGGCCCAAATCCTTAATCTCAAACTCCTTTGCAAGGTCCTCCTTGCATGAGTGTATCAACTGCTCATCACCCGTTAGTATTAAATCATCAACATAAAGAACAATGATTAAAAGCTTACCCTCCACCACAATTTGGTATAGGTTTGCATTTGCCTCACTCTTGGTGAAGCCAAGTCTAGTGAAATAGCTGTTGATCCGTGTGTACCAAGCACGGGGTGCTTGCTTTAGCCCATACAACACTCTTTTGGGTTTGCACACATGCGACTCACTGCTGAAGATCTCAAATCCTTCAGGCTACTCAATGTACACTTCTTTCTCAATGATCCCATTAAGGAACACCGTCTTCACATCCATTTGATGAATGTGCCAACCCATCTGTGCTGAAAGAGCAAGGATGGTCCTTATGGAAGAATACCGTGCGATAGGTGCAAAGGTTTCTTCATAATCAATCCCCTCGATCTATGAGAAGCCCCGAGAAAAAAATCTTTCCTTATACTTCTCGACGCTCCCATCAGCAGATTTCTTTACCTTCTAGATCCATCTTGAACCTACCACTGATTTACCAATCGACCTTGGAACAATCTCCCAAGCACTATTTCTCACAATGGAGTCATACTCCTCCACCATGGCATCTACCCATGTGGGCTTCTCCACTGCTTCCTAAAAGGAAGATGGCTCTGTCACGATACACTTGCTCATGAGAACCATGTATCCAGTGAATCAGTTAGGTGATTGTCTTTGTCTACGTTGTGAAGTATGGACTCCTACATTCTCTACCGTATCAAGCTTCAGCCTCTAAGCTTCTGTGCTATGCCTTCTGCCAGTTTTGATGTTTGGCTCTGCATGAGTGGACTCCTCCACTCCATGATCCTCCTCCTGTGGCTGATCCACATATTGAGGCTCATCTTTGGGAACCAATATTTCCTCCTCTGCATGCAAGTGTAGCTCCCTCTCAAGCGACAACTTCATGGCTTTCTCCTCATTGAATTTTATATCCCATCACACCACAACCATCCGAATGTTCAGAAAATACACACAATAATTATGGGGTGTTTTTGTGTACCCCACAAATATCCCAACTTCTACAGTTGGCTCCAGATTCTTCCTAGCGTCCTTGGTCACATGAATGTAAACAAATGAGCCAAAAATCTTTAAATGAGAAATATCTGGCTTCTTACCAGTAAAAGCTTCTTCAGGTGTACTCATGCCAAGTACTCTATGAGGACAATGGTTTTGCACATAAACCACAATGTTGCATGCTTCCGCCCACAAGTGAATTGGTAGGACCTGGTCATGCAACATAGCTCGTGCAACACCCACGATTGTTCTGTTCTTCCTCTCCGCGACCCCATTCTGTTGTGGGTTATGAGGCGCTATGAGTTCTCCTCGAATTCCTTCTTTGCTACAAAAGTATTTGAATTCATTCGAGATATATTCACCACCATTATCGCTCCGTAGAGCCTTCACTTGCTTCCCCAGCTCCTTATCCACCAATGCTTTAAACTCAAAGAACTTTGAGAATGTTTGATCCTTATTTTGCATGAAGAAGATTCAACATCTATAAGAATAGTCATCAACAAAAATAACATAATACCCGTGTTTTGCTGTTGAAGCAAATAAGAATGGTCCACACACGTCTGTGTTATTCTCTCCAAGATCACTGAGGCACGGTTCTCCTTTTCATGAAAGGTGGTCTTCACAAACTTACCCATAGTACATCCCTTGCACTGATCTGACTCCGCAAGAGTACCCTTGGGAAGTCCAGTAGAAATCTGCTGCAAAATATTCAAGGCGCCATGGTGAAGATGGCCTAATCTCCTGTGCCATAATTCACCCTCATCCTGGCTCACCACTTCTTTTGCTTTGCCCATCATTGCATCGCAGCAATCTACCTCTAGCTTATAGAGATTCTTGACTCGAATCCCTATCCTCTTGGTTTGACCCGTTGTTTTATGTCGTAGGAAAGCTTTTCCCTCACTGAAAACAACGTCATAACCTCTGTCCTCCAACATTGCAACCGAGACCAAGTTATTCTTCAAACGTGGAACATGCATAACATATTTCAACAAAAATGATTTACTTGACTCCCTCTCAAAGCTAATGGTTCCAATGTCGATCACACTGTATCTACCATCGTCGCCCATCTCTATATGCATTTGGAGATCTTTCTCCTCCAAGTCACTAAATAACTCCTTCTCTCCCATCATGTGGAAGGAAGCACCACTATCAAGATACCACACCGATCCCATTGCGCTTGAAGCCAAGCATGTGATCAAAGAGAAATCAAGCTTAAATTGCGGCCTCACTAGCTGCAACTCCAGCAGACTTCTTGTTCTTCTTTTTCTGTGGGCAGTTAGTGGCGAGATGCCCATGTTCGTGACGGTGAAAACACTTCACCTTGGAAAAATCCAGCTTCTTGCCTTTAGCCTCAGATTTTGGATGGGATTTCTTCCCCTTCCCTTTCCTTACTTTGGCAGCCAAAGCGCAATTCTCTTCATCATCATTCTTTGATGAAAGGCCATCCTTGGTACTACGCCTTATCTCCTCTTGCACTAGATCGGACCAAAGTTGCTCCCAATCCGGCAATTTCTCCTGTCCATTGACAGAGTCTTGATAACTGTGCCAACCCTTCGGAAGCCCAAGGAGAGCCAATCTCACCAAGTCATCATCCACAACTGTGATTCCCACACTCCCTAGCTCATCCCTACCTTGAAAAACTTTGTGAGATATTTTGGAATACTGTTGCCCTTCTCGATTTTGATTTTTCTGAGCTTATCTTTCAACGTCAACTTCCTATGGTCGCTACTCCTTTGGAAAATATCTGTCAAAGCCTTCCACATTGCAAATGGAGTGGCTTTCCCGTGAAGGCTTAACACAATATGGTCTTTCACACCTTCCATCATAATTCTTCTTGTCTTCGCTACTTTCTTTTTCCAGGCGTCAAGTAATGCAGCATCCTTTGAAGTGGGTTTAGGAACATCGCTATCGATGAACTCCTTCAGACCATTATCTTCAAGCACCGCCTCCATCCTATTCTTCCAGGCTATGTAGTTGGAGCTCCCCTCGAGTGCATACTCCAAACGCAACCCATTGAAAGCCATTTCAATGTTTACTCAACTTTCACACTAAGAAATTCTTGCAGCAAATTCGAATTGTTCACCAGCACAAAAACTCAACACCACTTCAATATCACAATCTCTAGTGATCAACACTTCTATGATACCATGTAGAAATTATACAAGATGCATATATATTACCAGAGTCTCCTGATCTAACAAATTAATCTTATGTTAAATACAAAATCCTTCCACTTAATTCTTTGCGGAAATTAAATTGCCAATTGCAAAATACATATGAAGCAAATCAATCACACATAACAAGAATGTTTTACCGGGAAAGCTTAAAGCTAAAAACTCCAACTACCATATATTATGTATATCAATGGAACATGTAACAATCTCATACAAAGATCATAGCATAGAGCTCTCAATACAATCAACAATCGTCACACACTGTCATGCATAAATTTTCATATCTATGCACCAATTTCTTGCCTCCTGACAGCCTGCCTCCACTGTGCAATCCTTGCTGAAGAAGATCCCTGAATTAATTCGATCTTGCCTTGACTGTGAAATCCTCATTGGCATCTCCAATGTCAGTGTAGATGCATTGAATGCATCACTATAGTCACAACTTATAGTCCATCTCACCCTTTCACCTATCTCTCCACTGGGCCTCCACTGGATCTGACATGCAAGTAGTTAACTGCTGTATTTGTTCAATTGCAAGTAAGACACTACTTGTGAATTAATTAAATAATTAATTCACTCATCTATCACTAGTGTATCTTCAGTTACAACTAGATACAACTAGCACGTCTGAGTGTAACTCACTTAACTAAATTAAACTAAATAACAACTCACATAACTACTCTTCCAACTCTGATACAATTTGCCACTGTCAGTTATAACAAATTCCCCCATGCATGATTCACCAATCGAATTGCGTAATTCCTTCAGCCCACTGATGTGCCACATTTGTTCACTGAAATAAAGTGCTCCAAGAGAATAAGTTATTGTTTATTGTCTGATTATTATTAAGGGCTAATAATAATCGACATGCATCTATTTTTAGATTAGAGATCTATAAATAGACTTCGCCCAATCTTCTAAAAGTAGAAATTCATCTAAAGATAAAAATTTCTCAACTATCTAGAATCAACATCCTGATAATTTTAGAATATGCTCACCATTCTAAAAATAGACATACACCTAAAAATAGCCTGCGGGCCCCACTTAGTGAAGGTGCTTAATTTTCACTAAGCTCATCATCTTGTTGAATCTCAACAGAGTATCTACAAACCATCGTTGTTGAATCATTCAAGATGAACTTTTCATAAGTTAATTCTGAGTGAACAAGACTATTACAAACCAAATGTACCTGTGGCAAGACTTAAACTAGATGTTAGCTCCATTCATCTTTAGTACAAAATAATTTTTTAAGAAATTTCTTGTTTACATCAACATAATTGGCAAGGGATGACATGGCTAGAAGGTTATAATCAATGAACATGGAAAATACACCACTGTGATTTGTAGTCTGCAGTGCACATATTCTTGAAGATGTTTTTGAAGATTGTCTTTGTTCCAGTTTGAAGGACAAATTGTAATTTTTGATAGAACTAGTAGGTATCTTGTTGGTACAAATTACAAATCGCATAGCAAATTAGCCTAGGACTTTTTGGTTTATTTAATAAAGTAGCATAGGAATTGTACGTTGGAAGGAAAAATCCCCAAGTGGGCCTTGGGTGTAGTCTTTTGTCTCAAGTTGGAAAAACATATTTGGTTGTTTAATTTATACCTGTCAACTTCCTGTTTATAAGTCCATTAATTTCAATATCTAAAATGCTCATCATTTCCTAGCAATAAATATGAACCAGCCATTTCATTTTCCAACTTTTTCCAACCTAGCAATAACCCATTGAGTCCCTGGATACATCCAAAATAGTTTTATGGTCGCAAAAATCTCATAAGTACTTGTTCATCTCCTAAGCACTTGTTCATTAACATTTTAGTTATTTATTCCTTCAATTTTTAATAAAAAAATTAGCCAAATCGTTTATTTATATTTTGACTTTTAGCTTGAAAGTTTAATATGATTTATCTAGTGTATATTGTTGAGATTTTTATTCGTATTTCGATCATCAATGCATACATGCATATTTTAATGGTGATTTTAAATTCGTATTATGTTTGTAACAAAATGAGAATAAAAAAATAACACCAGAAACAATTGCCACTACTTAGCAGGCTTTACTAAAGAAAAAATTAGTGGCTAATATTTTCCATGGGGATTTTTCTACCAAATTTCCCAAAATTATTCACAAATCAATGAATATTTTCCTTTTTGGGAAAAAAATTGCATTTTAATTTCTAAAAACTGAAGAAAAAAACTTCTTCTTATGCATTATATATATATATATATATATTCTGAAGAATCCAAAATTTCCATTTTCTTTGAGTATGCTGCCATAAAAAAGACTATAGTTTTTGTTAGAACTATAGTTGTACTAATAAAAAAAACAAACTCAGCTATTATGCCCCATATTACGGTCTTCCCTCAATTTTCCCTGGTTTATATAATAATTAAATATACCTCCTAGTGTCCTGATGGATACCCTCTTGAATTTGCACAAGAAGTAATTCCCTAGGTGGTAGGAGAAGTCCTTTAGAAAGTGCATCCGCATGTTGATTCAATTCCCTGTAGACATGGCAAATTTGTAAAGAATTTTAGTAACCCATTATGTCCTTAAGGTTAGTAGCCAATGAAACTAAGGTTCTCTAGTCATAAATTACTCACATACTTGGTCATTAGTTGTATTGAAACAATGTGTAGGAAATCTACATGCTTGCAAATACTCTACAGATTTCTATAAATTGAAATGAATGTATTATTCCAGGGTTACATGCTGAAGCATTATTCATGAGGTTTTCCTTTCCTCATACCGATATGCATTGTAGGTATATTTCCCTGACACAAAGTATTGCGTGGGTAGTGATGAAAGCTTGAAATAAATGAAGTCTCCATTTATACCTAGATTGAACATAGAATGCAGAAGCTGAGGGGAAAATGTCATTCGTGTCATGATTAATTCGAATTTGTGGAACCTACTGTTAATATATTCCCCAAGACAACGATTATGTCACTTATATGATCTGCCAGACTATGTCCTTTATTATATTGATAATTTCTAGGATTCGAGACTTCAGCCTGATAGGTTTATTACTAGAATTGTAGTCATTTTAAGCCTCCTAGGTTGTTGATCTGAACATAGTTAAATGCACCATTTAAACCCATATGGAAACCCTGGTTGATTGTTACTGTGGAAACCCATACAGAAAAATAAAACATGTGATGGGGTTTATTTTATACCTCATATGCATACCACCAATTTCCCTTCAACAGATGGGTGGATTGAGTGCTTAATTCTGCACAGTTACATAAAACCAAGATAAATATACATGTATAATTCAAATGACCATTTTCTAGCATGCACTCAACTTTGTATTGGGAGTGTAAGTTGAATGGCAGATGTATAAGTGAAGTAGAATCAAGTATGGTGATTGCACATTCAGGCATGAGATGTTTCCATCAAGCGCATCTACAGAACTTGCACATATCACCTGAGATCACCCTGAATCCTATAGAAGAATTCTTATTTCTATCAACAATTAATCCAAGCTATGACAAATCTCTTAAGGTTTAAATTTTTCAAAGAGTATCACCTTTTCCTACAACAAATTTTTCCTATGTGCAATCACCACGTCACCTCCTTTCACAATTTTCTATTAATTAATAATAATGTCAAATATGTCCAAGCAAGCTCTCATAATGTTGATTATGATTAGCATCTTGATGTTGTTCCTATAACCAATCTACTAATATTTAATTGTGTTGTTGTCAAATAAAATCAGTCTATTTTTTTGTTAAATATTGATCAGAACACTACTATCATAATCTAGATTCCAGATAGTGTACTGTTTCAATGCCAATGCAGAGATGGGAAGGAGAGGCCAAGTGAAGGATACGAAAGGATCCGAGGAAGGTTTTAGTTACCTATTATCCTCTGGCACGAAGAGTTGGCATCAACCAAGAAGGGAAGCTGAACGTTCATTGTATCAGTGAGGGGGTTGTGTTTGTGGAAGCTGATGCAAACTATGTAATTGACATTGGAGATATGAAAAATCATGATCCTTATAAGCTGGAATGCCTCGTTTACCAAAAGTGTCATTGAAAATGGATTTGATGACAAACCTTAAAGGACCATCACTATATACACTTACAACAACGCTTTTTTAAGGACCATCACCATATGCAACATTGGTGATGAGCCTTAAAGGTATGTCGCAAGCATGACCCTCACCAATGACTTATTTTGTTGTAGTGATAGTAAGAGCACTTTGTTTTGTAATGAAAACATAAAATCGTTTTGAAAGAAATATGGTGAATATGAAAAATGATAATGAGACTTGTAAATGGTGCTTTCTACAATTAGTATGGCGCATCGATAATAAAGAGGATGATGAAATGGAGGATATAGAAGAAGTGTGAAACAGAGGATAAGAAATGGAGTATGAAGATGATGATGATGATGATTCTTGCAAATAGAACTTGCAATAGGATGTACAATGTTGCTTTGTTGTGATTATTTTTGTATAGATACATTAATCCTTCCAATTGTTTTATTGGTGCAGGTATCTTGGAATGATTTGTTTCTCAATCTAGTTTGAGTTCTTCATTGGCCTATTTTTAGTCATATTTAGTGCCTGTGTACTTAAAAACATTTATGAACCAAAACATTTTCTTTTTCCTCCCTTTCTCCTTTGTTTTTTCATTTTTCTTGTCAAGCTATTGATGCCATTTCTGGTTTTCACTAGTGCCTTACCCCATTTATCCTAATAGGGTTTGCATGAGGAGGAATGCCTTTATTTTAGACCTAAGGTTGCCTCCATGGCGGTTTCAGCCAAAGGTCTATCCCAAGATCATTAATGTGGTTTCCACTTGGATATTATATTATTAGTATTATTATTATTTTCTTTTTCATTTGCAATGTTTCTGATATCTAGGGGGCTTGAGAGCATTTTTACTCTCAACCACACCAAATTGTTAGGCTTTGAATATGGTTGTGAATTATCCATTTTATAGAGGCTTCTTGTAGATATTTTCCAAAGATCATGCTTTCATCATGTTCATCAGGTGATTTGGAGATATGAATTAATTTAATGGAACTTTTTATATATTTTAAATTTGAATGATTTTCTTTATTTTATATATGATGAATCATGATGCTATTGTATCGCTTCCTTTCCTTCCTTCCCTTCTTCCAGTGCTTTCTTCTTCATTTTTTGACTTCTTGGTTAAAATTTTGATCTGCCTTTAATTTCCTTCAAGAATATTAGAAAACCATCCTCTATGGTCTCTCATTTCATTATCACTAAAGTTCTATGTTACACGTATATAGAATTTACTTCTATGCAGAAATAGTTTATCATTAGATTGCATATAGATTGTCAATTTTTGACCTTCTGGTTTTCAATTATTAGGAAATGCATCATAGGTCCTGGGAAGCGCGAGCTAAGAAATTTTAAATTGTTAAGAAAATATGCAACAAGTTCAGAAGTAGAGAATCAATTTTTTGATTCCTTGTTACCATTCCTTGATGTCAAAAAAAGTTAGCAAGAATAGTGAGTAAATTACATGGAAAAAAATAATTTACAGAGATTGCAGCTATATTTCAGATTTGATGTTTATTAATGTGCCATAATTGACAATTATTAACATATTGTAGTTAACGTGATTTGCAGAGCATTTCATGGAAATATTGTGTGTTCTAAAAGAGGTTTTCCCAACTACGGGTGACAAAAGTGTTATTAAAATGCTAACTATGTTCATTTCATTGCTAAATTTGTCCACATTGGATATCCGAGTGGCTATTTGTGATATCGTGAAATGTATTTCAAAAATTAACCCTTTTTTGGCCTTAACTAGAAGATAGTGTTTCTTGCTTGGTTTTGGTTAACCAAAGTTCGATATTATTTAATATCCCATGATCTCAGTTTATAGTGACTCTATTTTTTTATTCATTGGTTATATTGTTAAAGTATGTTATTCATTTCTGACCTAAATTCTTGTTGCTTCCTTGTAGGGAAAATTGGTATGTGATTTGAATGCAATACCATTATCTACAATTGGAGATAATTATTATGATAAGAGGCTTGCTGGTTATGAGCAACTATCCCCTCAATTATTCTCCCATATAGGTGATCCATGTACCTTTCTTATTCTCTCACATTGTGTGTATGATATGTCATCAGAAGACCTCTCACTCAGGCATAGGGCCTCCAGTTGTCTGCTTTCTTTTATTCAATTTTATGCCTCTATATTAGAAAGTGAAGAGGTGATGCAACATGAATATTTTCAAGATGACCTAAATAGTGAGAAGAAAGTCGAAACCTAATTATATAAACATGGTGAAGCAAGGACTGCTTGATTCTTGCATCAATTATGGATGTGGAAATTGGTCTTAAATATTTGTTAAGCATGTCACTTATAATCATGTCTTAAATTGTTTAGTTATGCATAAACATAGGAGATTAAGAGCAATGGCATGGTTTAGAAATATCCTAGATGTTGGAAATCTATCTGAGGTAAGATATAATGTTTGAGTCTGTATGTGCTTATATGTTTTTATTTGTGAGTGGCATTGGAGTGGCATATTGTTAGTCTTTTCTCTATAAATTTCATACCATAACTTGTTGCAATCTATTGACATTTCTAGCGTGTATGTAATGTTATGAAGGGAAATATCACGCAAATATTTGTGCCACTCTTTTTTTGTTGTTGTTTGGGGCCAAAGGTGTCAAAGAGGGAAATGTTGTGAATTCTTGCTTAGAAACCCTTGCTTTTATTGTTGGTAACATAATATGGGACTCTCACTTCAATTTATTGATGAGAGCATTTCAAATGATGGCTTCCCTGAGGAAGATAATAACAATATACTTATACAACTAATTTGGTCTATACTAGATAAGTTTCATTTTATTGATGGAATGTCCTCAACTGTAGAACCAGAAAAACATGATCATCAAATTGAGATTGGTGGAATGACATTTGATAAGCCAGATATGGAGTTAAGGAGGAATAGTGATAAAAAAAATATTATCTCCCTTGAAAAACATGAACATCTACAAAATTAAGTATGTTCTACTTGAGATAAATAAGTTGATGATTTCTCGCTCAAATGTGGTTAATATTTTAGTTAGCCATTCTGTACTAAAGCTATTGAAACTTATGCTTTTGGAAACAATGGAATTAGAGCTTCCTCTTATTATACATGATTTTGTAAATATGTTGAAGAGTCACCCTTGTTTTGTAAGAGATGAGGCCAAGGCTTCCTTAGTTGCATGTGTGAAGGAATTAGGACCGTAATATTTGCAGTTCATTGCAAAAACATTACATACAATATTAAAATGGGTTATGAATTGTCTGTTTTAGGATATATTGTCAATTTAATCATATTAAAAGTTTCATCTTCCCTGGACATTGGAGATATTTATTATTGTGTGCAACAACTTCTAGAAGTTGCAGGAAATGATATCATGGGAGAAGTTGTCGAAGAAAGGAAGTTGAAAAATTGCCTTCAAAATGAAGGAGACAAGGAGTACCAAATATTTTGAAAGTTTACAGTTAATTGCTCGGAGTATTACTTTCTCTATGCATGATAGTACATTATTGGTACTTGTTAGATGCAATCTTCATAGAAAAATTGCACCAAAATAAAAAGTTAAGATTGAGTCCACGTTACACTATTTAGAAACCAGTCATCAGGCTAATGCATCATTAATTCATACAATTTTGTTTTTTTTTGTATATGGATTGATTGAGGATGGTATGGAGGAAGAAAATATTGGTAGGAAGACTACTTTGTTTATTAACCTGGCCTGACATTTTCAAGATCATTGGACTCATATAGAAATTCAATGAAGGGACCTACTGATGATAAGCTAGATACACCCAATAGGTATCTAATTTCAATGTTTGCACTGAGACTTCTTGAGAACCATATGAAAAAACTAAAAGTAGATAAGAGTGATTAATATTTAATAGTGATGTTAGGCCCTTTTATACAGCTATTATGGCATTTCCTGAAATCTAAGTATGAAGGAGTTATATCACATTCTGTGAAATGTTTGGCTTGACTATTGAGACTTCCCCTACCATCTATTGATATTCACAGTAGAAATATTACTTCCCTAGTGTTTAATATGGTCCTAACATCAAGAAAGAGTGACAATCCCTTAATGCTATCTTCTGTTAATTTACTTGTTATGCTTTTGAGTAGACATGCAAATACAACCATCTAAAATGATCCATTAAAAATGCTTCTCCAATGTCCACTCTTTATAAATTTAGATAGTATGACAACTATCATTGCACTATCACTTTTGAAAGAAATTGTTAGGCGAAAACTATTGGTTCTAGATTTGTATGATTTAGTCACTAGAGCGGCACATTTGATGGTAACTAGTCAAGCTCTTTTGATTAGGCAACAATGTAGTCAAGTTATTTTATAGTTTCTTCTTGAATACCCTCTTGGTGCCAAGCTACTGCAACAACCCTTGGATTTCTTAGTGATTCGCCATTTTTTACTAGTGATTCGCCATGATTTTACAAGATGATATAATTTAGTGAGAGATTCGCCAAAAAAATTATATATACATATTATATTATTAATAAAATCACCTTCCATTTTTCCTATGTATCATGGGGATTTTCCCATTTATTATACATATAAATTTAGGGAGGTTCTTAAAATTTTCCCTGCTCCTTGGGGGTTGAATATCTCTAAGGTGACTCGAAATCAATTGTCCTTGACTGGAACATGTCAAGGAATCCCATCTTCCAAGTGTGTGAAGTGGTCCGAGACTGCTAATTCAAACTTTTTCTTGACCACGTGACTATCAAAGAAAATGTTGTGCGGTCGCTAACTTCTATCTTTGGATAGACCACGCGAGTGAATTCTATACTTGAGACCTTTGTAAAATTTTTTATTTTCATATTGCATGATGTTTTCAGTTGGAAAGTCTTCACTTGTATGCTCTGCTAGACGACTTTGGGCATCATTTGAATTGTACAAATGCTTGTAAAATTTTTCCATGTTAACAACTACCAACAACAACAACACCAAAAATTTATAGCATCAAAGTGTAGGGATTTGAACTTTTAATACTTTTTCTTATGGTGAAAATGATGGTTATTGAATGCCAAATATATCTGCAAATGAAGAATACTTTGAAGCATGCCTAGCAGTGAAACACCACAAATTGTGATTTCAATGAAGGAACGCTTGTAGACCCATAGGTGTTTTGGATGCCATCTATGGGGATATATGCAATTCTATGAGGGCAACTTCACTTGTTGATGCAAGGTATTATTTGTTGCTTTCTAATAATTTCTCCTACGAAACACAATTTATTTTTCCAAATAGAATTTGAATGCTTTATTGAGTTAAATATCATTAACACTACTATAAAGAAACGAATTGTAAAAGTATCAAGGCCTTCCAAACATATAATAGAGGTGAATTCATCTAAACTAGTTTGTTGGTTTTTGTAAGCGGGAATGCATCCAAAGGCAATTTTATTCTCCAAATACTCCCCATCTAAAAATGGAGTTGTGAATAAAAGTAATCACATAGTTATTGTGATGTCCTCATATGTGATGGAGTGTAAGTGCATGGAAAATAAGTATTGGTCAAATGCCATATTTAATAATGTATGTTTTCTCAATAAGTAACCTATACATGTAGTGAATGAGGCCACCCTCAAAGAAGCTTTGTTAATAACTTAAGATTAAAGCTTCAAGTTAATCACTTGAAAGTTATTAGATTTTTTGTTTATGTTTTAGTCTTGAAAGATAAGAGAACCAAGTTAGAGGTTACATGCAAGACATTTATGTTTTTTACTTTCAAATTTAACATAAGGCTTATAAACAATTTTATGCAATTGCTCATAGCAATTTGTCATAATGTGATTATAGATGGGAGTGTAATGATTCTTTTAGCTCGATGAATCAAATTTGAAATTTGATAACTAATGATTGTGGTTGTTTTGAGGTTGAAAAATTAGTAAAGTTGCATAGTAATAAAATGCAAATTAAAGGAACAAGAAGAAGTCAATAAAGAAATAGGGAAAAAAATTGTGGCCATAACCTCCAAAGGGAGAGATCACAATAAACATTGTAGCCACTATGACATGTGTAGACACATCGATAATAAGCATTAAAAAAATTCATATGATAATTTGTTGGTCCAAGTGCAAGAAGGAGAAAGAGAACCTTAAAATAGTAGGGACAATTGTTAGAGGTAACTATGTGTGGATGAAAGCCTAGTATGTAGAACACTAACACTTTTCTAGATGAGGTTCAAGAGAAGAAAATGTAAGTAAATGTTTTCTTTGATAGTGGCTTTCAAAACAATTTGAATTATAAAGCCCTCATTAGCAAACTTGGCCTAGGGACATATGGGATAGTACATACTTGTTAATTTGGGGTGGATACAAGACAAATCTATCATAGGAATCATAAGGTGATGCAAATGCAATAAATACTGATTTTTCAATAAGGTAGAGTGTGATGTAGCACCACCTAATGCATGCACACTAATGTTTGGAAGCCTCTATTTATGGGTTAGGGATATAGCCTTCTCCAAGAGAGAAAGCAAATATCACTTGGTTAAAGGTGGTGAACTCTACTTTATCAAGGCACATAAAGGGATAGATAAAGAACCCCTTACAACAATGAAGTTGACAAAAATATTGATTAAAAGAAGCTTAAAACATAGGACCTTCCACAAAGGTGTAGAAGAAGACTCGGGGATAAAAGTGGAGGTAATTTGCATCAATCTTCAATAGTGATCTTTTGAAGTCAAAAGCATTTTGAATGGGGAGGTGTGATTCAAAAGGAATCATTAACAACATTAGCATAAAAAATCAAATTTGGCTAAGTATACCTATGGTTTTGAAATATGCTAAGGGTTAGATATGTCTAAGTGATCTAGTTTGTCCATAGGTGGAAATTTAGTAATTTATAAAGAAGTCCTAGATGAAGGACATGTTGACAAGACAATAATTGACATAATAGTTCTTGACAAGCAATGTGACGTTATGGTCCGTATCCTCATTGATTATCATTTAATTAATGAGGGTTATGACCATAACATATGCTTGCAAGGCAATAATTGTTAAGTATAGCACGGATAGGAAAGTTCTTGACAAAAAGATTGGCAACAAAGTCATTGATAGAAAATGATAGAGAATACAGTGAGAAAAAACATGTCCACATAGAAGATGATGGATAAGGTAAATGATTGAAAAGGAAGTTATTGACAAGGGAAGAGGTTCGTAGGCAAAAACATAATTGACAATAAAACAATTGAAAAAAAAGTTTTTTACAAGGCATTTGTAAAACTGAAAAAATGTCAATAAGATACGTCGACAACCCCATTTTGATTTTACTAAAAGCTAACCATGTTACTGTGATAGAACAATGGAATCACAAAGAGGAAAAATACAATATACATTGAAGGGGCTTCTAACAACATGAATGTTGAATTTGGGAAGCTAAAACCGAGAGCACTTTTCCAATACAAATGAAGATGTCTAGAAGCCGAGAGCCTACCTGCAATGGAACCACATGAACAATTCACGTTCCTCATCGCAACAGTACTTTCTGTTTCATGCTGTGTCATGCTTTCCTCAGCCTTCAGGTGTCCTCTACCCGCTCTGCAACTAAAACTATGAAGTTATGGCGAGTTAAGTCTAAGGGTGACTTCATGGTACTTGAAACTATTAACAGAGATGTGATACATTAACATTCCAAGGGACAGAGATGAAAATATTGTTGGTGCAGAGAAATTAGTGGGAACAATGGCGGTTTTATAGTAGGCCTCTTCTTCCCCTGCGTTGTGATGGATATGTCGTTCTTTTTCCTACCATCTTCTTCATGCCTTAACCCCACTCCATCTCGCAATCAATTTTACTTTCATCATTTCAGTTTTAATTTTTATAGCTCTCGTCCTATGCCCCCCTCCGTTGTTGTTGCTGCAGAACAGCGCCATAGGAATCAAGTGAAGAATAGCAGACATGTTTCGGCATGTGCCAACGCATGTGGAAACCAAAGCCAATTCACACAAACGGATATATACAAACAAAAACAGAGCAATACTTTCATATGGAAGGAGGCGATCGGAGATCATATTAAAAAACGCTTATGGGACAAAGTGCTGAGGATGTATTATCAAATGCAACGTGCAGGCATAATCCCCGACAAGTTGGTATTTCTTTCTGTAATCAAAGCATGCGGCAGCCTATCAGATCTACAAGCAGGCAGAAAGATTCACGAAGATATCATAGCAATGGGATTTGACTCGGATGTCTCTGTGAATAATGCGCTCGCATCAATGTATGCCAAATGTGGGAGTTTAGAGAATGCACGCCAAGTGTTTGAAAGAATGCCCGCACGAGATGTTGTGTCATGGAATGCTATCATTGCTGGTTGTTCACAGAATGATCACCCTCATGAAGCATTGACATTCTTCAATGCAATGCAAGTGCGGGGAATAAAACCCAACTCCATCACCATGGTTAGTGTTTTGTCTGCCTGCACCCATTTATTGGCTATGGAACAAGGTAAGCAGATCCACGGTTTTGCAATAAGAAGTGGATTTGAATATGATATTATTGTTGGTAATGCGCTCATAGATCTGTATGCCAAATGTAGGAATGCTAACAGTGCATACAAATTGTTTCGAAGAATGCCTGAACAAAATGTTGTATCATGGACTTCAATAATTGCTTGTTATTCCCAGAATGGCTATCCCCATGAAGCATTGAAATTTTTTAATGAAATGCAACTACAGGGTATAAAACCCAACTTAATCACTATGGTATGTGTTCTATCTGCATGTGCTGATTTATTGGCTCTGGAACATGGTAAGCAGATTCATGGTTATGTGATACGAAATGGATTTGAATCCAATGTTATTGTGGGAAATGCGCTTATAGACCTGTATGCCAAATGTAGGGAAGTTTACATTGCCCACAAATTGTTTGAAATATTGCCTAAACAAAATGTTGTGTCATGGACTGCAATAATTGCTGCTTATTCCCAGAATGGCCACCCCCATGAAGCCTTGGCATTCTTCAATGAAATGCAAGTCCAGGGTATTAAACCCAATTCAATCACCATATTCAGCGTTCTACCTGCATGTGCTGATTTATTGGCTCTGAAACAAGGTAAGCAGATCCATGGTTATGCAATAAGAAGTGGACTGGAATCTAATGTTATGGTTGGAAATGCGCTTGTGGACTTGTATGCGAAATGTTGGGATGTTAACATGGCCCATAAATTGTTTGAAAGAGTACCTAAACATAATGTTGTGTCATGGACTGCAATGATTGCTGCTTATTCCCAGAATGGCCACTCCCATGAAGCCTTGGCATTCTTCAATGAAATGCAAGTCCATGGTATAATACCAGACTCAATCGCCATAGTTAGTGTTTTGCCTGCGTGTGCCCATTTGTTGGCTCTGGAACAAGGTAAGCAAATCCACGGTTATGCAATAAGAAGTGGATTTGAATCTGATGTTGTTGTGAGTACTGCACTTGTAGACATGTATGCCAAATGTGGTCATATAGGCATTGCTCGCCAAGTGTTTGACAAGATGTCTAGTCGAAATGTGGTCTCATGGAATGCAATGATTTTGGCATATGGAATTCATGGACATGGTGAGGATGCTCTTGTTCTTTTTTCCCAAATGCAACAAACAGGCACAAGGCTAGATCATATCACCTTCACTTCTATTTTGACTGCCTGCTCTCATGCAGGGTTAGTAGATCAGGGCTGGCAATATTTTGAGTCCATGAAGTCAGATTATGGCCTTGCACCTAAACTGGAACATTATGCATGCTTGGTTGACCTTCTTGGGCGTGCAGGGCATTTAGATGAAGCTCATGACATTATAAAAAATATGCCATTAGAACCGGGTCCGAATGTGTGGGGAGCCTTGCTTGGGGCCTGCAGAATTCACTGTAATATTGAGCTTGGAGAACAAGCAGCAAAACACCTTTTTAAGCTAGAACCAAATGATGCTGGAAATTATGTATTGTTGTCAAACATGTATGCTGAGGCACACAAATGGGAAGATGTACTAAAGTTGAGGACAATGATGAAAGACATGGGAGTGAAGAAACAACCGGGATTCAGTTTTGTTACAGTACATAGAGAGTTTCATAGATTCCTCGTGGGAGACAGAACCCATCCGCAATCTGAAAAAATTTATGCAATGTTGGAAACTTTGTATGGGCAAATGAAGAAGGCAGGTTATGTGCCTGACACAAATCTTGTGCTATACGATGTGGAGGACGAGGTGAAGGAAAACATGCTACGCAGTCATAGTGAGAAGCTAGCCATTAGTTTTGGGATCATCAATACAAGCCCAGTCACCCCCATCCGTATCATGAAGAACCTTCGGGTATGTAGTGACTGCCACAATGCCACTAAGTTCATTTCCAAGATTGTTGGACGAGAAATTATTGTGAGAGATGCAAATCGATTCCACCATTTTAAGGATGGATTGTGTTCTTGTGGAGATTACTGGTGACACTAGTTGAACCGAGCAATGAAGCAATGAATGTGTTTATGCTTTATAACCAATTTGTTGCATGCTATTCCTTTGTTAGGTAGAGTAACAAAGGAATACAAATTTGGCCAGTCCTTTGATATGATGATATGCTCAAGCCGTGAACAATGTCTCTATACAAACACACTATCATGGAATTGTGTCAAATAATTGGCATAATATACGACATCATTCATTGATGTAAATTCTACAAAATTTTTATTACATACAGCTTAACCTTATTTTGTGTGTTCTCATGAGTCTATAAGATCTGCATAATAGAAAGTTATATGTAAGCAAATTAGATGTCGGATTATAAGTCTGATCTGATTGTATTTTGACATAGTTATTACATTGTCTATGTTAAGATTTCTCTAATCTTAATGATATCAAATGCATCTCAAATCAAAGAGCAATCATTTAGAATTTTGAAATGGAAAGGAACCTACATTACCATGACCACGCAAAAGAGATGGTTGCATCTAGAGTCTACCATATGGTATTTTATGATAACGCAGAATGATAATGTGCGGCAGGGATTCATGAGAGAGCTCATCTACGACAATATGACCAGTGTACGGTATGTCACCGTCACTCATACAAAATGTCGGCTTAAGTTTTAAATTAAAAAAAATAAAAAATAAAAATGGCATTGTACTAGAACATATATCAATTTCTAATACAATTATGTATTATTTATATAATTTGAATGGATATTAAATTATATACGTGAATTTGAATGGATCATAAATTTACCTTTAACAAAAAAAATTACCACATTGAATTTCCAAATTAAGTAAAATTTTAAACATATTTACTATTTACTAAAGTCAATACCATTTCCTAAATCAAAGGAAAAGAGTTAATTCAACACAAACAATCAAATCCAAAATCTTTTAATATTTCTTTTAATTAAATATTAGTAAAATGAATTTATATTTGGTAAATAAATAAATAAAATATATAAACTAGATGTATGGTAAATAAATAAAAATTCTTTTTATATTTATTCCATAAACCTTTTTATATTTAAAAAAACTTTAAAAATAGGTTTTATTTAGATGAAGCCTATGGGACGAATACCATGGGACAAATTAATATTGATACCATGGGCCAAATACCATGGGTAAATAAATAAATATAAAAGAGGTATAAAAAAGTATGATAAATAAATAAATATAAAATATATATAAAGAGGTATGGTAAATAAATAAATATAAAAGAGGCATAAAGAGGTAAGGTAAATAAATAACAATATATCAAATAGGATTATAAATAAAAATGTAATTATATAACAAGCCTATGGGCCAAATACCATAGTAAAGAAAAGGGGTATGGAAAATAAATAAAAATATAAATAAACTAGAGGTATGTTAAATAAATAAAACCTCTTTTCATATTTACTCCATAATCTACTTTATATTTACAAATATTTATGTTCATTAGTTTACATAACTAAGAAGAAAGAGAGAGAGAGTTATAAGGGAGAGATGGAGAGAGAGTGTGTATGTTTAGGGGTGAGATAAAGAGACAAAGTAAGATGTATGGAAAGAAGGGGGAGAGAAGAAGTGAGAAGGAGAGAGGGAGGGATATAGTAATGTAGTTGGAGAGAGAGAGGGGTGGAAAGAGAGAGAGAGAAATAAAGGGATGGGGGAAGAGAGAGGATTAGAGAGAGAGAGAGAGAGAGAGAGATGAGGGAGAAAGTTGGAGGGAAAAGAGAGAGAGAGAGGTGGGAGAGAAGGGAGAGGAGAAGTGATGGGGAAAGAGAGAGTATTGGAGCGAGAGAGAGAGAGAGATCAGGAAAGAGAGAGGGATTTAGGGGAGAGAGAGAGAGAGGAAGGACGAGAGAGAGGACTTGAGAGAGAGGAGGAGAGAGGGATCGATAAGAGAGATGGAGTTGGAGGGGGAGAGATGTAGGAAATGAGAAATATAGAGAGTGAGAAGTGGAGAGAGAGAAGGAGTGACAAGGGAGAGACAGAGAGAGAGCGTGTATGTTTGGGGCTGAGATAAAGAGACAAATAAGGAGAGATGGAGATAAGGGGGGAGAAGGAGATATAAGGAGAGAGAGAGGGATATAGTAACATAGTTGGTGGGTGAAGAGAGAGAGAGAGGGAGAGAGAGATGGGAGAGAAAGGGAAAGAGAGGAAGGAAGAGAGAGGATGTGAGAGAGTGGAGAGAGGGAGGGTAAGAGAGATGGACTTGGAGGGGGAGGAGGAGAGAGGTAAGAAGAAATAAATAGAGAGAGAAAGGTGGAGAGAGAGAGAGAGAGAGAAAGAAGGAAGATGGAGAGAGAGGGAGAGAGGGGGAAGATAGAGATATAGATGGAAGGTGAAAAGAGGGAAGAAGAGAGAGATGGGGAGAGGAGGGGCTTGACAAAGAGATTGATATATGTGTGTGTTTAGGAGGGTGAGATAGAGAGACAAAAAATAAGAGATGGAGGGGGATATAGATATGGATGGAGGGTGGAGAGAGGGAAGAATAGTTCTCACACTAGATGGATTGATATAAGTGGAGATGGTGATTTATAATCCTATTTGATTATTTGCACTATATGCATCGATTTTAGTGTAGATATTTATTTCTAATGATATTTGATTACTTGCATTGATTTCAATGTATGTGGTGATTCCTAGTACAATTTGATTGCTTGCACTGAATCTTTTGATTTCAATTTAGATGTCGATTTATAATTATATTTGATTACTTGCACTAGATGAATTGGTTTCAATGTAGATGATTTCTAATCCTATTTGATTGTTTGCACTAAATGCATTGATTTCAGTGTAGATGGCGATTTCTAATCCTATTTGATTTATTTGAGTAAATGCATTGATTTCAGTGTAGATGTTGGTTTCTAGAGAGAGAGAGAGAGAGAGAGTGATAAGGAAGAGGGAGAGAGAGGGAGAGAGGACAAAAGGAGGAAAGAGAGATATTAATGGGGGAGAGGGAGAGAAGGGGAAGATAGAGAGATAGATGGAAGGTGAAGAGAGGGAAGAAGAGAGAGATGGGGAGAGGGGGTGATTGAAAAGGAGATTGATATATATGGTGTACGAGAGCGCGTGTATTTAGGGGGGTGAGATAGAGAGACAAAAAAGAATAGATGGAGGGCGATATAGATATGGATGGAGGGTGGAGAGAGGGAGGAATATATCTCGCACTAGATGGATTGATATAAGTGGAGATGGTGATTTCTAATCCTATTTGATTATTTGCACTAGATGCATCGATTTTAGTGTAGTTATTTATTTCTAATGATATTTGATTACTTGCACTAGATGCATTGATTTCAGTGTGGGTGGTGATTTCTAATACAATTTGATTGCTTGCACTGAATGTGTTGATTTCAATGTAGATGTCAATTTATAATTATATTTGATTACTTGCACTGGATGACTTAAATTCAATGTAGATGATTTCTAATCCTATTTGATTGTTTGCACTAAATTCATTGATTTCAGTGTAGATGGCGATTTCTAATCCTATTTGATTTCTTTGAGTAAATGCATTGATTTCAGTGTAGATGTTGGTTCCTAGAGAGAGAGAGAGAGTGAATGATAAGGAAGATGGAGAGAGAGAGAGAGAGGACAAAAGGAGGAAAGAGAGATATTAGCGGGGGAGAGGGAGAGAAGGGGAAGAGAGGGAAGAAGAGAGAGATGGGGAGAGAGGGTGATCGACAAAGAGAATGATATATATATGGAGTGTGAGAGCGTGTGTGTTTAGGGGGGTGAGATAGAGACAAGAAAAAGGAGATGGATGGGGATATAGATATGGATGGAGGGTGGAAAGAGGGAAGAATATTTCTTGCACTAGATGGATTGATTTAAGTGGAGATGGTGATTTATAATCCTATTTTATTATTTTCACTAGATGCATCGATTTTAGTGTAGATATTTATTTCTAATGATATATGATTACTTGCACTAGATGCATTGATTTTAGTGTAGGTGATGATTCCTAATACTATTTGATTTCTTGCACTGGATGTGTTGATTTCAATTTAGATGTCGATTTATAATTATATTTGATTGCTTGCACTAGATGCATTGATTTCAATATAGATTATTCCTAATACTATTTGATTGTTTGCGCTAAATGCATTGATTTCAGTGTAGATGGCAATTTCTAATTCTATTTGATTGCTTTGAGTAAATGCATTGATTTCAATGTAGATGTTGGTTTCTAATCTTATTTGATTGATTGCATTAGGTGCATTGATTTCAATGTAGAAGTTATTTTCTAATCTTATTTGATTGCTTGCATTAAATGCATTGATTTCAATGTATATGTTGATTTATGATTTGATGTAATTGGATATATGGCGGTACATTAATATTAAAGTGATTGGATTAACAATATGCATTGATTTTAGTGTAAGCACAAAAAGTTATTAACAATGTAGATTGATTTTTGTGTTATAGTAATTTAAGCTATTAATATTGGAGAGCAAGAGAGACAAGGTATCATGTTTACCACAACAGATCGAGCTAAAGATTTAAATGGTTTATGATTTAAATTTTCTTTTCATATGTCGATATGAAAAGATAACAAAACTAACAAGGGAATAAGAATAGTAGAATAAAATAGTTTGAGATTGATTGTAACATGAGTACGTTCTTATTGTTCACATTTTCTATCTTTCAACACTATTATTGTCACTTTGCATTTAAAAAAAATATTTCATCATTTCTATCATTATAGTTATTAACAATAATTATCATCTCAACAAACTGAGGTAACTAATTTAATCTCAGAAATATTTAGCATATTTAAAATTATTATATTAATATTTGATATATTTACATATTACTGATAAAATTAATCATACCTTTGATAGATTTTCCTTGGCATCACATGACTGAAACCAGCCTAGATCCATCTTACATCTAAAAAATATACAAAAAATTTAATAATCTGAAAAATGTGACGTTGATGCCTCCGACTGGAACCAGCCTAGATCCATCTAACTATGGATCTGTCATGCGCCGAGAGGGATAAAATCTCTCGAGGTGCAAACCTTTCCTGAAGTTTTGCACTCAAAAAATAGGTTTGCACCTCGAGAAATTTGATCCCTCTCGGCGCATGATAGATCCAGAGTTAGATGGATCTAAGCAGTTTATATTATATTCATATGGTTGTTTTTATTTATATAATATTATATTCATATGGTAGTTTTATCTATACTAATTAAAAGCTTCTTTTTTTCAATAATGTTTGATTATATATCTATATATATATATATTTGCTAAAATATATAATATTATGTGGGAAATTGATTGCTAAATCTCATTGCTTTTATTTTATCACTTGTTCTTTGGTTTCTATCTTAGAGTAGTTAAGTAATACATAGCATGTGTTATAACAATCTTGAAGTAAATTATCCTTTTTGTTGGACACCTAATCCTCTTAGGGTTAATGTGGAAGGCGAACAATAAAAAAGGAGTCCAAGATGTTATCACCAAATGGATCTTGATTGGCTACTCATCATTCAACTCAATGCAACTCTTTCAAACCACTTCTAATTGAAGATTAGCCTCTTTAGTTTGAGAGAGCTCTCTCAAGGGAGTTTATGATTTTGAATAACGATAGTACTAGATGGCTAACTCTATGGAATTATAACTTGTTTTTTGTATGATTGCAGGTTGAAAAATGAAGGCTTGCTACCATTGGGCTTATGGAGTCGACAATCAGTAATCTTAGTGACAGTGGTTCTTTACATGAAAGCTGAGGCAGATAGAGGTTTTTAACATAGATAACTCACACACATAACATAGGAAAACACAGTCATTTCACCACTAAAGGAAGTCATAGCATAATATTATGAATTTTGAGTAATTAGAGATGAAATCTACTGCAAGTGATTATAAAAAGAGATACGGATCAATAATACATCAAAAACCTCAAGAGAATCTCAGATTTGGAAGTAGAATGTCACTTTGTATTACTGATAATGGTAAAAAACATACAAGCAACAATTTGGTGCAATATTCTCCAACCCCTTGCTCTTCGATGTTTTGTCTATAAATAGACATTCTTTACAATGTAGATGACTTGCCTGGCTGGCTAGATCTTCGAATTCTACTTTGACACCTATCATAACTGAAACCACTAACTTAAAACAGAAAAATGACAGCTATCTTTAAAGAAACAAACTCCTAATAAGACTCTATCTCCTATTTATTACATTCCTTTATCCTATCTGTGAAACAGTTACATAATTGTTACATAATAAATGTCACATGCTCGAAGGACACATGACTAAATTCACCACCACTTTACATCTTTAAAGCACCCCTAGATCTGTGGAACATAACCCTGCTTTTTAGGAATGGATGACCTTCATCTTTAATGCTGTTTTGACCTTTGAGCTAGCTGCATGACACTCCCTTTGAGTCATAAATCTCTGCTAATCAGGTCCACTGACATGCTGGAGGTCTCCAGCTGGCAAAACATGCTGTTAAGATGCCCAAAATCCTTCAACAATTGCTTGCTACGAAAGCATGGCAGTTTCGTAGCGATTTTTAGTAGTGTCAGAAAAATGGATTTTCCATCAATCTTCTTGACTTCTTTGCTGTTCTAACATCTTTAGTATGCCATGACACTTTGCAAACCATCAATCTCCCTCCTTAAAACATGCCAAAACTGAGTTTAAATGCAAAAAAACACCTACAGGAATTTTCATAACATATTTCTGGCCTTAAGCCGGAGGTACACTACGAAACTGTGTAAAAAACCAGAAATTGCTATTTTCAAGATGGTCTTCAAAAACTATTCTCCAGCTGCAAAACTTGGACTCTCTGCATGTTATGAACCTCCTAAAACATATTCCATCTTAACTTATTACTCCCGTGGTGTTTCCTCCTTATTCACAATCCGTTGACTAATGGGCTCTTCTACCACTGTCATTTTCAATCCTTTCTTTTCCAATTCCACATGAATCAAATCTAATTACTCCTGAAGATCTGGCACTTTGTCCTTTAATGCCCTGTTCTTGGATTGCAAGTGCAAGTTTATCTTTTTGATGTGTTTGACCTCTCCTCTTAGTGGCCGAGTCCACTTTATCAACTTTTCTGTATTGTCCAAGGTCTTTGAAACACTTGTGACTTGATCTTCCCATATTTTCCTCATTTGCTCAAACTGAACTTTTTGAGCTCTGTGTTTCTTTGCCTCTTGCTCCAAGACTGATATCTCCTTACCTACCTCTTTTAACTGCCCTTTAAGGGTTTCAATTTCTGATTTTTCAATAATTTTCTCTTTACCCTTTCTTTGTTTGATAACCAGTTCTTCTTTTGTAGGTGAAGACAAATCTATGATGTTTGTTGGCTGGGCAACAACTTCATTTGTTTTCTCAATCTCTTTGTTGCTTTCCATGACTTTTCTTGCATGTCTAGTCATTGGCTTCCTAGGTTGAAAAATGAAACCAACATCATCACCTGCAAACTCTAGTTTTTTAGCAGTCTTACCCTTTTTCATCTTTCTTCCTCCATCTTCAATGTCTTCAGCTTGGACAATGGGAGTTTCTTCAATGTAAATTGCATGCTGGATATCCTCCAAGTTTCCTTTAGCCATTGTCTAGCTCCTAGTGACTCTTTTGCTGCTTTGTTTGCTGACTGTCTGCTTCTATTTTGCAGGTGTTGTTTTAGGTGTGTCAATCTTCTGCAAAGGTTCTGCTTCCATGCTTACTTGTTCTGGGGGAGATGATCTATTCCCTTCTTCAACTTCCTCTGCCACAACTGGTGATGAAATGTTTCTAGGTTTGGAGGCTTTCTTGGGTGTGACAACATCAATTTCATAACCACTCATGAACAAGAAGGAAGTCCAATCTCTTCAATTCCTCTAACACCAACAACTTAATCAAACCATGATGAAAAAGAGAAGTTTCATTGCCTTCTTTTTTGATTTGAAACTTATCTGACATTTTCCCTAGACTTCTGTATAAATAAAAAGGCAAGTCAAGTGACCTTTTACCCACAAAATGCAGTAGAAGTCTGAGATGATAGGAGTAGGCCACGTGAAACCGTCATTCACAGGTAAAATACTTTTGGATGATCATCAACAGCTTTGAATAATTGTCCTTCATGAAACCCCTAGGGGTAGCATTTGTCAAATCAATTTCACTGTGTTCTGGTTTGATGAACTCTTTGCAGTCCTGCATTGTGAATTTGATGCTTTTAGACCACTGTTCCTCTCCTCTACAGATTCCTGTTGCTGATGAAATGCTGTTTGGTGTCACTATAAGGTTCAAAATTCCCATTTTTGAAGTTGTTCTTGTGAAGCTGTTAGCAAAATCCGTGGAAACCTGTAGATGAAAGCCCTGCAACCTGTGACAGAATTGCAAGCAACCAGTTCTTCTGAAAACCTCCATGGCAGTTGGGTCTTCATTGAGAAAATTCATGTCCATGGGCTCATACCTGTGGCAATGACCACCTTTGTTTGTTTTCCTTCTAGCAGCCATGGATGCTTTATATCTTCACAACCTTGCTTGCTTGATGACACCTACAAAGTTCAAATCTGCCAGCAATCTACTTGGCTCGATGAAGCAGCTCTCCAGAGATCAAATTACATGCAAAGATAAAGTGGAATATGATAAAAAGGCTAATTGGGGTAAGGTTTTATGGTTTAAATGACAACTCATGCTTTAATCATGACACATGCATGCCAAAAAGGGTAATGATGACCTCATACACGACTATGTACCTTTGAATTAACCATAACAGACTTGAATGACCTCTACCCTAACTCCTCCAATCATGGAATGATACTTCATATCGAATTTGACAAGACAGGTAAGAAAACAGATTTCGTAGTGTAGTTAGTTTAACCTCTGACAGATTTGCTACGAAACTATTAGGCAGTTTCGTAGCGAAAACTACTGTTTTGCTGTATAAAATGCTACAAAAATTTGAAAAACTGACACAAGCGCCCTTTTTGATTTTAAATGCGTGGGGAATGAAAACTGACACCATATGAGGACTGATGGGACATGACATGACATAAATGGAGGTGACCTTGAACCTTAGGATAGGTTAAACATGTAAAAAATGAAATTTTCCTATACCAATTTGAAAAGGCTTAAGGAAACCTTATCCTTTTGATGAGTGAACTGCATGACCATGTCAAGTAATGTTTCAAAATTTTATGAGTGATAACTCAAGAGATCACTTGGAATGTGAAACCAAGGCTCACTTCAATGTATTATATATATGCATCATTGTGAATAATAAATGCATCTCACACTTATCTTTCCTATTTTCTGCCTATTCCAGTCTTGTGTTTGACATGGTATCAGAGACGCAGGTGAGACCCTAGCATTTTCAGATTATGCCAGCTCTATTTTTGGCATTCCTGCCCTTGTAACTCCCCCCTGCTCCTGGCAGAAATGTACCAATGCACATTCTCCTCTCTTATTGTGCTTCTCTTATTTTTTACGCAATAGAGCCATTTGTTAACACCCATTGCGCACAGTCGACTCTTCAGTTACTCGATCGACTCAGTGCTCCTGTGGCTCCTCGCTCCTGCACTATCTGCCCTTCGGCTCTCTCACCTCCCGTCGACGCTACCTATTGGTGCTCCCTTCGCACCTCTTCGTTTACTCTCACCTCCCACAACATCAACTTCTCATCCCCGTAGCTCAGCTCCCACAACATCAACTTCTCATCCCGTAGCTTGTTGGTTTTGCACTCCGACTCTCCCTTGCGGCCTCTGCGAGTCCTATGGAGTGGCATCAAAACCGGTCACTGGCCAAACCAACAACCAAGATCTTTGCCATCCTATCGAGCCACCCTTTCTCCATAATTTCTCTACGGTTGGTGTTGGCATCACGTCGGCCCTTTGTAGTTCAACCCACGACGGTGCCAAAGCCGGCTCCCCCCCTGTGCACAGAGATCTCTTGATTGCTTTCTTCTCTCTATCAACTTGACCACCCGACGCTTTATGCCTGTTCACCTCTCGGCGTCTCCACACAACATACAGTCCATGCTATGCTTGGTATGTAGACTCCTCTTTGCTCCTACGTCGTCACACTCCCTCCATACGCCTCCGCTCCACGCAGAGCATTAGTTGTAGATAGTGCCTTTAGCCATTTCAGCGAAGCCACTGAAACCAGCCCAATGCATAGCGCTAAGCCACAGATAGGGAGCATATTTGTGCACCCATCACACGATACAAGCAAGTCCAACATCTGCGTAGGAGTAAGCCGAGAGGAGTGGGGAGGAGTGTGGTGCTGGACCAACTTGTGCTGGACCGACTTTCGTCCCCTTCACCGGTTCGACTTCCCTCCACGGCACTTATTTTCCACCAACCTCATAGCAGGCGCATTGTTAAGTGATCTTCCAAGGTCATGCTTGGAATAATATCCCATCTGCTGCTCTGAACTTGGGGTATTGTTATTGTTGGAAAAGAATAGCCTATGGGCTGCAAACTTATCTGCTGCAAGAATATGTTAAGCCAACAATATCGGATTTGTTGTATGGAAATTAAGGCATAGGACATTGTGAATGCACACCAATAATATAAGGAATACTAGCTATGCTCATGACAACCGAGTTCATGTGAAGAGAATATATGCCTCCTATATGTTGTATTATATGATTGGATCGTGTGAATTTGCAGTGGTTCATGGATATCATGAATGCTGATGTGCATTGAAGGTGCTCTTCACATATAGCGTTGAAAGCTATAATTGAAATCATGTCTTTTGTATTGGTATAGTATTGTTATTTGATTGCGTTGATGGTTGAGTGTTGCATTGAGTCTTTAAAGTCAGTTATACATGCACCCTGGAATGATGGGTCTCTAGTGTTTAACATGTTTTTAGAGATATATTAGAATTTTGATATAAACGTTTTGGATTATTTAGGGCTAATGCTCACCTCAACCCATACTAAAAGAAGCTTCTATAATTGATAATGGTGCATTTCTAGGCCTTTATTTATTGTTGAGACAATGGATAAAAGTACTAAGTTATTAAAGGTTCTAGATATTCTCATACTCTCCATTGTTGAATCAGAGGACATAGTCAAAATCAACAGGACCACCCTTGCCGAAATTCAAACATGTCTACAAGATGCTCAAGAAAAGATTGAGTTTCTACAACTCGAATCTCAATTCCAGCAAGAAGAGATACAACAAAAAAGACATCATTCTGAACCTATTTTTGTTCAGAACATTGAGATAGACTCCCATCAAAAACAAGAATATAAAGTTCAAGTTGATTCACATTCAGTGCCTAGTTCAAGAGCAGATTTGAATGCAGAAGCAAAAATCCAACCTGCACTTCCCAAGCCCATCATCAAACCTTGGAAAGAGCTTGTCCATAACAAGCACAAAACATGTCTTGGATATGACAATGAGGTGCCCTTTCATATTCCGGACTACTCCAAGCCCATCAAATTTCAGAGTGTCGGATTTCGTCATGATAGCTCACCTTCAGATGTTCTAGATTCTGCTCCTCTTCCACAACAACAACAACAAACTGTAAAATGCCAACACTGTGACCAAGTTGGCCATATGAAAGATCACTGTTTTGATCTTCACCCATGCAAGCACTGTGGTCAATACACTCATTTTTCACACAGATGTTTCAGAAACAAGCCTCCTGCGAGAACAAAGATTCATCTTGGATGGATCGCTTCTTGGCA
Source organism: Pinus albicaulis (assembly GCA_034641835.2). NCBI lineage: Eukaryota > Viridiplantae > Streptophyta > Pinopsida > Pinales > Pinaceae > Pinus > Pinus albicaulis. The sequence continues at coordinate 1,410,123,887 of CM076570.1, read as the reverse complement.
ATGGGCATCAACAACCAAGAAGATGTTTAAGTCATATGTCAGAACTTGTTCAAGAGTATTGAACAGTCTTGTAGTTGAGCTTTCACCATCATCTCACCTTGTATTTGACAAGGGGGAAAATGATGGTCATCTACAAGCTTCAAAGCGAGCCTGAACCACAACCAACCATTCCAGACTCAAAGTTGTAGCCAGAGACACAACAGTTCAAGTGAGCCCGAGTCACAACCTGCCATTCTAGATTCAAAGTTGTAGCCAGAAACACAAATGCCCATGAGCATGCCTTTGGTTGGTGGTCAACCTTAAACCATCTATGTGAGGTTGATATTCTTCCTTTTCAAAGAATTCAGGACACTTCCTCTAGCAGAAGACTTTAGCTTCTTGCCAATTTTGGTAGAGTTCTCGGAATTGCATCAAGCATTCCAGATTTTTTGGTCATCCTTAAACCATCACAGGTTGTAGACCTCTCTTCTTCCAGGTTGAAGGTCTCCCTCTTCAAAACATTAGGAGCACTTCCTCTAGCATAATATCTCAGCTTCTTGCCAGATTTAGAAGAGTTTCTGGAACTGCACTAAGCGTTCTAGTTTTGGTGATCATCCTTAAACCACCTCCTTATGCCAACATTTTAGAGAGCACATTCAACGTAGTGCTATCATGAATACTTTTCACATTTTTATTACAGCTATCTTCTTGGACTCATACACACCCCTTCAAATTAAGTGGGCGAATGTTGGGTACCTAATCCTCCTAGGGTTAGTGTGGAAGGCGAATAGTCAAAAAGGAGTCCAAGTGACCACTTGGAATGTGAAACAAAGGGTCACTCCAATGTATTATATATATGCATCATTGTGAATAATAAATGCATCTCACACTTATCTTTCCTATTTTCTGCTATTCTAGTCTTGTCTTTGACATTTTTGTTGATTTATGTTAAATTATAGCAAGAAAATATTTCCTTTGACTTATGCTTTAGTAAAATGGAGAAATTTAAATTTCCACATTAGTAGGATGACTTGAGTTGCAGTTAGCATAAGTGACATGGCCAAGTCACTTAGTTAAGTTAGTCAATTCGAGTTTATGGGCAAGAAGTAGAGTTGTACATGATTTGATTGCTAAGATCTAGCAATCTAGTGGAGTTATAGTTAGTGAAACTCAATTATCTAAGCTCTAGTCATGAATAGAGTCAGTAGGATTTAAATTGAGTAGTTGTAACTGTTTTTAACTCATTGATCTCTTAATTAACTAGTCAATTTACTAAAAATAGTCCTAGTCATGCATGTAATTCGAATTTTCTAGTTGAGTGGAGGGAAAATACATAATTGTATTTATTATTGTATACTAGTGAGTGTACAAGGTTTGCATGTAGCAGGTGAGGAATTCTCTTGGGATTGTGCAAGAAAATAAGGGCTCTTCCTATTCTTTAGGAGAGGTAATTGCGCAAGGAAACATGAGGAAGTAGGAGGCCTATTTTGCCTAAGTATTGGGCAAAGCAGACTCAGGAGGAGGAGATTAATATTGCAGTGCAGGTTGAGCTTCAATGATTGAAGTTGTCATTGTAATAGATCATTGTTCTCATCTATATAATACAAACAGAGGAGGGGTTTTTCCCAGTTGGGTTCCCCAGTAAAAATATTGTGTTAATTGTCATTGGATGTTTGCATGTGTTTCTATTATATGTTTTCCCTAACGCAAATTGAGTAGGAAAAAATTGTGTCTATTGTTTTCAGTTTGAATTCATTAGCAACGACAAATTTCGAGTTATTTCTACATGGTATCAGAGATATTGAAAACTACATAGAAATGAGGTTCCTAATCAATCTCTCAAGAAATTTCAAATAATAGATTTTTGGTGCAGGTATTCTTTAAGGAAAGAACAATGTCTTTCAATGGATTGAGGCTTGAGTATGCATTGGAGGGAATCTAACATTTATGTGCTTGGAAAGACATGATGGAAGTTGTGCCTGATGATAATGGAGTATTGGAGTACACACAAAATGTGTTGAACCCTTAGTTAAACTGAGAGGGGGGGTGAATCAGTTTAACACATTCATGGACTTTTAAAACTTTTCTTTTTAAATTAATTTACACTTTTTATACTCTTCACATCATCATTTTGTGATCAGCTTAATATACAATGGAACAACAATCATAATAAATGAGCATCAGGTATTAAGCAGAATAAATACAGAGTATCAACACATAATCATCATGCATATAGACAACATGTATAAGTGGAAACCCATAAAGGGAGAAAACCACATCTTATTATTGTTGTGATACAAAGGCAAGCTCCAACTCCCTCTCACCACTGATTTTCTATAGGCTCCAACCTACATGAGGCTTCTACCTCAATTCTGCAAGCTACAACTTGCAAGGAAGCTCCAACTCCCACCAATTTTCTGCAGGCACCAACCTACAGGAGACTCCTACCTCAGCCAGCTACAACTGACTTCTATCAAGCTACAACTTGATATGGAACCACCAACTTCTCACTCTTTCAATAAAAACACATGTTGATTTACCTGGATATCTGCTTTGTTCTACTCCTGCTTCATTGTTGTCCATTAGCCTTCATATCTGCCTTATATCATTTCTGAGTCTTCACAGCATCTCTATCTTCTCTTGCTTCTTCTTACACTCTCTCTACCTCATTTCTCTATTCTCTCAACTCTTTATGCATATCAATTTGATATCATTTATAGATTTCACCTCATCACTGTTTGCATTCCACAGGGAATTCGAAGTGAACAGTCATGACTCTTTGACTTCTGCCTTTGCATTTCTTTATCCAGCATATTCAGAAAAATATTACAATATGTATACATTTCAAAATTACAGTGGGATATTTCTTTGCCTCCGGAGACTTGCCTTTGCATCACAAACAATATAAAATCAATAAAAGCATTTACATTTTCAGTTACAATACGGATTTCAAATCAACCCATTCAGTTTTGGATCACTGTGTGTTTGTCTTTTCTGCCACTGTCTCTGTCTTTTCCAGTTCTGAATACTTCTCCTATTTTCCATGCATGTAGAATGCATTTCCCCACTTTTGTTACAAATATGGCATCTTTATCAAAGTTCATAGTATTTTACAGTGCATAAGTTCTTCATATGGTTCAAAACCACTCAATGCATACACACTGCATCTTCTATAAGACCAAATAACTTTCGGCATATAACCATAGACCTTTTTAACATAGAAAATAGCCTTTCGAGCCCACTTGCCGAACTTTTTCTATTTCCCGATGCGATGAGCCTCCTCCAATGATTTCCGATTGCGATTACACCCTTTGCGATTGTTTCGATGCGATTAATCGCAATCACAAACTTCAATGGCATGTTCCGCTGCTCTGCCTTCACGCCGATGCGATGGCCCCACACTGCATATATATATATAGCCCATACTACAAAGACACTCCGCCTTATTTGACTTTCCAATCACAATCGCAACATTCCGAGATCCTCTTGTGCCTTTGGTCATCTGATTTCTGCCGATGCGATTAGCGAAGGTTCCACCATGCAATATTTCGGCATTTCAATGTTATATGTTATCTTTCTCTTTTACCCATCGAACCGCTTTAACAAAGGAAAATCTTATATTTTGATATTTGAATCTCCGCCGATGCGATGGGTCATTGTGGACCCCACTCTGTCTTACTTTATTATCCAACGGTTGCTATTTACCGGGATCCAACGGTTGCGATTGGATCGCATCATCGCAATTGCAACATCCAACAACACGTTCCCTTACTCTTCCGCTGCGCTGAGGCGATTAGAAATCTCCGATGCGAATACTCACTGTAGATCCAACGACTGTCGTTAATTGGGAACAGACGGTTGCAATTAAATTGCTCAATCGCAATCGCAACTTTCAACTTATCATTCCTTTGGTCTTTCATTCCGCCGATGCGATTAGAAATTGCTGATGCGATGAGATCTCCACCGTCGATCTTCAATCTCAGATAAGATCTCCGTTGTCGATCTTCAATCTTCCACTATAGCCCTTATCATTAAAGCTCCACCTTTCGCGTGATGCGATCACCGTTAGATCTTCACTGATCTTGATCTGATGGATATCGCGCAATTTAAATGTACAAAACTTAATGCTCAAAAATTACGCGATCTAAGTGGTTTTTGAATACCACTCATTTACACGTGTCCTCCAAATAACGATATTGCACTTGAAAAGTGAAAACAATTTACCACTTGACGAGTCGCGCGAACCCACTGGTATTGGGTTTTCAACTTCGCTTTCCTTGCGGGCCCCACTCTAATTTCCTTTGTTTATTTGACTGAATCTTAGATATAGCGTTAAAGTTTAATTAATTGTTTCAGCAATACATTTCTTAAATGAAACTCTTTTGTACCCAACCTTCGGTGCATTATAATATACATTTGCCCTGTAGGAACCATGTACTTATATCATCGCATCGCATCTCATCTCCGCTTCATTACTCTGCTTCTCTGCTTCTTTCGCCGATTGCGATATGCGATCGCATCACATTGCATCTCGTTTACACTGCCTCTGCTTCTATTCACTGTCTCTGCTTTTTCCGGTGCCTCTGTTCCTTATCTACCTTGTTTCCTTTGCTGCCTCTGCTGCTCTTTTTGTTGCCTCACTACTTCTTTGCTATCTCTGCTGGTCTCTTTGCTGCCTCTGCTACTTGCTTTATCCGCTGCCTCTATTTGCTGCTGTTCCTTTGTGCTCCTTTGTCTTTCTTACTGCATAATTGCCTTGTTGCTGGTTCTTCTCTGTGATAGTTCAGGTGTTGCTCCTGTCTTTTCCTTTGCCATCAATGACAATATTTCCAACAGTCTCTCCCTTTGGCATTGATGGCAATACTCCACCAATACTTCCTTCAGGACTTCCTCTGCTTGTCTTCTTTCGCTTGCTTTTCCTCCCCCTTTGACATCAATGGCAAAGGGTTGCACATTTCCTAGTGTGGTTTCCAAATCTTGTCCATAATATTTTGATCTTGAGGACCTGTTCCATGCATTGCTCACTTGCTCTGGCTCTTTTATGGCACTCTGTGTTGACTGATCTCCCCCTGGAATGATGTTTTCTTTTCTGTTCTCCCCCTGGAATGATGCTTTCTTTTCATGTCAGAGAGTAGCATCTGCAGACACTACCCCTAGTTTGTCTCTTAGATATTCGAATGGTTCTTTAGCAAGATGTTTTGTGAATATGTCTACTATTTGTTCCTTTGTTGGTACATATTCCAACTTCACTACTTTCTGTGCTACTTGTTCTTTGAGGAAATGGTACTTGATTGGGATGTGATTTTTTTTTGAATGAAGTACAGGATTTTTTGATATACTTATTCCACTTGTATTGTTACATTTGATAGAAATAGGTTCATCAATGCTTACCTTCATGTCTTGGAGAGTTTTTTTCTTCCACATTACTTGTGTGCAACATGCTGCTGTTGCTATGTATTCTGCTTCTGCTGTAGATAGAGAGATAGAAGTTTGCTTCTTGCTTAGCCATGCCACCAGAATTTTTCCCAAATAGAATGCACCTCCACTTGTGCTTTTCCTGTCATCCACACAGCTGGCCCCATCTGCATCTGTATATGCTGTCAAAGTGAAGCTCTTGCCTTTTGGATACCTTAGCCCATAATGTGCAGTTCCTTGTAGATATTTGAATATTATTTTGACTGCTAGTAAGTGATTTTGTTTTGGTGTTGCTTGATATCTTGCCACAAGTCCTACTGCCAACATAATGTCTGGTCTAGAAGCTGTTAGGTATAGCAGACTTCCAACCATGGATCTGTAAAGTTTTTGATCTACATCTGTTGATCCATCATCTACACAAAGTTTGCACCTAGTGATCATGGGAGTTGACATAGGTTTGCAGTCTTCCATTTGGAACCTTTACAACATCTCTCTTAAGTATTTTTCTTGTGAGATGAATGTTCCTGTGTTCTTTTGTTGAATTTGAAGTCCTAAATAGAAGGTGAGCTCTCCAATCATAGACATCTCAAATTCTGATTTCATTTCTTCAGCAAATCCTTTTGATAACTCATCTTTGTTGCTTCCAAACATGATGTCATCTACATACACTACTACAATTAAGAGTTAATTTTCATTAGTTTTTATGTACAAATTGCTGTCTACTCCTCCTTTCTTGAACCCTTGTTTTTGCAAGTATTTGTCCAGCCTTGAATACCATGCTCGAGGAGCTTGTTTCAGCCCATATAAGGCTTTCTTTAATCTGCACACATAGTCTGGTTTGTCTGTTAAGGAGAATCCTTCAGGTTGTTCCATGTAGACTTCTTCCTCTAAATCTCCATTCAGGAAGGCAGACTTTACATCCATTTGATATACATTGAAGTCATGGTAGCATGCAAAGGCTAGAAACATCTTGATTGCTTCCATTCTGGCTACAGGGGCAAAGGTTTCATCATAATCAAGACCTTCAATTTGTGAATATCCCTTGCATACAAGTCTGGCTTTATTTCTGATTACCTACCCTTATTCATTCATCTTGTTCTTGAATATCCATTTTGTGCCAATGACATTTTTCCCAGTGGGTCTTGGAACTAATTCCCAGTTATTGTTCTTCTTAATTTGGTCCGATTCTTTATTCATAGCACTCACCCAATATTTGTCTTTGCTGGCTTCTTCAAGCTTCTTTGGCTCTATTTGAGATAACATGGCTAGGTATACTTCTTCTGTCTGTTCAATTAGCTGTCTTCTTGTTTGGACTCCCACACTCTTGTCCCCAATGATTTGATCTTCTGGATGATTCTTTTAAGTGTATCTTGAGGGACCTTTTGAGTTTAACTCAGTATCTTTTGTTGTCTTGCTTAGTTCATCATCATCTTGGTTCTTTTCTTCATGATCTTCTGGAGGATTGCTGCAACTTGTACTTCTTGTCTTGTTTGGTAGATCTTCATCAAATCTTACATCAATGCTTTCCACAATTTTGTGTAGTATTTTGTTGTAGCACTTGTAACCCTTACTCTTGGATGCATATCCTAACAATATTCCTTCATCTTCTTTTGCATCAAACTTTCCTAGATTTTCATCATTATTTTTTATGAAACACTTCCTTCCAAAGACTCTAAAGTGCTTGATTGATGTAGGTTTACCATGCCATAGTGCATAAGTAGTCTTGTCACAGTTTGGTCTTAGATGAGCTTTGTTAAGAATGTGAACTGCTGTGTGTACTGCTTCTGCCTAGAAAGTTTGGGGAATGTTACTTTCTTGCATCATTGCTCTGGAAATCTGTTGTACTAACCTGTTTTGTCTCTCTGCCACTCCATTTTATTGAGGTGTACCTGCAATTGTAAACTGTTGCTTTATCCCATGCTCATTGCATAGATCTTCAAAATCATAGTCTGTGAATTCACCTCCTCTGTCTGATCTGATTCACTTTAGCTTGCATCCTATTTGATTTTCTGCTAATGTCTTGAATATCTTGAATTTCTCAAGTGCTTCAAATTTATATTTGAGAAATGCTACCCACGTCATTCTGGAAAAGTCATCTATTATCAACATGAAATAAGAATCTTCACTAGGTGCTTTAGTTCTCGAAGGTCCACACAAGTCCATGTGTACTAGCTGAAGTGGCCTACTAGTTGATAGTTCATCTTTGGTCTTAAAAGAAGTGCGGGTCTGTTTTCCCAATTGGCAAGCTTTACATATGGTATTTGAAGGCTTCTTTATTGCTGGCATATCTTTGAATGCACTTTTCTTGCTCAGACTGATGATGTGGTCAAAGTTAAGGTGTCCCAATCTTCTATGCCATAACCATGATTCCTCAAGTTTGCTTAGGTGGCATGCTTCATTCTCTTCTTTCACTATGTAGACATTACTTTCTGTTCGAATACCTTTGATCAAGGTCTTTCCTGTGGTGCTTGATCTTACTTCACAGTCTTGTGCTCTAAAAATAACTTCACAGCCTTTATTACATATTTGATTGACACTAAGCAGATTTTCTTTCAGCCCATCCACAAATAGTACATATTGGGCCTTTCCTCTTCCATTATTCAGACTGACTGAGCCTTTTCCTTTGATTTTTCTTGCTTTATCATTGCCAAAAGTAACATTTCCATATTTCTTTTCATCAAAGGTTATAAACTTGCTTCTGTCTTCAGTCATATGCTTTGAGCATCCACTGTCCAAATACCATTGGCTTTTCTGATCTTGGGATATTAGAGCCAGGTCACACTTATTCAACTTCTTTTTCCACTGCAGGCAGCTATTTGTTTGGCACCTATTTTGGGAAGATGGACCACATCCTTTGAGAGGAAATTAGGAAGTCATATGTCTGATTTTATGGCATACACAACATTTGATCATAATTTTAGCATAATTGTGAGTACGAGTAAATTATCCACGATTCATAAACCTCCTTGAGGTCTTGAACATCAATATTTGTCCATATGTTCTGCACTCTATGACTTTATGGCCAAATTCCTTATAGTAAAAAAAATATCCATAAAAACAATTTGCATACCTGATGAAGGGTTGTCTTCTCCATGTGTTTGCTTGAGGTAGTCTTTTCACTGTTTGCATCCTTTGCTGGTTGGACCTGATTTGATTTGTCTTACAAAAAGCTGCAATATGTCCAGGTTTGTGGCAGCAAAAACAAGTGATCCTTCTCATAGGTGCAAAGAACCTTCTTTGACAGCTTCCAAATTTATTCAGTTCATCCTTAGGAGCATATGAGCCTTTAACAGTTGATTGTTTCATTCTCTCATTCTCTGTCCTTTCATGTTGCTGCTTGTTTCTGTTTGTTTCTTTACAAATCATGTTCTTGCTGGCTTCTACTTCTGTAGGAATCTTCTAAGCTTCTTCATTATCCTTTACAACTTTTACAAAAAAAATATTCCTGTTATCTTCTACCTTGATTTTGCTTGTTTCTCCTTCATAGCCTATCCCAGTCTTTATCAAGGGAGACCTTTGAACATTTAGAATTTGGTCCAACTGTCCAGAGCTTTTCATTTGAGGATTGTTAATTAATAATTCTCTTTGGGATTTTTCTAATTTCTTTCTCAGGCACACTACTTCCAATTTCTCTTGCTTTTGAATTTTATCCTTAATTTGCTTAAGTAGAGTGTCTTCTACCTTTTTGGCTTCTTCAAGCTCTACTTTCCACTGAATGAGGTCTTCTGTGTTTTTTTCTTCTCTTACATATTTGAGGAGAATGTCTTTCTGTTTTCTGCATTTTAGTTTACGTCTGTCTATTTCCTCCATGGCACTTCTTAGCTCCCCTTAAAGATTTACTTCACCTTCTTCCTCATCTTCTAGAAGGAATCTTTCAAGCTCTTCCTTGGCCATTAATACAAATTCAGAAGTTCCCTCGTTGGAGGATTCATCTGAGCTTTCAGATGCACTGCTGTCTTGTTGAGCATAAAATGTTTTTCTATTGAATTTCTTCCCTTTCTACCAGTTCTTTGACCTGGTTTTCTCTGATTCTTGAGTTTGATTCTTTGTCTTCTTATGAGGGCACTTAGATGCGTAGTGTCCAACTCTTCCATAGTTAAAGCATTTAAATGGAAGTTTACCTTTATACTTTCCTGAGCCTCTTTCCAGTCTTCTGACAAATTTTGCCTCTTCTTCATCAGAGCAGGAGCATGTATCTTATTTTCCTTCTTTGTTCTTCTCTGTCTTGAAGGCTGCCTCCCTCACATTTGACTTCCTCTGTGGCAGTCTCATCTCATAGGCTGTTAGGTTTCCAAGTAATTGGTTCATGGTCAAATTTTCCCAATCAGCTGTTTCCTCTATGGCTGAAACCTTGGGGTTAAAGCAGGATGGTAAAGATCTTAGAATATTTTAAACAATCACACTTTCTTTTATGGTTTCTCCTAGAGCTTTCATATTATTCACAATTTTCACAACCCTTAAAAAGAAGCTGGCAATGTCTTCATCATCATTCATTTTTATATTTTCAAACTTAGCTCTATAGACTTGAAGTTTGGCTATCTTCACCTTTTTGTCTCCCTCATGGATGTTTTCTAGTGTATCCCAAATTTCTTTGGCAGTTTCTTTGTGCATTACTTTGATAAATTCTTCCTCACACAGTCCATTTAAGAGTGCATTCATGGCTTTTGCATTAGCTACAAAATATTGTTTGGCTTCTTTCTCTGAGTCAGTCGCCTTTGGGGCATATCCCAATTCCACAGCAGCCCAATCTTCTATTCCTAGAGACATTATGTATGTCCTCATTCTTATTTTCCAGAAGGAATAATTTGCACCGGTGAACAAAGGGGCTTTATTGGTTGAGCATCCTTCTTGACTAGCCATCCTGGGGACCTAGGATCTCCTTCCAGTTGTTAAATTGATACAGATAAAACCCGTTTTGATACCAATTGTTGAACCCTTAGTTAAACTGAGAGTGGGGGTGAATCAATTTAACACATTCATGCACTTTTAAAACTTTTATTTTTAAACTAATTTACACTTTTTATACTCTTCACATCATCATTTTGTGATCAGCTTAATATACAATGGAACAATAATCATAATAAATGAGCAGTAGGTATTAAGCAGAATAAATACAGAGTATCAACACATAATCATTATGCATATAGACAACAGGTATAAGTGGAAACCCATAAAGGGAGAAAACCACATCTTATTATTGTTGTGTTGCAAAGGCAAGCTCCAACTCCCTCTCACCACTAATTTTCTGTAGGCTCCAACCTACAGGAGGCTCCTACCTCAATTCTGCAAACTACAAATTGCAAGGAAGCTCCAACTCCCACCAATTTTCTGCAGGCACCAACCTACAGGAGGCTCCTACCTTAGCGAGCTACAACTGACTTCTATCAAGCTACAACTTGATATGGAATCACCAACTTCCTCACTCTTTCAATAAAAACACACGCTGATTTACCTTGATATCAGCTTTGTTCTATTCCTTCTTCACTGTTGTCCATCAACCTTCATATCTGCCTTATATCATTTCTGAGTCTTCACAGCATCTCTATCTTCTCTTGCTTCTTCTTACACTCTCTCTACCTCATTTATCTATTCTCTCAACTCTTTATGCATATCAATTTAATATCATTTATAGAGTTCACCTCATGACTGTTTGCATTCCACAGGGAATTCGAAGTGAACAGTCATGACTCTTTGAATTCTGCCTTCGCATTTCTTTATCCAGCATATTCAGAAAAATATTACAATATGTATACATTTCAAAATTACAGTGGGGTATTTATTTGCCTCCAGAGTCTTGCCTTTGCATCACAAACAATATAAAATCAATAAAAACATTTACATTTTCAGTTACAATACGGATTTCAAATCAACCCATTCAGTTTTGGATCACTGTGTGTTTGTCTTTTCTGTTACTGTCTCTGTCTTTTCCAGTTCTGAATACTTCTCCTGTTTTCCATGCATGTAGAATGCATTTCCCCACTTCTGTTACAAATGTGGCATCTTTATTTTACAGTGCAGAAGTTCTTCATATGGTTCAAAACCACTCAACACATACACACTACTTCTTCTATAAGACCAAATAACTTTCGGCATATAACCATAGACCTTTTTAACATAGAAAATAGCCTTTCGAGCCCACTTGCCGAAATTTTTCTATTTCTCGATGCGATGAGCCTCCTCCGATGATTTCCGATTGCGATTACACCCTTTGCGATTGTTCTGATGCGATTAATCGCAATCGTAAACTTCAATGGTGTGTTCCGCTGCTCTGCCTTCACGTCGATGCGATGGCCCCACACTGCATAGATATATATATATATATATATATATATATATATATATATATATATATATATATATATATATTGGTTCATATGTACTTACAACCTTACCTTTTATTCATTCTTCAGCTTTTGTCTAAAATCTCGGTGCAGTCATATATTAACCTTTTTCTTTTACATGGAGCCCACACTATAAAGGCACTCCGCCTTATTTGACTTTCCAATCCCAATCCCAACATTCCGAGATCCTCTTGTGTCTTTGGTCATCTGATTTCCGCCGATGCGATTAGCGAAGGTCCCACCATGCAATATTTCGACATTTCAATGTTATATGTTATCTTTCTCTTTTACCCATCGAACCACTTTAACAAAGGAAAATATTATATTTTCGTATTTGAATCTCCGCGGATGCGATAGTTCATTGTGGGCCCCACTCCGTCTTACTTTATGATCCAACAGTTGCTATTTACCAGGATCCAACTATTGCGATTGGATCGCATCATCGCAATCGCAACATCCAACAACACATTCCCTTACTCTGCCGCTGCACCGAGGCGATTAGAAATATCTGATGCGATTACTCACTGTAGATCCAATGACTGCCGTTAATTGGGAACAGACGGTTGTGATTAAATCGCTCAATCGCAATCACAACTTTCAAGTTGTCAATCCTTTGTTCTTTCATTCCGCCGATGTGATTAGAAATTGCCGATGCGATGAGATCTCCACCTTCGATCTTCAATCTCAGATAAGATCTCCGCCGTTGATCTTCAATCTTCCACTTTATCCTTTATCATTAAAACTCCGCCTTTCGCGTGATGCGATCACCGTTAGATCTTCACCAATCTTGATCCGACGGATATTGCGCAATTTAAATGTACAAAACTTAATGCTCAAAAATTATGCGATGTAAGTGGTTTTTGAATACCACTCATTTACACGTGTCCTCCAAATAATGATATCGCGCTCGAAAAGTGAAAACAGTTTACCACTTGACGAGTCGTGTGAACCCACTGGTATTGGGTTTTCAACACCGCTTTCCTTGCGGGCCCCACTCTAATTTCCTTTGTTTATTTGACTGAATCTTAGATATAGCGTTAAAGCTTTTGTAATTGTTTCGGTAATACATTTCTTAGATGAAACTCTTTTGTACCCAGCCTTCAGTGCATTATAATATACATTTTCCCTGTAGGACCCATGTACTTATATCATCGCATCACATCTCATCTCTGCTTCATTACTCTGCCTCTCTACTTCTTTCGCCGATTGCGATATGCGATCGCATCGCATCACATCTCGTTTACACTGCCTCTACTTTTATTCACTCTCTGCTTTATCCGCCGCCTCTGTTCCTTATTTGCCTTGTTTCCTTCGCTGCCTCTGCTGCTCTTTTTGCTGCCTCACTGCTTCTTTGCTATCTCTGCTGCTCTCTTTGCTGCCTCTACTACCTGCTTTATCCGCTGCCTCTGTTTGCTGCTGTTCCTTTGTGCTCCTTTGTCTTTCTTACTGCATAATTGCCTTGTTGCTGGTTCTTCTCTGTGATAGTTCAGGTGCTACTCCTGTCTTTTCCTTTTCCATCAATGACAATATTTCCAACAAAATGATATTCCAAAACTAGCAACATCAGATGCATAATAATTGGCTCAGTGGAAGAAAGACACAACAAAAGCCAAGAGGATTATCCTGGAGGGAGTTAGAGATCATGTGGTTTTGAATTTGCATGGAAAGGAGACTCCATTTTCAATGTGGAAAACCCTCACAAATCTATTCCAAAGCAGCAGTGATGTCAGGAAGCTGACATTGAGAGATAAGTTGAGGAATATTCAAATGGGAAAAAATGAAATTGTTGTTCAATACCTATCTAGATTCAGTCAAGTGAGAGATGATCTTGGAGAAGTTGAGGAGAATGTGCCATCATCTGAAATTGTGAGCTTAACACTCCTTGGTCTTCCAAAATCCTGGCACAGGTATCAGGATTCGATTAATGGAAGAGACAAGCTCCCAGAATGGGAGAGACTTTTGTCTGATTTAGTGCATGAGGAGATTAGAAGAAACTCTAGAGATGGTGTCACATCCAAAACTGGCGAGCAAGAAGACTTTGCTCTAATTGGCAAAGGAAATAATGTCAAAGGAAAGAAGACCCAAGGTGAGTTAGAATCCAACCAAAACCATGACAAGAATAAATACCTCTGTAAAATTAAATGTTTACACTGCCATGTGTATGGACACTATGTAACTGTTAGGTCCCTATATTACTAGTATAGTCCCTTATTATTGTTAGTGTAACCCCCTTATTGTTATTATTTTACCCCTATAACCCTCATATTGTTATTATTGTGCCCTTAAATTATTATTGTTAGGTCATTTAGGATTACATTGTGGCCCCATGGACTCCTATATATAAAAATGAGATTTTTTAATTTGTATCATCCAATAATTGTTCATTCATGTAATGTATTGGAGGTTTCCCCCTCGAAGTGGCTTATTTCTAAGGCGTTGATATCTCTTTTCTTCTATTTTTGGAGCTGGTTTCACAACATTTGGTATCAGAGCTTTGGATTCTAGGGTTTCACTGCTCCAAACAAGTCATCGTGGAATTTTCGCTATAAATTTTTTTCTACGAAGGTTCAAAAGATGAAATTTTTAGAGTGCGAAGAAGAAATCCCAAGGAGCATTTTCGCAAAATTTCAGAGCTTGGTTCGCAATATTTTCGGATATATGATCTGTGGAAGTTAGGGATTTTTGCAGGCTCCTGAATTTCACTTAAAAAGGTCATCGCAGAATTTTCGCTATAACTTTTTTTCTATGAAGGTTCAGAAGCTTAAATTTTTAGAGCGTGAAGATGAAATCCTGAGAAACATCGTCACAAAATTTCAGAGTTTGGTTTGCAATATTTTTGGAGATATGATCTATGGAAGTTAGGTCTTGTTCAGGCTCCTGAATTTCATCTCAAAGAGGTGATCGTGGGAAAATATTCATAACTCTCTCTCTGAGCATCGGATTGGAGTTCTGTTAAAAGTGACTGGAATTACATAAACTGTAGTTTCTTGTCTATGAATTTCATAGCCAAAGGAGCAAACAGTGATACGTGGCAAGTCATACAATTTCTCTCTACTAAATCAATCCATAATTAGGTCATTGTGGGAGATTGGACATAAATTTGCCTTGAAGAATCCAAATCGAGTTACACCTGCGACATTTGAAAGAAGCTTCATAGGACTACTACAGGGCCTAATTTCAGATATTGAGGATTTGCAAGTATAGAGATAAGTCAATTTCAATATCGAGCTCCTCAAAAGCAAGTAAAAGGTGTGTATTTTTTATTTTTTTACTTTTTATTTTTATTTTTTAATTTTTTTCCTCCGAATTGTAGAAGTCTTGTTTGAAGAATCAAGTTGAATTGATTCTAAAGGCATATTGTAGAATTGATATCAGTATTGGATTCTAAAATGACCACTAAAAATAATTCAACACCCATTAAACCTTTAGAAGGCTCTATTATGACTCATGAAGACAAAGAATGGCAACATGACATATCAAAATTACAAGAGCAAGTGCAACAAATTTCGCTCTTGCAAATAGCAACAAAAAATGACATAGAAGTTTTGAAGAAAGGCGTGGAAACTAAGATGGATGGTTTGAAGAAAGGCGTGGAATCTAATATGGATGGTTTGAAGAAAGGCATGGAAGCTAAGATGGATGGCATGGAAGTTGGCATGGAATCTAAGATGGATGACATGGAAGCTAATATGGAAAACATGAAGAATGATCTAAAAGCAGACATGGAAGGTTTGACAAAGTTGATACAAGAAATGTTTCCTAATGGTGAAAAGATAGTAGGGGAAACTCATGATGAGAACAAAATAAATGTTAATTGTGATTTCATAAACTCTAATGTTGGATGGAAGAACCACCATATTCCAAAAATGGATATGAGGAAGTTTGATGGAAAGGATCGTGTAACATGGATACTACAGATGGAGCAATATTTTGATCTCAATAATGTGCAAAACACACAAAAGGTATGCATTGCAACTTTACATTTAGAACAAAATACATTTGTATGGTATCAATGGATTTTCTCTCGTAAAAAAATTGTCACTTAGTCAATTTTTACGGAGAAAATGATAGCACATTATGAGGATACAAAGAGCAACACTTTCTTTAGCCAATTGATAAATCTCAAACAAAAGTGTTCAGTGGGAGAGCACATTGAGGACTTCCAAAAATTGAATATAAGGGTAACTGATATTCCAGAGGAACACATGATTGATCTCTTCATAAGTACTTTAAAGGATAACATCCAACATGAAGTTCATGTTTTGGAACCTGATTCATTAGAAAAGAGATTCAGGTTGGTAAGAAAAATTGAATGTAAAATTATGGCGACAAGGAAACCTACCACTCACTTTTATAAAGATGGAAGTGTTGCTACTCCTAGATTTCCACAACCTACAAGGTTGACACCACAACAATTGGAAGAAAAAAGAGCAAAATGGCTTTGCTACAGTTGTGATAGAAAATACACTAAAGGTCATAAGTGTGCTGAGAAGAAATTATTTTACATAGATTGTGAAGAGGAAGAAGAAAATTAACAAGAAGAGGATATACACCTGGAACCAACCTAAGAAGAGGAAGAAATGAGTCCGACCATATCGTGTAATGCATTGGCGGGAATTACCACTCCTCAAACTCTCAAGATAGAAGGACATATCAAGAAGAAAAAGGTAATAGTGTTGATTGATTCAGGTAGTACCCATAATTTTATTCATTGTAAGGTAGCCAAGGAATTGAATTGTTTCCTATACCCAGCACCAGAATGTCAAGTGATGGTTGCAAATGGAGGAACTATAAATTGTTCTAGAAAATGCCATAATATCAAGCTAACCATGGGGGAATATGTATTGAATAGTCCAATGCTTTCCATCCCTATGGGAGGTGCTGATGTTGTACTAGGAGTACAATGGTTAAAATATTTGGGGACGGTAGCTTTTAATTTTCAAGAACTTTTCTGGAATTTTTTCTCAGAAGGAAAGGAAGTCGAATTACGGGGTATTGTAGGGAAGCCAGGAAAGATAATAAGCTCTAATGTCATGACAAAGCTTCTAGATAAAGAACAATGAGGCGTAATTGCACAATTATGCTCACTAGAAGTTCCAACATCAAAATAATCTATTTCTGCAGATCTCCAAAAAGTCTTGGACAATCATTCCAAGGTGTTTGAAACTCCCAAAGGACTCCCACCTATTCGTGATCATGATCATGCTATTCATTTGATTCCAGGAAGTGTTCCTCCAAACATCAGGCTTTATAGATATCCTTATGTCCAAAAGAGCGAAATTGAACGTATGATTGCAGAAATGTTAGAGGCGGGTATAATTCAACCTAGTCAAAGTTATTTCTCTGCTCCTGTAGTATTGGTACACAAGAATGATGGATCATGGCGAATGTGTCCGGATTATAGGGAGCTCAATAAGCTCACCATTAAAGATAAATTTCCCATTCCTGTGATTGATGAATTATTGGATGAATTACATGGAGAAATTTATTTTACCAAATTGGATCTTCGTTCAAGGTATCATCAAATTAGAATGAAGATTGAAGATATTTCGAAAACAACATTTCGAACTCATGAGGGTCATTATGAATTTTTGGTCATGCCTTTTGGCCTTACCAATGCACCTTCTACATTTCAAGGGTTGATGAATTCCATTTTCAAACCCTTCATAGAAAATTTGTGCTAGTATTTTTTGATGATATACTAATCTACAGCAGGTCTTGGAAGGATCATGTTGAACATGTTGACAGGGTGCTCAAACTATTGCAGGAGAAACAATTATATGCAAAAACATCCAAATGTGTCTTTGGAGTACAAGAGGTGGAATATCTGGGTCATATTATATCTCACGAGGGTGTTAAAGTAGACCCTAACAAAATTAAAGCCATTAAGGAATGGAAAGTCCCCACAACCATAAAGAAATTGCGAGGATTTCTCGGGTTAACAGGGTATTATCGCAAGTTTGTTAAGAATTATGGGAGAATAGCAGCACCTCTAACAACATTATTGAAGAAAGATGCATTTTCATGGACTCCTGAAGCAACTAAGACCTTTGAACATCTTAAAGAAGCAATGTGCCTAGCACCGGTCCTAGCTACGCCAGACTTCACAAAAACCTTTATTGTGGAATGTGATGCCTCAGGAAATGGAATTGGTGCAGTTTTAATGTAGGAAGGAAGACCCATTGCTTTTGAAAGTCGTCCAATCAAAGGAAAGTATTTACAAAAACCTATTTGTGAGAAGGAAATGTTAGCAATACTGCATGCACTAAAGAAATGGCGAACTTACCTAATGGGAAGACATTTCAAGGTAAAAACTGATCATGATAGTCTTAAACACTTTTTGGAACAAAGACTATCTTCAGAAGAGCAACAAAAATTGGTCACAAATATGTTGGGTTATGACTTTGAAATAATCCACAAAAAAGGGAAGCTAAATGTTATTGCAGATGCGCTCTCAAGAAATAATGAAGATGTGGAAGCATTGCTTTGTGCCATTTCTATTATCCAACTAGATTGGATAACCGAAGCAAGAGATGAATTGAAGAAGGACAAAGAAGTGTGGACACTCATTCAAAAGTTGCAGCAAGATCCTCGTACATCTGATACATTTAGTTGGAAAAATGATTCCTTATGGTACAAAGTCACTTATATCTTTGTAAGAATTCCCAACTAAAACAAAATATTCTTTTGGACTTGCACACTTCTCCTTTAGGAGGACACTCGGGATTTTTAAAAACTTACCACAAAGTGAAGAAAGATTTTTTTTGGGATGGCCTTAAATCTGATATTCAAAAATCTATGGTGGAATGTTTGGTTTTCCAGCAGAATAAAGTTGAGACAATTAAGACCCCGGGTCTTCTACAGCCTTTATCCATTCCAAGTCAACGTTGGGAGGAGATTTCAATGGATTTTATCACAGGTTTACCTAAGTTCGAAGGAAAGAGTGTCATCATGGTGGTAGTTGATAGACTTACCAAGTTTGCACACTTTTGTGCATTATCTAATCCATTTAAAAATTTATGGACACAATTCAAAAGCTACATGGAAACCCAAGGGTTATTGTGAGCGACAGAGATCCCATTTTTACTGGAAATTTTTGGACGAAGTTATTTTCTTGTTTGGGTACTCAATTAGCTCATAGCTCATCTTATCATCCTCAATCCGATAGTCAAACTGAGATAGTAAATAAATGTTTGGAAGGATATCTTCGTTGTTTTTTATCTGATAAACAAACATAATGGGTCAAGTGGTTTCCTCTCGCTGAATGGTGGTATAACACTTCCTTCCATATTGTAGCAAAAATGAGCCCATTTATGGCACTTTATGGATATCATACACCATCCATCACATCATATTTAAGAGAAAATTCGAAGGTTCAAGCAGTGGAAGATCACATTGAGCATCAACAAGAAGTTCTCCAACTCTTAAATGATAACCTGAATTTGGCACAAAATCGAATTAAACAACATGCAGATCAACATCGCAGCGAGAGAAGTTTTGATCTAGGAGACTGGGTATTTTTACGGCTACAACCATACAAAAAAATGTCTCTCAAGCAAGCTAAGAAGGATAATAAATGATCGCCAAAGTACTATGGTCCTTACAAGGTGTTGCAAAGATCGATACTATGGCATACAAATTGGAGCTTCCTGCTTCTTCACGAGTGCATCCAGTTTTCCATGTTTCATGCTTAAAGAAGGTTATAGGTGAAAATATTCCAGTTCAAAAAATATTTCTAGAACTTGATGAGGAAGGAAAAATCATATTGAAACCTGAAGCGGTCACGGACACAAGAACTCGACAGCTACGAAATCGATCAATTTCAGAGTATCTCATCAAGTGGAAGAACTTAACCACTGAAGATTCTACATGGGAGGATAAGAATTTTATACAGAAGCACCCATAGCTACTCAAGCATTGAGGACAACACTTTTTTGAAGGACATGGGCATGTTAGGTACCTATATTACTAGTATAGTCCCTTATTGTTGTTAGTGTAACCCCCTTATTGCTATTATTGTACCCCTGTAACCCCCATTTTGTTATTATTGTGCCCTTAAATTATTATTGTTAGGTCGGCTAGGATTACATTGTGGCCCCATGGACTCATATATATAGAAAGTAGGTATTGTAATTTTTATCATCCAAGAATTGTTCATTCATGTAATGTATTGGAGGTTTCCCCCTCGAAGTGGCTTATTTCTAAGGCGTTGATATCTCTTTTATTCTATTTTTGGAGCTGGTTTCACAACAACAACCAAGTGTCCACATAAAAAATCTAGTAATGAACCTGTAGTAGCAATTGTAGGAGATGCTCTCACATCAAAATTCGAGTTGGATTTCACCCTTATTTCTTGCATTGAAAGAACAGTGAGAGGGAGTGAGCGGTACCTAGAATCTAATGCTTCATTTAATATGACAGAAAATAAGGAATTCTTCAGAAGCTTAGAGGAGAAGGACCTACAATTACACAAAGCTTAGAGATGATGGAAGGTATAGTACCAAAGGGATTGACACTATCACCTTTAATAGGATTCAGGCTCCTATATTCACCTAAAGGATGTAATGTATGTTCCTGGTCTGAAGAAAATTTTAGTTTCTGTAGTTGTACTCGAGGACAAAGGATATGATGTTGTGTTTAGTAGAGGGAAGACATATTTGAAGCATATTGCTACTGGACAAGTAAAACAAATTGGTGTTCGAGTTTAAAATATCTACAAGCTAGAGGTATATTTTTCCATGTATGTAGCCATACCTCCAGAAGTGAGGTGGGGGTGATGTATAGTTTAAGTCCCAGAGTTGCGAAGATTTGGGTAGGGTCCATAGGAGAGCAACAACAATTGTTGTATACTCTTCTCATGGATCATTACCCTTGCTATAGGGGCCCACAATATTCAGTAGCAGAAGGGTCAATGTTAGTTGATGAAGTCAGATCTTGGGAGACAATTACAACACAGAGACACAATTGATTAATTATTTTGGTTGCTTTTCAGTTGCAATTGTTACACTAACAACAACAACAATGAGACAAAGTGTTAGTTGTGTCACAATACATTCCTACAGAGGAGCAGGATGTAGACATCTTGACAGAGGCTTTGTCAAGAGGTAAGTTTGAGTTCCACAGGAGGAGTTCTTGTTAAGAGGGAGTGTTAAATTGTAGCAAGAAAATGCTTCATTTGGCTTGTGCCTTAGTCAAATGGAGAAATTCGAATTTCCATATCAACAGGATGACTTGAGTTTTACTTAGCATGAGTGACATGACCAAGTTATTTAGTTAAGTCAATCAATTCGAGTTTGTGGGAAAGTAGAGTTGTGCATGAGTTGATTGCTAAGATCCAGCAATTTAGTCATTAGAGGAAATTTCCACCTAAAAGTGGCCTCCTAAGGAAAAACAATAAAATAATAGTTAAAATAATAAAATAAGAGATGAATTTTGGAGGGAAAAGAAGAAAACTATTTTCTTTAATTGTATTTTTGGCTTATCTCCTTATATGTTTACTCAAATTTCAAGTGTAGACACTCGTTGGATGCAAAATTAAATTCCACATCCAACGAGTACCCATTATGAATAATTTTGAGAAGACCCACATTGATAAAATTGTAGATACATTAAGAAAGTGTGTTTAACACTTTCTTAATGTATCTGCGATTTTTATCAATGTGGTTCTTGAGGACGATTATGGGGAAGAGGTGGTCGTTCAACATCTAAACATACAGATCCTCTAGCCCAGCCCTATGACTTGCCTCTTCACCTCCTTACTGCCCACTTCGTTGATGAACTGGTAGTTGACCTATCCACTTGAATTATGACCACGCCTACTCATTCGTACAGGTTAGTCAGAAGCCCCTTCAAGGCCGTTTCTATGAATTTGAGGACCGTCTCTCTTCTAACACATACAATATGGTCCTTGTTGCTTCCATCCTTTGAGTTGTAGTGCTTTTTGTGGACCCGTGTCTGAGATGGATAAGTTAGGGTTTTTAGTGACGAAGCATCACATGAAGTCCAACATGGACTAGAATCGATAGATATGGGGACAACGACGCACGTGGTGGTTTCTCCGAAAAATCTGACACATATGTCGTCGATGCCAAACTAAGTTGCTTTGGGCAACTTGTGAGATTTGATACCAATGGTTGAACACCCTTAATTCGGGGCACTATGTGATTAAATGATCATGCTCGTCACATAGTGCATAAACTGTGACATGTGGTATGGCCTCCGTTTGTCTTCTCTGGGCCGTTGGGGTGACTGTATACAAGAAAGATGTAGGCTCCTCTCGTACACACAATATGGTTTTGGGTTCTCCCTTATCCATTTTCATGGGTGGAGCTGAGGGGTCTTCCTGGTAATATTTTTGTAGGGCTTGCAAGGCATCCCTATATCGTGACATCTCTGGGAAATGATGAGTATAATGCCCATATTGGTTGCATATGGTGCACACATGATTGGTGTGTAAGGATTTCCCTTGGTTGTTTGTGGTCTGTTCCTTTTTATGGGAATTCAAGGTTGTAATATTTCTTTCGCTGTGTAGAAGGGGTTTCAATTCTTCTAACTCCGGGCAAATATTAGTAGGATGACCTATGACATCGCGCAACACACAAGGTTGTAATGCCCCAGGTAACTTGGGGGTTTCAAATTTTTTCCCTTTTTTGTTATTTTTCTAGGTTGTGTTAGCTGGCGCTGCTATAGGTGTTTTATTAAATGCTATGACCTCTTGAGGGGAAATAGGGGTTATTCATGTAGAGGTGATGCCTGGACTTCCTAGCATGGTTGGGGGGACCAAATACCACACGTGTATTACAAAAGCCATATTTGGGAATGTCATAGTTGCCATGAATTGTTTTGACACAAAACCAGGTGGGGGGTATAAAAATGGGGTTTGCGAAATCGCACATGGTAGGAATCCCATGACAGTGGCTTTGACGTCCGTACTGCTAGTTTTTATGTCAAGGTTAGTTTCGGTGTTTGATGAAAGCATCATGCACACCGGTGCCCCCTTGCTTTCTGTGACTCCCTCTGGTATAGTAGGGGGATCTTCTAGGAATGACCCTAGAATGGATGATGGTTTGAATTGGCCTGGGAAAAATTCTGTATATCGTGTAAGTGGTTCAGTGGTTGTGTCTACATATGGTAGCACGACATTGATAGTGGTCATGGGTTTCTTGTTGTAGTATGTGAGCTGGTCGATGGTGATGATATGATCATCATGGGGAAACATCATTACCCTAAAGATGGAGGATGTGACTGCAGTCATGCCATACATATAAGTCTGTCTGAGGAGGATATTGTAGTCAAGTTGTGAATCTAAGACATGTTGAAGCCTCGAAAATCGTTGCTTCAAGCATTGGGGGAAAACCACCCGGTCCGGACCTTAGGACAACTCCTTTTCCGTTTGGTGTGGTGGCTCCGACTGGATTTATAGGACCAGCTTCCTAATAATAAATGGATTTTCGATGGAGTGTTTGTGTAGGTGAATAATGGAACTAACTAAATGAAATAATCTATCTAAATTAAATTATAACTTGCAAATAATTCTAAAACTAACCCGGGTATTAGGTATGAATACGACTTCAAGATTGTTTCAACTAAACAAATAACCATGAAAATATATTATTATTTAAAAGAAATATGTAGTATCATATAATGATAACTCTGTTTAAGAAATTAAACAGAGTTAGAATAATACATCGCATTCATAATTCTATATATATCATTTGCATATACTATGATAGATGAATATATCTATATCTTCAGAAATGATATGATAAAGAAATATTTGAGAAAAAAAGCATATATAAATGATAGAAAATTTCAAAGAGAATACTTCATTACATAAAGAAAATAACAATAAATTGATAGAAATACCAGATTCATTTAGATATTTTCTTGGTGCAAATTCGATATCCAAATCCTGCGCTTTAACTTAGAACAACCTCCAAGATACAAAAATGAAACTCTTAAAGATAATTCACCATAAATCACAAGATGTGATCTTTTATAAAAATAAAATAGTCAATGGAGTATAGAAATGTATGATCCAAGCCAAAATATTACAAATTCAGGACCCCTTTCTAAATGCATGGAAGGGGTTTAAATAGGAAATTAACAAAATAGATTATCTATAACCTATGCTAGAAACTATCATCGGAGATCCTAGGAAAGACTTGTGATATCAAATAAATTGATTCACTGAATTTCTTCTGTATTCAATGTGCTGAGGTGGCAGATTTTAAGCACATATTTAACTTCCGTTGGATGACTCAGCCTCGAATGCAACTGAATAGTGTATGTGGCATCGGATAGCTCTGGAATGATGTAATTTATGGCATTAGAAAGGCATTTGATTGCCATTTGCTGACTTTGTGGTTTGATCAAATATGTCCATAGGACATCCCATGTAATTTCCTGTATTTTGCTGATCTTTTGATTCCTGTTGATTATTTCCTGCTTCCATTTGGCATCAGTGTCTTTCATCCTTGGCAATTTACCTGGAGTACAATCTGAAATCAAATTAGTAGCATATAAGCTATCATTTACTAATTGTGTCAGATTGTTCATTATGGCTTTAGCCCTTGATGTATTACATTCTTCTTTAATTAACTATGTATCCCATTCAACAAACAAAATTTCTTTATGCCTTTCTTCGATCCTGGGAAGATTTGATTTCTTTCCTTGTTCTGAGTCTTGCCATGAAATAAACTCTGATATCTTATCATCTGCATTCTCAAATTCAATTCTGGTACTGACTAAATCATCAATAAAGGAAGATGTTATTTAACATAAAGGCTCTGCTTGTGCAATCTTTTGACAGAGATCATCTAATTGCTGAGACAATAGCTTATTTGTTTCCAGAGTTTCAATTTTAAATTGGTCAATTTTAGGATAATCCTTAAATTTATCCAATCTTGCCAGTTTTTTCATTTTGCTGCAAGGTTTGTAACTTGGACATCTCTTGGGACAACTGTTGTTGCTTATTCAAAGCTTGTTGATCAAGCTTTTTCTTTTCCACACTCAGTTGTTCTTCCAGCTGTTTGGCTCTGAGTTTTTCTTCTGGTAACTGCTGCTCCAACTGCATTATCTTTTGCTGATCATTTGTTGTCTTTTCTTCTAGCATTTCTATCTGTAAGTCTTTTTGTTTGATCATTTGATTGACTTCAACATCTTTATCTATAGTGGCTGCACTGTAGGCACCTGCATATTGTGATAATTTGGTAAGATCCTCTGAAGGATTTACCTCAATATTCTTCCAGACAATATTCATGAATTCAACTTGTGGGGATGAAAGTGGTTCTTGATCTGTCCTCCTTCTTTTCCTTTGTTTCCTGACAACATCCCTATGCTTAGGACTATAAAAGATATCTAGAGGAGGGATTTCTTCAACTTTCAACACAATTTCTTGTGATGGATGTTCAAGGATAATCTCCATATCTTGATTATTCAAACTATCAACTTGAGGATTATTTTGTCCTCCAATTTTCCGTTCAAATTGTTCATATTGTCTTAGCAATTGGGGAGTAACAATAATTTCAGCAGAATTTACCACTTTTTCTGTGGTTGTTTCTCTTTCAAGTTGTTCATCTAGCTTATTACCTGTATTTCTTTCTTCAGACTGCATATCAGTTTTGTTAACTATATTCTCCTTTTCTGTCTGAACATCAAGTTTGCCAGTTGTTCTGTGTATGCATATTAGCTTTGCCGGTAGACACTTCTTTTTTTGTCTTGCTAGTTGTGTCTTCCTTTTTGTTTTGTTTTGTTTCTATACTTTCAGCTTCTTGCAAAGGAATCCTTAGCTAGTCAAGAGGAGCTTTTAGCAGTCTCTGACTTCTAAATTGCATAAATTTATTCATATCCTCTGTCTGAAACTTGGATTTAGCCAAGTCATAAACTTGGGAAAATTTCTCAATAGAAACAAATAAATCATCGAAGTCATCTGGTTCATGTTCAAATCTAGCAATTTGAACCAAAGTTGTGAAATCGAAAGCTTCTTTATTCAGATCATACTGTCTGCCTGGAATAGTTGCAAGCTTAAGATCTCTTATTTTAATGACTTCCTTCTCAGCATGTTTGAAATCATTAAGAGTATAATTTCCACAATGAAAGGGAAAGGTAGGCCACATCAATTTCTTGGCATTATTTAAACATCTTGACATCCCTCTTTCTGTCAATTGGTAAGAAATTTCTTGGGCTAACAGTTTATCAGGGACATATAGAGGTAAGATATAGGGTTCGACAATGCTTCCAAAAACTCTAGTATAGGAAAAAAATTCTTCCCAAACCAATTGCCAATTAGGGATATATCATTCTTTGCCTTTTCAGAGAGTCGGGGAGGAAATTGGTTAAAAATGGTCTGATAGATAGGTAACATAAAGCCGTGACAAATCCTATATACATGATTTTTAAAATGGACCTTCCACAAATACTTATGGTAAATATGTATCTGGACATGGTTTTGAGGGGTCCATTTCCAACCTAGAATAGGAAATTCTGAATTGAAACACAGGGCATCTAAGATATAGGCACATAAATGAAAAGGGGTTGTATTTCCAGTATCTTTATCCTTTCTATATTCCAGAATTCTATTAGCTATCTTGTTAGAAAGGATAACTGACCAATCCATAATCTCAGAATTCAGAGTGGAATGAATCAGGGGTACCATTTGAATTGAAAACCTTGCAGAATTATCATTTCCGAAAATCCTACACATCATTGCAGCAACATAGCAATATGGGGGTACAAGAGACTCCACAGAGTACATACCTAATGCTTCATTTTTGAGTTTTTCTGGAGCTCATCTCCATTCCCTTATTGGTTCCGATTGAGTTTCATTGCCTGCGGCGAAATATTTAATGAAGGCTTTGTTATATATTTTTTGAGGGTCTGGCAGATGGTACATCGCTTTTATATCTTCTGCTCTTTAAGACCCAAACGTTGTTCCCGCAACTGAAACAAATGTTCTGTTTGTGATGGTGATATTATCTATCACCCATCGTATTACATCATAATAGGGGAATAAATTTTCTCGAGCTGCAATTCTGTGAAGAAAATAATTTGCAAGTGCTTTGAGAGGAGTCTCAGAATCAGAATTTGAGTCTTCTTCATCTGGTATTGTCGCCTTTACCTCTGTAATAGTGGGTTTTTCTACTTCAATCAAGTTATACAATTCTTCCGAGGAAAGCTTCCTGAGACCCTGGCATGCCGTATCTGTAACCAGCTTGATGTTGGCTGGTTTTTCTTTTGGCACTGTGGCAGTAGCAGTAGTCTTTGCAGCAGTAGCAGTTCTTGCTTTCTTAAATTTCTTAGACATTTTCTCATCTGGTATAATTTCACTCGCTCGAAGAATGAGAGGGTTGGATGTTCTATGGCTCTGCAAATGAGAAAAACCTTTCAGACGCGAGAAGAAACGAAGTTAAAAGAACAGCTGTGTGAAAAGATTTTATTAATGATCTCTAATTGATTAACCCCATATAAAACTTAAATGCCCTCCATGAGAGTCACATTTACGCATTCCTATTGGAATCGATCACCATAATTCATTTGATTTTATAATTAATGAATCGGAGATCGACGATATTGAAATGTTAATGTAAAACTTTCCTTTTGAATTTTTCGATTGCGATTAATAAATAATATATGCACGACGCAAACAACGATAAATAAAGAATAATTATCCATCGCATCGGAGGTTTTGAAAGGGAATCAAATGACATTTCATATTTTCCATCGATTTGCGATTGCATTGATAGTATATCACATCGGACATTTCCAAAGGAATTAAGTTGTACATGATTTCCGCCGATTTGCAATTGCGATGATGGTGGGGTCCATCGCATCGGAGTTTTGAAGAATAAGTAGATGTGATGTTGTTCCTCGGAAATGCGATTGCGATGAATCTCATCGCATCGACGTTTATGAAATAGACCGAATGAAGGGTATCCTTTTCGAAATGCGATTTGCGATAAGTTATATCGCATCGGAGTTTTTCAAAACAAATGTGAAACCATAGGAATTTACCGATTTGTGATTGCGATCGCATCAGAATTTTTAACATGAATACTTCTATTCTTTGTGCTGATGCGATATAAGACTTAAGTTTAATCGGATCAGAAATATTCAAGGTCACATGCATTTGTGGTATGCGATATGCGATGTATGACTTTTAAACAATGAATATTTTTATTATTTTATTTAAAATAATCGGATTTCTTCAAAGCCTTTTATTTCTATCTAAAAGGAAAGGGGACCTATTTCTAAAGGAAAATTTATTCTAAAATTTTTAAATGGGGAGGGTTGTTGTACCATACAACAATTGGCGATTCACTGGAAGAAACAATTATCTCTGAAAAAATAAAATGAACACTATATTTTAAGTAAGTAAAAAGTTTTAAAGATAATGAAAACTATCTTAGAGAAATTTAAATAAAATCTAACTCTGAAAAAGAATAAAAATCACTTACAATTTCTTTCTAATTTCTCAAGAATAAAAACATTTTTGGGTTTTCTCAAGCCTTGATTGGTTGATAATAATAAAGTAAGGGGCCTTTCCAATTTTAGCTTTTGTAATATACTCTATTATCATAGGCATTGCCTCTGCTGCCCACAAACGTTTATAGTCTCGACAGGGTTACCTTTTAACCATCAACCATTCATTGTCCCATCCAATTAAGATCACGACTCTTTAAAAGATAAATTCATAAGACATATTATCTCATGTTTTTTGTCTTTTACTTTTTTAATTTAAAAGCCATTGTTCTAGTTTGGTAGCCAGTTGATAACAATGCCACTCACTAGTTGTAATTAAACTGAACAAGCTGGTTCATGATGAGACCCCTTGTCTTATAATTATAAGCTATTACCCTGTTTTGGTATGTAGTGTTGGTAATGTCAGTTTTATTACTTCTTAAGATCGTGGTAAGCAGGCTCGTGATGAGACCTCTTATCTCTTAATTTTACATATAATTTCTTAGAATTACATTCTAAAAAATCACAATCTCAATGGATGGGGTGAAATGATTTTTCTCCTTAAGAATCAATGGATGACAATTTTTTAGAGTTTTGAATGCCAAAACTTGAAAAAGTCTTTACTTTTTATGGATAACCTTTCTCTTCTCAATAGACTTATAATGATTTACAATTTTCTCAAGGTTTCAAAATATTTTGCAAATGTTTTTAAACAAATTTTCAAAGTTTAATATTTTATTTTAACTACCCAAAAATTGTAATCATTTCCTTAAAAATTCTTATTTACACAAAGTAAGTATTTATAATATTTTCTTGAAGATATTTTCAAATAGTAAAAAGCCAATTAAAGACTATTAACAACCTTATTTACAAAATAAACAAAATTGCAGAAAGGAATATGTACAGGTTAGAAAGGGTTTCCTCCTTAAGAAAATAATTTGTTCAAGACAAGCCCATTCACAGGAAGAGATTCTCTCTTATTTGATAAGTCTTGCAATATGAATGTTGATGAGCTTATCTTTTCAGCAATCTGAAAGGGTCCAAGCCACATTTTTTGAAATTTGGTATGCTTACCCTTATCTTCATGTGCTTTGTCCCATTTCAGAACAAGATCACCAATTTGCAAAGTTTTGGATCTGGTGGAACTTGAATCGAAAGAATATTTTACAAGCTGTTGGTGTTTAGCATGAATGCTTCTTTCTTTCTCTTTATCTTCTTCTAACTTAAGAATTTGATCAAATCTCAACTGAATAGATGATGAAGGATTTTCTTCAATAAATTGAACTAGGGCTAATGATGGAAGAACTAGATTTGATGGTATCACAACTTCTTTTCCATAAACTAGATTAAAAGGTGAAGTACCTATTGAAGCTTTATGAGTAATATGATCAAACCATAGTGAAAGAATTAAAGAATTGTGCCAATTATTTTGATTTTGATCAATGGTATTTTTTATGATTTTGATGAGATTTTTGTTAGTAGATTCAGCTAAACCATTACCTTGTGGATAATAATTCGCTGAATATTTCAATTTGAAACCTATTTTGATTGTAAATTCCATTATACTATTTCCAGAAAAATAAGATGCATTATAAAAAACAAGAGCGTTAGGTACACCAAACCTGGTAATGATGAATTGATTAATGAATTCAATGATTGCATCAGAATTGGCTACCTTTAATGGAATTGCTTCTACCCACTTTGTGAAGTAATCTGTTGCTGTAAGGATGTATCTGTGTAGTTTGGAAGAGTGTGGTACTATTTCTCCAATAATATCAAGCCTCGATAGCTTAAATGGTTTCTTAATGTTTATTGGTTGTAGAGGAAAAGATGGCTTCCTTTGTCTTCCACTAGTAGTTTGACAAGTCTCGCACTTCCTTACATAGTCATGTGTATCTTTGAAAAGGGTAAGCCAATAATATCCAACATGGATTATTTTGTGAGCTGTGGTATCACCTCCAAAATGTCCACCTGCTGGTTCATCATGTAATTCCTGCAATACCTTTTTTGCTTCAATCTTTTCAAGACAACTTAATAGAATTGAATCATAATTTCTTCTGAATAACACATCATTAATGATTTCATAGTGTTTAGCCTTTAATCTTAAAGCACGCTTGTTCTTATAGCTGAGATTAGCAGGAGCATACCCATTTTTAAGTAAAAGATAAAATCAACATATTGAGATTCAGAATCTATAATACTTATCTGATTTACTTGAACAATATTATATTGATCTTGATGCTCTGGTATGTTGGAGGCTCCAGCTAACAATCTGCAAAAACCTTGTCCTCTAACAATTTTAGCTGGCTTAATATCAATATCATACTCTTGTAGAGATGTTACCCAATGAGCTCTCTTTTATCCTATTTCCTTTTGTATTAACAATTGTCTCATTGTAGAGAACGAGACAATAATATTTGTATATGTTTTTAGGAGAAATGGTTTAAAATGTTTGATTGATTTAAATACAACAAAGGCTTGTTTTTCTACATCGGAGTAGTTGAGTTCGGCTCCTTGTAGATTTGAGCTAAAGAAAGAGATTGGTTCTTCTTCTTGTTGATCATTAGGTTGTGTTAAAACAACAACATAGGATGTTTTAGTAGCTAAAGTATACAAAATAAAATGTTTAGAAAAATCAGGAGTATTCAATGTAGGTGCATTAATGATTGCTTGTTTGATTAAATCAAAGGCTTCTTTTTCTTTATGTAACCATTTGAAGACTGAATTTTTCTTAATCATATTCTACACCGGTAAAACTATTTGAGAAAAATCAGGAATAAATATTTTGACAAAATTGATTTGTCCCAAAAATGATTGCATGGATTTCTTGTTATGTGGTAAAGAAATATCATAAATTTATTTAACTCTATCAGGATCAATATATATGCCATCCTTAGACACAACAAATCCTAGGAGTTTTCCTTCACTAAGAGTAAAGAAGGATTTCTTTGGATTTAGAGAAATGAAAAATCTTCTACATCGTTGAAATATCTGTTTCAAATCATGTAGATGATTAGTTATTTTATTTGAAAATATGATTATGTCATCAAGATAAATAACAACTGATCTATTAATCAAACCCTTGAATGCTATATCCATGGCTCTCTAGAAAGTAGCTCCTGCATTTATCAGACCAAAAGGCATCTTTTGGTAGGCATAAATTCCCCATTTGGTTCTGAAAGTAGTTTTCAGCCTATCATCTGGATGTACCAATATTTGGTTATAGCCTGAAAAACCATCAAGAAAAGACATGAGTTCAAAACCAGCTACCTTTTGAAGTATTTGTTCCATTGTTGGCAATGGTAAGTTATCCTTTTGACATGCCTTGTTTAAATTTCTAAAATCAATGCAGAATTTAATATCTCCATTCTTCTTCCTTACGGGAACCATGTTTGGGACCCAACTAGAATGTATTACAGGAAAAATATTTTTTGCTTTCAAAAGTTTGTTCAATTCTGACTTGATTTGTCCTTCCAGATTGGGGTGAATTTTTCTTAACTTCTGTTGTACTGACTTTATATCGAAAAGCATTGGAATAGTATGTTGGATAACAGAAGTATCATAAGTTTTCAAATCCTCATAATTCCAAGCAAAGAAATTTTTGTACTTATTCAGAAGTTTGATGAAAGCTGACCTTTCCTATGATGTTAACTCGAGTCCTAAATTAACAATCTGTGGTTTAGACTCAGTACCAAGATTTACTAATTCAAACTTCAAAGTAGAACTTTGAAGTTTAGCATTAGTAACCTTTTTGAATCTATCTTTGATATCATATAAGTCTTCAAGTTTGACTACAGATTTGGGAATACGATTTTCATTGTCTTTTGATGTGTTTTGAAGATCATGATCACTTTCATCAATTATTTGGCCATCATAAGATTTTTCTAAAGTCAAGAAATTTAAGATATCTTCATCATGATAAAATACTCTCCAATTGGTGACATTATCCGGCACATAAGGTCTAAATATTAATTCAACTGAAAACCTATCTGGACTATAATCTTCAGCTGGGAGGAGCTTGGAAGCAATATTAGCTAACAAATCGGTTGCTGAATTCTGAGTTCTCGGAATAGAAAAAATGTTGAATGCTAAGAATTGAGTGGTAAGGTCTTGCACAAGAGATTTGTAATGTTTAAGATGCTCTGAAAGACAATGGATAGTGTTTCTTACTTGTCTGATAACAATTTTGGAATCACCATACACTTTCAGATACTTAACATTAAATCCTATTTCTTTATAAAGCCCTTGGATTAAGGCTTCATATTCTGCAGTGCTATTCGTACATTCAAATTCTAATCTACATGATAGCACAATTTTTTCCCCATCTGGATTAACTAAAATGCATCCTACTCCTGCACCGTCGTTGGATTTTGATCCATCAAAATATAAAGACCAAAATAAAGATTTATCTATAGGTTTATCTATAGATTGATCAGAAACATTAACAATTCTTGAAGAATCAGTTTGTGAAAAAATTTCAATTTGCGAAATAAAAGTATTTACAGAAAAAGGTGATTGTGGTGCTGTGAAATTTCCAAGAAATGATTCAGCAGAATAACCTCTGAGAATGTTGTTATTAAAAGCTACAGGTTCATTTGGTTGTTCAAATTCAGTTACAGTATGCATCATGTGTTTTTCTCGCTCAACCTTGATTTGATTTAGTTTCCCTTTGTAAGGAAGCCACATGTGAGAATAATTAGTGGCCTTGTAACCATTAAGCTTTGTAGACCAATCCCTGCTCAATATTAATCCATAAAACTTAGGAATATATGCAATCAATATATCAATTCTCTGGACTATCCTGGGATCAGAGGCTAACCTAATGGTGACTGAATTAATTTCTCCCACAAATTGCACTTTAGTACGATCTAATTAAACAATATGAACCACAGATTTCTGTGGTTAAATATTCAATTATGCACAAACTGAAGTAGGCATTATATTATATGATGCTCCTGAATCTATTAAGCAATTATGCAAATTCTTATTATAGATTTCATAAGTCAAAAGAAAAGGAGGTGTTTGAGAATTTGATCTTTCTCCAATAAGAACAGTATCAGTAGCATCTACTGTTAAACACACACATGGTATGAGAGAAAGATAAACAAACACAACAAGAAAATCAACACACAATGAAGGATAAGCGTGTAGCTCTCTTATTTTTCCATTGTACATGATGTACATTTATAGTACAATGGTGTGACTCTTGGTTTCACATTCCAAGGTCACTTGGACTCCATTGTGACTTTTCACATTCCACACCTACCCATGGAGGATTATGTGTTCCAAAATCCCCCCCCTTAATCCGAAGGGGTATGTGTGAGTCCAAGAAGAGAATTGTAATATAAATTTGCAAGGTATACATGGAAGCACTTGGGCTGAATCAACTCTATGAAATGTTGGAAAAAGGAGGTGGTTTAAGGATGACCACCAACACTGGAACACAATACTTGTTACAGTTCCCGGAACTCTTCCAAAACTGGCAAGAAGCTGAAAGCTTCTGCTAGAGGAATTGTCCCTCATAAAAAAGAGAGACCTTCAACCTAAAATAAGGGAGGTCTACAACCTGTGATGGTTTAAGGATGACCAAAAACACTGGAATGCTTGAAGAATTTCTTGGAACTCAACCAAATTTGGCAAGAAGCTGAAGGCTTCTGCTAGAGGAAGTGTCCCTCATATATGAAAGGGAGACCTTCAACCTAAAAGAAGGGAGGTCTAGAACCTGTGATGGTTTAAGGATGTCCACCAACCAAAGATGATGGTTTAAGGTTGTCCACCAACCAAAGGAATGCTCATGGGCATTCGTGTCTCTGGCTATATCTCTGAATCTGGAATGATGAATTGTGGCTCAGGCTTGCTTGAACTGCTGTGTCTCTGGCTACAACTCTGAACATGGAATGAGAGATTGTGGCTCAGGCTCGCTTGATATGACGTCAAAGCTTGTAGATGACCACCATTTTCCCCCCTGTCAAGGACAAGGTGAGATGATGGCGAAAAATCAACTGCAAGTTTGCTCAATATCCGTGAACATGTTCTGACATGTGACTTAAACATCTTCTTGGTTGCTGATGCCCATTGCCAAGAAGCGATCCATCCAAGATGAATCTTTGTTCTTGCAGGAGGCTTGTTTCTAAACCATCTGTCTGAAGAGTGGGTGTGCCGACCATAGTGCTTGCATGGATTAAGATCAAAACAATGATCTTTCATATGGCCAACTCGATCATAGTGTTGGAATTTTTCAATTTGCTGTTGTTGTGGAAGTGGAGCAGGATCTGGAACAGCTGCAGGTGAACTGTCATACAGGAATCCGGCACTCTAAAATATGATGGGCTTGGTGTAGTCTGTAATATGAAAGGACACATCCTTGTCATATCCAAGACCATAACTGTGCTTGTTGTGGACAAGCTCTTCCCAAGGTCTTATGATGGGCTTGAGAAGTGCAGGTTGAACTGCTGCATCTACATGTAAATTTTCTTTTGTGCAAGGAAATGAATGTGAATCAATTGCAACTTTATCTTCTTTATTCTGATGAGAGTCCTTCACAATATTATGAATAGAAACAATTTCAGAATGGTGACTCTTTCGCTGAAATTCATCTTGCTGAAGCTGAGATTCCAACTGCAAAAACTCAATCTTTTCTTGTGCATCTTGCAAACAACTTTGAATATTACAAAGAGCATTCTTGCTCATTTTTATCATGTCATCAACATTGGAATGAATGAGGTTATTCAATGAATTTAATGCCTCATTGATTTTATCCATTTTTCAACAACTTAGGCTAAAAAATAAAGGGTTTTAGCTTCAACCGAAAATGCACCCGTTTACAATGTGATTTAACTTAATTTCAAACAATTACAAATGAATTCAAAGAACTTCTAGCTATGGAAATCTCAAAGTACAAAATATTCTCCCCAAATGATGGAGGACCTCAAGGTATAGAATTGAATGTCTAACCGACAAGAAACAATGACTTACATCAACAATTTTTCCAACAACTCAAATTTACAGGAGGGGAGGGTGCAAGTGTGAGGGCGAGCTGTGTGTTGAGGGCTGGAGCGATAAGGGGAGGGGGAGCACTGTAGCAAGTAGGGAGGGGCTCGGGGTAGTGGGGTTAGGGGGTGGGGATAGGTGGTTGCATGGCTTGAGGGAGCCGTGAAGGAATAGGGGTTGCCATGAGCTGGTAGGCGTAGCGTTGAAGGCATATTTTAGGGAGCGTGAGGGGGTTGGGGAGAGTGCAAGGTAAGGAAGGGGTTTGGGTAGCGAGTGTGAGGCAGAGTGGGGAGCTTTGAGGGAGGATGCAACAAGCCATGAGGGAGGCAGAGTGACAAGGGGACTGCGTAGAGTGAGGGGAATTGGGTTGGGGTTTACACAGAGTGTAGGGGAGCGTATGTAAGATAGGAAGGTCGAGTGGAGGGGCCAAGTTGCCCAGTGATTTTTTTTTTTTTTTTAATTAAAACAGCAGAGAGCAGGGAATTGATTTTTCAAAAACAACAGAATTTCACAGATATACAACAGAGCAATATAATTTTCAGGAAATTTTCAGCAAAATAATTTTGCAGTAAAAAACTCATAAATCTTTTCCACTAAAAAAACCCAGAAACTTCTTCAGAAACTTGCAGAGGGCGATATAGCAGTAGAAATTAATAGGCAGAAATTTAGAAAACCTGCAGAATTTGATATGAACAATGCTGCTTTTCTTCAAAACTAATGCTACTCTTCTTCAAAACCACTTTCTGAATGCGGCAAAATGTCTGCTGCAGAAACTCTCTAAATGCTACAAAAATGCCAAGATTTTTTGCAGATATGCATAGGCCATAAACACAAATGGCTCACTCAAGGTTGAGTTGGTTATGAACGATCAGCTCTGATACCATGTTAAACACACACATTGTTTGAGAGAAAGATAAACACACACAACAAGAAACTCAACACACAATGAAGGATAAGCGTGTAGCTCTCTTATTTTTCCATTATACATGATGTACATTTATAGTACAATGGTGTGACTCTTGGTTTCACATTCCAAGGTCACTTGGACTCCATTGTGACTTTTCACATTCCACACCTACCCATGGAGGATTAGGTGTTCCAACATCTACTTTATCTGGTGGCTTACCTGATTCTTTGGCTGCTTTGGCAACAACACCACTTGGTAGAGGAGCAATAGGTGTTGAATTTAATTCTTTCAATAACAGCTTCCGTTGATATTTAAGTTTGCTGAGTTCATGTAGAGAGATATTCGCTCTGGTTTTCTTCATGTCTTCAACAATGTTATAATCCATAGGATTTGATACCACTGGAGTCTTAGATGTTGTTGTAGGAGGATTAGAAGATGATGGTTGATTTTGAGTAGGAAAAGAGGAAGTTTTCTTTACAAGGGTTTTGTCTTTAATATTCAAAGTTGAAATTTTCTTCTTTGGAGCTGTTTGGACAGGTTATGTTGTAGATTTACTTCTTGTACTTACTGGCATAGCTTCTTGTTCTTTTTCACTATCTGAATTAGGAAGAATGAAATCCCACATCCCATGTAATTCAGCTATTTCTTCTTCTTCTTCTTCTTCCGATAGCATAGGTGTATCATCTTCTTCATCTTCTTCTAGATCGGACTCTGCATTGGATATTGAATTGGGTGGTTTAGATTCAGTTTTCTGATTCCTTTTGAAATTTCTGAATGGCATTTTGGTAGAAGTTTCTACCACTTGTTTTTTGATTTCGATCATTTCATTAGACAAAGTCTTCAGAACTTTCTGTAAGCCTTCCATGTCATAAGGATCCCTGGGTGTCTTCTTCTTGGAATCATCTTTAAAGATGAATTTTTTGGATTTTTTGTCTTCAATAGCATTATTCTTATCCAAAGAAATAATCCGTCTTTCAACTGCAATTGCTTCTTTCATGTTTTCAGCCAAAGTAGGTCTAGCAGCTCTATCTACAAAAATTGCTATATTTGAGGGCAAAGCAGTTATATACCATTCACTCCTGACTTGTTCACTAGGTTTTGAGGTTGTAGGAATTTTATTCAAAAGTTTGTTGAATCGAGAATTAAAATCTTTAATGGGTTCTGCTCTCAAATTGGAGAGATCATTGATTAAAGTTGCTATTGATCTGTCATCTCCAAATTTGGTTAATAAATGTTCCTAGAAAATGTCCCAACTTGTAATAGATCCCGATGGTAGTGAAAAATACTAGGATCCTACTGCCCCTTGTAAAGTATAAGCGAATAACCTAACCACAACATCTTCATGTTCTACTGCATTTAAATTTACAGATAACATAAAGTTATTAATGTGTTCTTCTGCTTGTATACCAAGGTCATGACTAAATTTTGGCAGCCATTTGTCAGGATGATCTGACAAATCATGCAAAGGTGCAGGCATTTCAACAACCCCTGGATTAGTCCATGGTCTTTGTGCCATTGTTGGGATAACAATTGAGGGACTTGAAGAGACAATTGGTGTTTGAGTAGAGGTTGTTGGAATAAATATGCTCTTCTTGGTTTGAGTCTGGGAAGCATATGAGTGGGTTTGTGATGAAGAAATGATATCATTACTTG
Source organism: Pinus albicaulis (assembly GCA_034641835.2). NCBI lineage: Eukaryota > Viridiplantae > Streptophyta > Pinopsida > Pinales > Pinaceae > Pinus > Pinus albicaulis. The sequence continues at coordinate 1,410,086,144 of CM076570.1, read as the reverse complement.
ATTCTGAGGATGTTTTTCTGGTCTTAACTCGACTCGGTAAAGGAAATTCCTTTGGAGGAATACCCAGTTTTTCACTTTGTGACCTAGTGAGAGGTCTAGAAGAAACAAATTGTGAAGTAACACTACCTTCGGATATTTCAGACTCTTCTAATGATAATGAGAACCGTTGGAGTTTATGAACTAAATTTTGTATTTCAGGGGACTTCGGAGGTTTATTTTCTGACAGATCTAAAGTTGTGGTAGTGGGTGTATTGATGTTCTTCTCAGTTTCTTCCCTAGTGATTTGAGATGTAGAGGAAATTGAAGAAGGTGATGAGGGTGAATTTCTCTTAGAATGGCTTGTAGATTTGGATTTACTTGCCATTCATAGCTTAGGCCCTCCTTCTAGCGCCAAAAATTTTGAAGCCTCAAAAATCGTTGCTTCAAGCATTGGGGGAAAACCACCCAGTCCGGACCTTAGGAAAACTCCTTTTCCGTTTGATGTGGTGGCTCTTACTGGATTTATAGGACTAGTTTCCTAATAATAAATGGATTGGTGATGGAGTGTTTGTGTAGGTGAATAATGGAACTAACTGACTGAAATAATCTATCTAACTTAAATTATAACTTGCAAATAATTCTAAAACTAACCCGGGTATTAAGTATGAATACGACTTCAAGATTGTTTCAATTAAACAAATAACCATGAAAATGTGTTATTATTTAAAAGAAAGATGCAGTATCATATAATGATAACTCTGTTTAAGAAATTAAATAGAGTTAGAATAATACATCGCATTCATAATTCTATATATATCATTTTCATATACTATGATAGATAAATATTTCTATATATTCAGAAACGATATGATAAATAAATATTTGAGAAAACAAGCATATATAAATGATAGCAAATTTCAAAGAGAATACTTCATTACATAAAGAAAATAACAGTAAATTGATAGAAATACCAGATTCATTTAGATATTTTCTTAATGAAAATTAGATATCCAAATCCTACGCTTTAACTTAGAACAACCTCCAAGATACAGAAATGCAACTCTTAAAGATAATTCACCATAAATCACAGGATGTGATCCTTTATAAAAATAAAATAGTCAATGGAGTACATAAATGTATGATCCAAGCCAAAATATTACAAATTCAGGACCCCTTTCTAAATGCATGAAAGGGGTTTAAATAGGAAATTAACAAAACAGATTATCTATAACTTATGCTAGAAACTATCATCGGAGATCCTGGGAAAGACTTGCAATATCAAATAAAACAGATTCACTGAATTTATTATTTATTCAATGTGCTGAGGTGGCAGATTTTAAGCATATCTTTAACTTCTGTTGGATGACTCAGCCTCGAATGCAACTGACTAGTGTATGTGGCATCGGATAGCTCTGGAATGATGTAATTTATGGCATTAGAAAGGAATTTGATTTCCATCTGCTGACTTTGTGGTTTGATCAAATATGTCCGTAGGACATCCCATGTAATTTCCTGTATTTTTCTGATCTTTTGATTCCTGTTGATTATTTCCTGCTTCCATCTGGCATCAGTCTCTTTCATCCTTGGCAATTTACCTAGAGTACAATCTGAAATCAAATTAGTAGAATATAAGCTATCATTTACTAATTGTGTCATATTGTTCATTATGGCTCTAGCCCTTGATGTAGCATGCTCTTCTTTAATTAATTGTGTATCCAATTCAGCAAACAAAATTTCTTTATGCCTTTCTTCGATCCTGGGAAGATTTGCTTTCTTTCCTTGTTCTGAGTCCTGCCATGAAATAAAATCTGATATCTTATCATCTACATTCTCAAATTCAATTATGGTATTGACTGATTCATCAATAAGGGAAGATGTTATTTCACATAAAGGATCTGCTTGTGCAATCTTTTGACAGAGATCATCTAACTGCTGAGACAATAGCTTATTTGTTTCCAAAGCTTCAGTTTTAAATTGGTCAATTTTAGGATAATCCTTAAATTTATCCAATCTTGCTTGAAATATTTTCTCTTGTTGTTCTTTGGCAGTTTTCTCATTTTGCAGCAAGGTTTGTAACTTGGACATCTCTTGGGACAACTGTTGTTTCTTATTTAAATCTTGTTGACCAAGCTTTTTCTTTTCCACACTCAGTTGTTCTTCCAGCTGTTTGGCTCTGAGTTTTTTTTCTGCTAACTGCTGCTCCAATTGCATTATCTTTTGCTGATCATTTGTTGTCTTTTCTTCTAGCATTGCTATCTGTAAGTATTTTTGTTTGATCATTTGATTGACCTCAAAAACTTTATCTATAGTGGCTGCACTGCAGGCACCTGCATATTATGATAATTTGGTAAGATCCTATGAAGGATTTACCTCATTATTCTTCCAGAAAATATTCATGAATTCAACTTGTGGGGATGAAAGTGGTTCTTGATCTGTCCTCCTTCTTTTCCTTTGTTTCCTGACAACAACCCTATGCTTAGGACTATAAAAGATATCTAGAGGAGGGATTTCTTCAACTTTCAACACAATTTATTCTGATGGATGTTCAGGGATAATCTCCATATCCTGATTATTCAAACTATCAATTTGAGGATTATTTTGTTCTCCAATTTGCTGTTCAAATTTTTCATATTGTCTTAGCAATTGGGGAGTAACAATAATTTCAGAAGAATTTACCACTTTTTCCGTGGTTGTTTCTCTTTCAAGTTGTTCATCTAGCTTATTACCTGTATTTCTTTCTTCAGACTGCATATTAGTTTTGGTATCTGTATTCTCTTTTTCTGCCTGAACATAAAGTTTGCCAGCTGTACTTTCCTTCTCAGTATGCATATCAGCTTTACCGGTAGACACTTCTTTTTCTGTCTTGCTGGCTGTGTCTTCCTTTTTATTTTATTCAGTTTCTATACTTTTAGCTTCTTGCAAAGGAATCCTTAGCTGGTCAAGGGGAGATTTCAACAATCTCTGACTTCTGAACTGCATAAATTTATTCATATCCTCTGTTTGAAACTTGGATTTAGCCAAGTCATAAACTTGGGAAAATTTCTCAATAGAAACAAATAAATCATCGAAGTCATCAGGTTCATGTTCAAATCTAGTAATTTGAACCAAAGTTGTGAAATGGAAAGCTACTTTATTCGGATCATACTCTCTTCCTGGAACAGTTGCAAGCTTAAGATCTCCTATTTTAATGACTTCCTTCTCAGCATGTTTGAAATCATTAAGAGTATAATTTCCACAATGAAAGGGAAAGGTAGGCCACATAAATTTCTCTACATTCTTTAAAAATCTTGACATCCCTCTTTCTGTCAACTGGTAAGAAATTTCTTAGGCTAACAGTTTATTAGGGACATATAGAGGTAAGATATGGGGTTCAACAATGCTTCCAAAAACTCTGATATAGGTAAACCTTTCTTCTCCAAACCAATTTCCAATTAGGGATATATCATTCTTTGCATTTTCAGAGAGTCGGGGAGGAAATTGGTTAAAAATGGTCTGATAGACAGGTAACATAAAGCTGTGACAAATCCTATATACATGATTTTTAAAATGGACCTTCCACAAATACTTATGGTAAATATGTATTGGGACATGGTTTTGAGGGGTCCATTTCCAACCTAGAATAGGAAATTCTAAATTGAAACACAGAGCATCTAAGATATAGGCACAAAAATGAAAAGGGGTTGTATTTCCAGTATCTTTATCCTTTCTATATTCCAGAATTCTATTAGCTATCTTGTTAGAAAGGATAACTGACCAATCCATAATCTCAGAATTCAGAGCAGAATGAATTAGGGGTACCATTTGAATTGAAAACCTTGCAGAATTATCATTTCCGAAAAGCCTACACATCATTGCAGCAGCATAGCAATATGGGGGTACAAGAGACTCCACAGAGTACATACCTAATGCTTCATTTTTGTGTTTTTCTGGAGCTCGTATCCATTCCCTTATTGGTTCCGATTGAGTTTCATTGCCTGCAGTGAAATATTTAATGAAGGCTTTGTTATATATTTTTTGAGGGTCTGGCAGATGGTACATCACTTTTATATCTTCTGCTATGAAAGACCCAAACATTGTTCCAACAGCTGAAACAAATGTTCTGTTTGTGATGGTGATATTATCTATCACCCATTGTATTACATCATAATAGGGGAATATATTTGCTCGAGCTACAATTCTGTGAAGAAAATAATTTGCAAGTGCTTTGAGAGGAGTCTCAAAATCAGAATCTGAGTCTTCTTCATCTTGTACTGTCGCCTTTACCTCTGTAACAATTGGTTTTTCTGCTTCAATCAAGTTATACACTTCTTCCTAGGAAAACTTCCCAAGACCCTGTCATGCCATATTTGTAACCAGCTTGATTTTGGCTGGTTTTTCTTTTGGCACTGTGGTTGTAGCAGTAGTCTTTGCGGTAGCAACAGTTCTTGCTTTCTTAAATTTCTTAGACATTTTCTCGTTTGGTATCATTTCACTCGCTCGGCGAATAAGAGGGTTGGATGTTCTATGGCTCTACAAATGAGAAAAACCTTTCAGACGCGAGAAGAAACGAAGTTAAAAGAAAAAATGTGTGAAAATATTTTATCAATGATCTCTAATTGATTAACCCCGTATTAAACTTAAATGCCCTCCATGAGAGTCACATTCACGCATTCATATTGGAATCGATCACCATAATTCGTTTGATTTTATAATTAATGATGATCGTAAAATCAGAGATCAGCGATATTGAAATGTTAACGTAAAAATTTCCTTTTGAATTTTCTGATCTCGATTAATAAATAATATATGCGCGACGTAAACAACGATAAAAAAAGACTAACTATCCATCGCATCAGAGGTTTTGAAAGGGAATCAAATGACATCTCATATTTTCCGCCGATTTTCAAATGCATTGATAGTATATCACATTGGAAATTTCCAAAGGAATTAAGTTGTACATGATTTCGTCGATTTTCGATTGCGATGATGGTGGGGTCCATCACATTGGAGTTTTGCAGAATAAGTAGACGTGATGTTGTTCCTACGAAATGTGATTGCGATGAATCACATCGCATCAGCGTTTATGAAATAAACCGAATGAAGGGTATCCTTTTCGTAATGCGATTTGCGATAAGTTCTATCGCATCGGAGTTTTTCAAAACAAATGTGAAACCATAAGACTTTACCGATTTTCGATTGCGATCACATCGAACTTTTTAACACGAATACTTCTATTCTTTGTGCCGATGCGATATAAGACTTAAGTTTAATCGGATTGGAAATATTCAAGGTCACATGCATTTGTGGTATGCGATATACGATGTATGACTTTTAAACAATGAATATTTTTATTGTTTTATTTAAAATAATCGTATTTCTTCAAAGTCTTTTATTTCTATCTAAAAGGAAAGGGGACCTATTTATAAAGGAAAATTTATTCTAAAATTTTTAAATGGGGAGGGTTGTTGTACCGTAAAACAAGACCTCAATGTCTATAAGAACTGTCTTTCTGGCCAGGTTTACTGGGACATTTTGATAGAGACCGACGGGGGCTGAAGGGCGACGGTCGTATGCTCTAAGCATGAGTTCAGATGGTTTTAATTCAGGTGATTCTCAAATTTTCCAAACCGATTTGGACATGATACATGTGGATTATCCTTCATCGAAGATGCATCTTTGAATGGTGATGTTATGAACGAAAATCGATATTTGGAAAACGACTAGAGAAGGAAGCCTCAGACTTGCTTTGTCTAGGTTGAAAACCATTAGGCATGAATCAGAAGGGTCGATTGCACCTAATGCGGATAGTAAGGCTTTCCACTGTCTTGGGAATGATTAGAGAACTTCCAAAGTTGACATAGCAGGAGGAAATTGAGCTAAATCATTCACTATGTTATAGCTATGAGTAGCTTTAGAGCAATTTCCTGCGCACCTGGTTGGTCCCTAGACCGTTTTTGGAAGGGGTGCTATAAGTACTTTGGAGATAGTTAATGGTGTTGTAGGTGCACTCGTACTTGTACCTGATGGGTTGGTGTCTGAATGTGTATCATAGTTCCTATTCCTTGTTTGGAATAAAAACTCTTCTCCAACCATGTAGATATCATGTTTGCCTCCTCCAATATCGTTTTGGGGTGGTTGTTGTTGCTGGGTGGTAATCAATCCTTGGTGGGGGAAGGGTTCTTGCATTATAGTAGGTTGTTGAGTGGGTCCCCCTTGTCCTCGATTACCCTGAATTTTTTTCAATTCGGGGAGTTCAGGATAGTGGTGAGTGTAATGGCCATATTCACCACATATGGCACAAGAATGATTTTTCCTTAGACCGGGTCTCTTGTTTTTCCCTTTGGGGTTACTATTTGGCTCTTGGTTTTGATTTCGGCTGGGGTTGCTCCCAGACCAAGATCGCAGGGGGAATTGTTGATTACTGCCCCCTATCCAGAGTCTCCCTTTTTCTTATTCCTAGGATTTTTTTTTGCAGTATTTGGAGGATTATTGTTGTTCTCGTGGTCATAAGATTGTTACTGCGGAGCTCGGGATGGTTGCACTAGGTTAACTGGCGCATTGTTTTGTGTTGGTTGTGGATTTTATGTGGGGAAAGGGGGATATAGGTTCCCTTGCCCCTGATTGGTGTAAGATTGTTGGGGAGGCTCTCTTGTATCAACATTCCTAGCTGAGTACTAGTTCCCCTGTGAGGGAGGGTATGAGCCTCCCTGTTGTTGATGGTATAGTATTACCCTATTTGTCATATTCTGCAAAGGTGCAGACTTAATTTGATGGTAGCCAGGTTGTGATACGTTCTGAGTAGAATCATACAAGTATCTTGGGTATTGGATACTGATGCTTAGGTGACCTTGGGTCAAGGACCTGATCAAACCGTCTGTAGTATTCGACGCACATGGTAACTCTCTATATGTTTGCAGGTGTGGGGAATTTGGTAGGATATTGTAAATATATACTGACTGGGTGTAAATGAGTTCAAGTTGTTGGGCTTTGCTAATGGCGTCCTCCTCGGGGGTAGGTTTCTGCGTTTCCATGTCTTTTGAAATCTCAGCTATGAGGGTTTTCAAAAATAAGTCCAACAACACTCTATTGTCGAGTTTGGCTTTGCACAAACTACGACGTTGCCACCATTAGTAGATATGGTCCGATATATGGATGTCTGGTGTTTTCATAAAATGTGTCAGTAGTTCCATTCTCGAATCATGATGAATGGGTAGCTGAAAATAGGTGAGGAACACGTTAGCGAGGGCGCTATAGGTTCCATGAGAAGCAAAAGGCTGCTCAACATACCATTTCACCGTAGACCCTGTTAGGGTGCGTTGAAAAAGTCTTAGTCTAATGGTATCATCAATGATACTATTGGATCAACACCATAGGTGGAAAGTCATAATATGATTTCTTGGGTTTTCAACTTGCTTCGCTTCGAATTTTGGTATATATGAAGGGAGCTTCATGGGCATGGGAGGCCAATTAAGGCCATGAGCAATGGGGTCATTGGTTAACTTCGTTAGATCTTGAAGATTAAGTGATGCTAAGAAGGGTAACTACGTATTGAAAAGCAAGTATCTGAATGTGATGGTTTAGGGGAGGTGCCTGGGTAATATTACCTTGTGGCGTGCCCTAATGGATGTTTTGCTGATTCCCCGAAGGGGTAATTATCCTCTACCCTCTAGGTGTTGTAGGAGGGGTTGAGTGTGGTGACCCTACTGGGGTTTCCATTGGTGTGGTGTTGGGTGACCCTTGGGGGTTTCCAATCGCTGATGCCCTGATAAAGGATGAAAAGATAATGGTAGTATATGACGTCTAAATGGTGGGAGACCTCGCACCCCTCCCTCTAATGAGGGGAGGTCTAAGAAATGCCTAGATTGACGGGGTCCCGTTGGGTTTGTTATGGTGTCGACTAGCTTAATCTTGGTGATATTTTTGGTTTTCTCGAGGAAGGAAGATTTTTATAGAATCAAATACGATCACATGCATAAAACACAACAAAAAAATAAGAGGTAAGTTTTCCTTTAATTTAATGTTATGTGATCAAGAAAGAAAAAAATGTGGTTTTGTTTTTTTTGCGTATAATACTCAAAATCCTATTTAGACCTACTCGTCCTTACACTCTCAATGTAACTGGGACTTGTGAAGGTGTCTTCTGATGGGTACTAGGTCTAACGTCCTGAAAGAATTGGCGACGCCTTCCAGTAGTTGAAGAATCGACCAAGGTAATGGTATGAGGATCAAGTGATGTATGCACCATCACCTATAGAGAAGGATGCCTTAGTTTTGGCCACTAAAGTACTGCCATCCCACATGAACATTCGAGTCTTTAGCTTGTTGGTAATCAACTACCAGTACCGAGCACTAGATGGGTCAGGTAGCCCCAAAAAGTACCGCATGCACTGAGCCTAAGCTTAACCCCCTCTGAAACGGGTCTCTGGTAACACTAGGGTATTCGTTCCGTGGGCAGATAGATGGATTTGAATCTCCCTATAAATTCAACATCTATGTTTCAAAATGTATTATGACCACAACGGCTTATTGGATTCCTACTCCCGATGGTCCTAACCTAAACTATAATTTCTTTTGTGGCCCTTGTGGGGAGAATGTAGTGAGTTCAGTTAATGATATTTTTTAGAGAGTCTCAATTTTTCTTAGGGTGTGCCTTGGTGAAGTAACTTTAAGAAGAGGATAAAGGTCCCAACACAATGGGTTTTGTTTTGGTCCAATGCTTACCGATGCTTCGTGTGTGATTTGGAGTGTACAATCATAAGTGTTATGAGATGTGGATATGCGCTGATCCTTTACAATCCTTTTCTAATTACCCTATGTGTGATTTTTCCTTGCAAAAATACACGATGTGCGGATTATGGAAAAAGTACCGCACGCACTGGGCCTAAGCTTAACCCCCTCTAAAAACGGTCTCTGGTAATGCTACGGTATTCGTTCCATGGGAAGATAGATGGATTTGAATCTCCCTATAAATTAAACATCTATGTTTCAAAATGTATTATGACCACGATGAATTATTGGATGCCTACCCTCGATGGTCCTAACCTGAACTACAATTTCTTTTGTGCCCCGTGTGGGGAGAATGTAGTGAGTCTGGTTAATGATTATTTTTAGAGAGTCTCAATTCTTCTTAGGGTGTGCCTTGGTGAAGTAACTGTAAGAAGAGGATAAAGGTCCCAAGACACTGGGTGCCTTTTTGGTCCAATGCTTATTGATGCTTCGTGTGTGATTAGGAGTGTACAATCACAAGTGTTATGAGATGTGGATATGCTTTGATCCTTTACAATCCTTTTCTAATTACCCTATGTGTGATTGTTCCTTGCAAAAATAAACGATGTGTGGATTATGGGCCACTTACACCTTGCCTAGTTAAACTATGTTTGCACTATAGGGAGATGGAAAATCATCTTAGGAAAGTGTTCATGTGCATACCCAGGCTCACCATGAGGTGCAAGGGTGATAGCTATTACTTTCTTTCTTTTCGACAGTTTGGTCCTAGTCCCAATTCCTAATGAAATTTGAACTAATCTAATGAAAAAATTGAAAAATCTTGAATTAGCTAAAGATATGTGGATATATGGACCACTTACTTTTATGCTAATTACGCTATGTGTTTTGTATATTTTATCAACAAATCGTTTTTTCGGACAACATATGTGGATTCAGGGCCACTTGCTTTTTCCTACTTAAATTGTGTGATTTGCAAAAATAAAAAAAATAAAATCAAAACTACTTAGTTGCTAAGCTAAATTCTAGCAAGTAAGAGTCCTAATCAGTCATGAATTACAACAAAATAGTGATGGAAATATTTTTATGGGTTTCCTAGCACTTTACAACTGAAAAAATGGAAAAATACAAGCAAAAATTAGCTTGCTACCTACTGCGCGACTTATCTTCCCATATGCACAGTGCGCCCAACTGTCAGAGCAGAATGCGCGCGATCGGGCATAATGCAAAAAAAAACTCTTCCTCTATTGGGAAAAACTTCTCATTGATTGGAGATGTTGAGAGGTTGTAGTGGTGATTTGCAGCAAGCTGAGCAGGAAGAAGGACCTGCATCAACAACCACTAACTCAAAAGAAAGAATCTAGCAGAGTCGCCATTCATGTGGTAGTGTATTCGGCACATGGGCATACGAAATACACTTTTCTTAGTAGGCAGGTTGCTTACCTACATAATAGTCATAGACCAAAATGGTTTGTCAAACGTTAGTGGAACAAGTTCAACATGTAATAAGCTAAGTTAGAAAGGAACATAACATGCTACATAAAATATAAAAAAAAAACAAAAGTACATGCACAAGATACACGCTTAATAGAAAACACACTAATAACTCAAAAATGGAGAGCTTCTCCCTTTATTAGGTGCTGGTGGTAATAGAAGATATAATTATAAATCTCTTATAGTGGATCCTTAGAGCTACGAAGCTCCACTATCCAAGACAAAGGGGTATCTTCCCCTCAAGTTTTCCACAAGCCTCTCTTCCCTCTCAAAGGATGGTAGATCGAGCATGTGGTGAACTCATCTCTCTTGGACTAACATGTTTTGTGGCCAACAACTGAATCCTTCCAATCCTCCTGCTGTTGGACAACACAAGTTGGTTTTCTATCGAGCAATTTGGTCAACATAATAATGTGTCTCCTATTATTCTTCCCAAGGTTGGATTTTATAGACCATTTTCAAATTTTCATTCCTTTTCTTGGCCCAAGATGGATGGCGACACAAGAGTGGAGGTGTGATTCCTTTGTGTGTTGCATTAAGGCCTCAAACTGGCTCAAAGGCGACTGTACTTGGTTAGGTTGAGTGGGAATATTTTTAACCAAGTGTGTCAAGTGGATGGTGACATTCTGACATTCCCAGGACCACGCGACTATTGAAGGGATAACCGCGTTGTGCGCAACTATCGAAGAAAAAGCCGCACTGTGCGTGGTCCATAATTTTTTTTATTTTGACCTTCGGAAGAATTACATTTATGACTCTTCCTAATGTATTTATTCTCTAGAAACCTTTATCTGTACCTTCTGCTTGACATATTCTAATGTCTTTTTCTCGTACGATTTTCCAGTGTTAACACCTACCTATGTCTTTCTCAACAAGTGCTTTGAACTCACAAAATTTTGAGAACGTTTGGGATTTCTTCTGCATGAAGAATATCCAATAATTATGTATTAAATCATCTAGAAATATCACATAATACCTATGCTTGGCCGTTGAGGCTATCAAGAACGGTCCACACACATATGAGTGAAATATTTCAAGGATCGCTTGGACTTGACTGTCCTTATCATGAAAGGTGTCTTTGGTGTACTTCCCTAATTTACACCCTTTTCATGTGTCGCGTTTCTCTAGTGCACCCTAGGGAAGTCCTGTAGAAATATGATGCATGATATTCAAAGCTCCATGGTGTGAATGGCCAAGTCGCTTATGCCATAATTCACTGATGTCTCGGCTTTGCACCTTCTCTTCTTTCGTGCTTAAAGCAACACAATCTTCTACATCCAATTTGTAGAGGTTATTCACCCGAACCTCGTTGTACTTCACCTGTACCGTGTCTATGTGATGAAGGAAAGCATTTACTTTTCTAAATATCACTTCGTAGCCACACTCTTCCAACATATAAATTGAAACTAAATTATTCTTTAGACCAATAACATACCTGACATCTTTCAATGTGAGAGGAGAGCCAGACTCCCTCTGAACGGTAACAATATTGATGTTGGTTGTGCCATACCTTCCATCATCTCCCATCTTGATGTGCTTCTGGAGGTCCTTCTCCTCCAAGTCGCTGAAGAATTATTTGTTTCCATTCATATGGAATGAGGCTCCACTTTCCAGGTACCACACACTACCCATCATAGTTGTCACCATGCATACAATGAGTGTGAAACACAACTCGAATTGTGAAGAAGGATATTCACCTGCTGCTCCTCCTGAGGTTTATTCTCCTCCTTGTTGTGCGGACATTTCGTCGCATAATAGTGTCCCAGCTCATGACAGTGAAAATATTTAATCTTCGATAAGTCCTTCTTCTTACCTGCCTGACCATAATATGATTTGGAATGGGATGAATTCCCTTTCCATTTCTTTGCCTTTAAAGCCAAGGCACATTTCTCCTCATCATCATGCTTGGATGAGGATCCATATTTGGTGTTCTACCTTATCTCTTCTTGCACCATATCAAACCACAAACACTCCCACTCTGGTAGCTTCTCCTTCTCATTTATGAAATCCTGGTAGTTTTTCCAGATATTGGGAAGGCCTAGAAGTGCTAGGCTGATCAAATCATCTTCAACAACTGTTACACCACCACTTCCAAGCTCATCCCGACATTGGGTGAGCTTGGTCAAGTACTTTGGTATTGTGCCACCCTTCTCCATCTTGATTTTCCTAAGCTTGTCCTTCAATGTCAGCTTCATGTGGTCACTGTGGTTTTGAAACAAGTCTGTCAAGCCCTTCCACATTGCATACAGAGTTTTATTTTCATGGATGTTTGAGACAATATGATCTATAACCCCTTCCAGTCGGATCCTTCTTGCCTTTTCTACATTCTTCTTCTAGTTTTACATATCTTGAGAATCAGTTGCTGGAGGCTTAGGAATATCATTGTCAATGAATTCCTTCAGCTTATTATCTTCAAAAATTGCTTCCACTATGTACTTCCATGCTATGTAATTTGAGCTGCCCTCAAGGGAATACCCAAGTCTCAATCCATAAAACGACATCCTGATCCTGTTGCTTGTTCTGGAGAATAGATCTGCAAAACGTGTTCCTCCTTCAAGTAAAAACTTGTATTATTCTCTTCTATAGTGATTTTAGATTTGATACCATGTATAAATTCATTGTAGATTCAAACTGCTAATTGTAATTTGCTAAAATAATAAATTTGAATATACTCTACCAATTGCATAAACCAATTTAAACGATTGTGAAATCATGAAGAATACAAGAGAAATAATTTAATCAACACATTACACAATGATTTACTAGGGAAAGCCACAACTAAAAACTCCTCTTTATGTTTATTTCATTAGTCAGAAAATATGAGAAGATTACAAGGCTTTGCTCATGCTGGAGCAACCTCTGCACTATCTCTATCTGTCTCACTACTTCTTAGACAAGTCTAGGCCAATACTTAACCAAATTTTGGCTTTTCCATGTCCCTATTTCCTTGTGTTGTTTCCTTGGGTAATTATCCCCTATTAATTAGGGAAATCCCCATCCAATACTGCGAATCCATCACAGGCCTTCATTTGACTACATGCACAACCTATACAATTTGTATTATTATACAATTGATAATACACTACCCTTGAACTCCAATATCAACTAGGTAACTCTCAGTTCACACATGCATGAGTTATTTATGTTTGATTTATCAGTTATCTGGTTGATCACTAAGTAGACAACTCACTACTAGACCTCCCACTAGTTCCTCCAATAGTTGGAATTGGTTAAACTAACTTCAACTCAGATAAAATTAATTATTTAATTACAACTCAAAATAAACTCAACTAGGGCTCCTAAAAAGTAGGAGCCACTCTATATGACTAAATTTATACCCTCAACTCGAATTAACTAAACCAACTAAGTCAAAATAACTTAGTTAACTCATACAAGTTGTCATGAGATGTGGAATTACAATTTTCTTCTAATTTAATCCAAAATAAAATAAAATTAGAATCTTTCTTGGTGTCATTAACAATGTTGATGTGAAGGGAAGGAGAATTAAACATGAAGTATGGCTATGGTTACAATTAATTATGTGAATGGTAGTGTGAACAAATGGTCATAATAGATCCATGAAAGGATATAGTTTTGTTATTAGAAATAAGCTCTACTATATTAATGAACTAATAATTGATGTGATTGCATATGATCACTTTAGGACTGGAGGGTAGTTTAATTCTCTATCATACCTTGTCAACATGAATGTTGAGCATGGTACACATTTTGGAGAGTGATGAATTTCAATAGAGTTATAGGGTAGGATACTAATACGTAAATGGGGGACTTATAGCCCACTAAATCCACAAAACATGAATACTTTCCAGAAGTAAAGTATTTGTATCTAATCATAGTGTTATGCAAAGATCCTAGTCTTCAAAATGGATCCACAACTTTTTTTCTTAGTTGAATTGCACACAAACAACAAGTTCAGAGTGAAAACCACTCTACAAAACTATTTACGATTAGTGAGACATATTTTTCTCTAGTGTAACTTGCACACATCAAACCTATTGAAAATGCCAAGACTATAAAATTACTCTATCATTGAGATCTATATCATGTTTTAAATTAGATGAATTCAATTGGTGAGGTGCATATAGCCTTGAGCTCAAGGGAATTCCCCGTGTCTAGCCTATCCAACCACTAATTGCCTCCAAGAAATTTAATTTTTGGTTATTCTTTGCAATCAATTTTATAAATTAAGCTACTAAACTACAACATCTAGAACATGAGAACCATTGATATTAGAATTCATAGAGAAATAGATGAAGGATGTTTATCCACTATTGGTATTCACCCAATGCTAAGGGAAAATGATTGTCAAGTAAGAGTTATTAGATTTTTTCTGTAGAGTTCTTCATATCAAACCATGAAAATACAATTGGGCATAACATTCTATCAAATTCCAGTGGCCAAAAATTCATAAGTAGGTTAAGTATTAGAATAGTAGTCAAATATTCAGTTGTTTAGAGTCTGCCATTGAATTAACAACCCATGAAGAAATTGTGTTTTTTATGCATAATTTTTTCAAAATTATTATATTGAATTGACAAAGGAGTTTATCTTTGAACTATGTGCTCATACAAAAAAGGAAATCCATGATATTAGATATAACAATTAAAACACATCATAACACACAAGAATTTACCATAGAACCCCAAATGGGAAAACCAACATTTGAATGGTTGCTTAACCTTTATTTCAACAATCTCCAGTTATAGCATAGCTCATGGGTTTATGGCCATTCAATAATTTACACAACTCCTCTTGCTTTGCATTCTCTTCTTTTGGAAAAAAATGATTGTTTGTGAGTCACGTTACAAGGAGATATATGAGAGTTAGGATGTAATGGGAAGGCCAAAAGACTAACATTTCATTTCCCTTTTACTCCTTTTTTTTTTTCCTTTTACATTTAATTATGTTTTCATTTTCTTTAATTTATAATTTTTTGAACATAAATTGTCATTTTATTTTTATCTAATCTTCATTAATTTTGAATTGCACTTGTATGTACTAAGTCTTACAACCATTGATGTTGTTTGTATCCATTTCAGATCACACCTCTCCATTAAGAGGATTTTTTGGTCTCCAAAATCTTCTAAGAAACTAATGTTTGGATCAAAGTTCATTATATTCATTTCACTAGAGCATGAATTTCAACTTTAGCTCTTGGCTATAACTCTAGCTCTCGCTATAACTATTGCTTCAACATTGGTTTCTGGCTCACTTTTTATTGCATTACATAAACTTCCTCATTGACTCCTTTCTTTTATAAATATTCAAATCTAAACTCTTCAATCAACATTCACTCTCGTCTTTAGCATATGAGTCCTTTTTATTATTAGAGTTGGAGATGATTCATCTTGGTAGTTAGTGGTGTTGAAAATGGTTGTTATTGATGTGAAAGGATATCCAAATGAAAGAATAAATTACAAAGATAAATAACATATTCAAATACATTTCCAATGGTATATGGCACTGCCTCTATGTCCATAGGAGTGAGGATATGTGAAATATTTTTTCAATATGATCCAACCAAAGTGAAAGCTTGCCCCATTTGGATACCCTATCTTTAAAGGATTTTTTACTCTAATTACCTTACTCAAATGGGATCATACATTGTATGATTGGGAATATTATTCTAAGACCTTTCCAATTATATATGGCATGCGTTTTAACAACTCACAATTGAGGAGAAATTAATTTTTGAATATTCACTATACTTTCTTCCAATTGCACATTTCATCCCATACAATGGATAAGTTGGTCCTAAGCCAGTGTCCAAACACATTATATATAGGTGTGAAAATTATCATTTATAACCACTCAATCAAATCATTTGACTCTTTGTTTAGTAGAGTGAAGGAGCAAGTTTTTCTAGAATGGTTTTGGCACATCTTTCGAAGGTTTTTGGCATTGTTCTTGGGAATGGTTTATATTTTGTTTGAGGTTTTTTTTTTAGGTTCGAGTACAAGTGTCTTTGGAGGCCAAGTAGGTCGAGAGTAATCCCATTGAATAACTAGAATTGAGGTGGAGAAAAAGAGATGATTCAAGAGTAAAATCAACCTTAAAATGAGGCTGCACATAATGACAATAAGAATCCCACATTTTTTTATTTCCTAGAAATGTTTACCTTCTAAAAAATTGTTTATCAAGTGAAAAGACATGCAAACCATTTGAACACATTTTTTCTAAAAGAGAATGAAAATTTTGTATTATCACCATTCTGAAAACTAAGAACATAATGAATATTTCACCTTTAGGAGTTGTGATACCCCTATCAACACTTGATGTTTATTTGTGATTATCTAAGTTAGAAACATTGGCCATGGGGCCAAGACTGAACTTGAATGGCATGTGTAAATAATTGTGTATAATAATAAATAAATATTTTCTTCTTGGACATATAATGGGAAATAACACGTGAGTATTTTGGGCTTCTTTGCTATTAAAAAACTGTTAAAGTGGTTGAGTCCCAGATAGTGGAAAAAAATAAAGAAAGTGACGGATGTCACAAGTGTAACCTTCCATAATTCCCCAAGGTTCCAAGAAAAATAATTACCACCAAGAGACAACATAACTAGAGAAATATGTTATGTTGGTTGGGGAGATAAGGATAAGCATATGATTTTTCTATAAAAAAAAAATAAAAAAAAATCCTAGGTACAAAAAAGATGGTGTGAAGATCTTAAAAGCAGGACATTATTAAAATATGTTGAGGGGAAGGAAAGAAATATATAACACTGATTGAAGATAGTTTGGGAGACAACAGAGAGGCCTGAGGCTCAAGTGGAGTTGTTGTGGTTAAAACTCACTAGTTGGGAGGAACGTGATTGTTCCTACTATATTTCCAAGAGGATAGATAAGTAAGAGTTACTATAGTTATTGGTTATCATAATTGTTCCAAGAACTAGCGTCTCAGGTAGAAATTGTAGAATTGTATTGTTAGTTCCCCATAATACTAGTTTAGCCCCATATTGTTATCATTGTGCCCCATAGAAGCCCACTATTATTATTGTTGTTCCCTTGTATTATTATTTTTATGTAGGCCCTAATTATATTTTGACCCTTTAGACTCCTATATATACCAAGAAGGTCTTGTCATTTGAATCATCCAATAATTGTTCATTTATGTAATTTAAAGGGAGGTTTCCCCCTCGAAGTGGCTTATTATATAGTTTTTGATCTATCATTTCTTAAGGTTATGTGTTATTCTGATCTGGTTACATAACATTTGGTATCATAGCTCTAAGTTTTAAAGTTTTATTGCTTCCAACGAGTCATCGTGGATTTTTTCTATAAAAACAAATTGTGAAGCTTTAGACTGTGGAATTGTTACCACGTGGAGACAAAATCTTGATGAACATATTGTTACAATTTTAGATTTTTGTTTTCTATTTTTTCATAAATATGGTCCAAGGAAGTTAGGATTTATGTATACTCTATAATTCAGTCTCAAATAAGTGTCTCAGGGAAAATCATCATATGTTTCTCCTCGATCATAGGATTTGAATTTTGTAAAAAATGATTGAAATTGCACGAATTTTTATTTTCTGGGTACAAGTTTCTTGGCCAAAGGTTGAAACAATGAAATGTGGCATTCCATACAAGTTCTCTCTACTCAACTAGTCCATAATAAAGTCATCATGGGATATTTGGTATAACTTTATCTTGAAGAATCAAATCTTCATATGACTTGTGACATTGGAGAGGAGACACAAATAGATGCATCAAGACACAATTTCATACCTTTGGAGGTCGAAATCACATAGATCCAACATTTTCAAGGTCAACTAGATCGACAAGCTCAAAATCAAGCTCTAAAAAGGTGTGTATTTTTAAATTAGCATAAATTATGTTTGAAAAATCAGTTTGAAGTAATTCAAAGAGCATAGAAAATCATATATATAATTATCTGATTCCAAAATGACTTGAAAACAAAAAAATGATACAACCATTAAGTCCACATAAATTTGTACTATGATGCATGAAGAAGAGGAAGAAATGCAACATGATATTTCAAAATTGTGAGAACAAGTGCAACAATTTTTGTTCTCAAAAAGAGCAACCAAAAATGAATTGGAAGTGATGAATTTTAATATGAATGGTTTAGAAGTAAAAATAAAAATGGAAATGGAAGTTTTGAAGGATGGCTGAAAATCATAAATGGAAGGTTTTACAAATTTTCTATAAGAAATGATTCCTAGTGGTGACAAGGTATTACATGAAACTCATGATGAGAACAAAAGGAATGTGAATCATGATTTTAGAGACTCTAACTTTGGGTTGAAGACAAACCGCATTCCAAAGATAAATATGAGAAAATTTGATGGCAATAATTCAGTAACATAGATACTACAGATGGAAGATTTATTTAAATTACACAATGTGTAACAAACACAAAATTTATGTATTGCATATTTATATTTAAAACCCAATCTCTTTGTGTGGTATCAATGGCTTTTGTAACACCCTCTTCCGACATCTACGCAAGTAACTAGCCAACTAGGGTAAAAATGTGACAAGAGGCTACAAATATGAGATTCAACCTCCTAGATGACCTTAAGGAAGTGGAATCGACGGAAACACCAAAACACACCCTACACTGCATCATTGACACCCCCAGGGGATAACCCAACCTCCTAGGGCCCTGTTCCCTGAGAGGGGATTGATTTTATGCCCCCTTGAGTCTGAGAAATGAGCTTATAATGACAAGGGAGAAGCTATAAGCCCTAGAGACATGGGCTAGCCTTGTCAAGCTAGCGGCTTAGGCCCAAACAAAAAATTTTTGTGCCCGACTCCGAGATTTCTACCACATTTTCAGCGCCTGAGCCTAGGTCACCGCCCATAACTTTCTATAACTTCAGGAGAGGGTATAATACATTAAAAAAAACATATGGAAGCAATCACATCAACCATAACTCATCTAACCTCACCCAACCATGACAAAAATTTATTCAAACATTTGACAAACATAGTGTCTACATGTATGAAAAACATATTTAAACAAGGGTCTCTTTCTTATCTGAGACTGGCTAAGAATAATTTCTCCCCTACATCATAAGCTATCATACAATCAATTTTACCATAGATACATGGGATATTCATTTATATGCAAAAACATGAATAGAGCCATAGATCATCATTGATCGAATACATGCTCATAACCAACATAATAACAACCTAAATACCATGGATACAATAGCAATGAAATCCATACATAAACTAGTATATTTTCATAGTGAATACAAAATGAGTGAGCTCTTTACTACTGAATGTAAAAATCAACAGGAGATGGGACTTCCACATTCCACCCGACCATAGCTTGGTTGAACCAAGTCTCACTTCAGCCAATCACCCATGTGCCATATTCCAAGCATGCATGTGGGACTTTACCAAACACATCAATCAAAACCAAACCAGGGGTCCAGAGACAAAACATCTCAACCCAAAACTAGTGATTCCACCTCACGGTCGGACATCACTAACCATCACAGATTGGTCTCTATCAAAGCTTCTCCATGGCTCTAGAGTGTTTGTTCCAACCAAGGCTTCAGGACTAGTAACTCAACCCCAGCTATTCCTGGGCTCTAGAAAGTTTTTCCAACCAAGGCTCCAGTACTAGTAACTCAACCCACCTAGGGCTCAAGAGTGTTTATCCAACCAAGGCTCTAGGACTAGTAACTCAACCCAATAACTACTTGTCGCGTTCCAAAGCGTTTGTCCAACCAAGGCTCCATGAAATAATAACTCAACCCAATAGCTATAACAATCATGAGAGCCAACCTGGAAAACAATCAATGGAAATAAACACACAATCATCATGGCTATCCAAGAAATTTCAAGGCTAGGAAAATCCACATGAATACACCATGCATGAAAAAAATAGTGAGGAAATAATACCTGCAACTCGGTACCTGCACTCAGAAACTGTTGTAGATGTTGATCCCAATGTCCTCTTCCACTTTCCTGCTTTTCCTTTGCTTTCTTGATCCAAATAACGGAAGCATAGGGATGGATTTTACTCTTGCGTTGAGAAGGAAGAGGAGAAGGGGTACCTAGATGCACAAATGTTGGCCCTGAAGGGGGGAGTAAATGCTGAAGGTGTTGGGACAAGAGAATGCGGGTAGGGGTAGGGTGTAGGATAGGCAAAAGGAGGAGGCATGCCAAATCCGAGATACATGCTACCTGGAGAGGGAAAAGTGTCGAAGGGGCTGGACATGCCTGGAGGGAAACTGTAGCCCAGAAGAGGTTGAGCAGAGGTAGACATGGCAAAAGTAACAGGGGGAGACCCCGAACAGGCAGAGGAAGAGTTGGAGGGCAGACTCGGGGGAGGACTTACTCGAGGACACGAGAAGGAGTAAGTCGATCAACTGGAAACTGAGGGTGAAGGCCAAGAAGTTGCCGGGAAAAACGCCTTGGAGGCGCAATGATGACGTGAAGAAGAAAGACCGACAAGGGCAGCAAGGTGCAAAAGCAAGATGCGACAAGGGCAAGGAGGTGCAGTGTCGATTAATTTTAAAGTCTTTGCCAGGCGGTGTTAACCAGGAACTTCTTCACTTAGGGTCAGTGTGTGGCGTGCGTTAATTTTAATTGATTAAACCCATACATTTTAAGAGTAAAAGAAAAAGTGTGCTGCGTAATGGAAAAGAAAGCTGCAGTAAATAAGACTGAAAGAACAGAAAATTAACAACTAAGAAGGAAAAAATTGAACTCAACAAGGCGGGTCTCTCAAAACTAGTCTAGAAGGGGCAGAGCACGCTAACAAGAGGGAAATAGATCTAAGTTCCGGAGAGACTGAGATCTAATGGAGAGATCTGCTGGAAAGTGGTGCAAAAAGCAGCAAAGAGGCAGGGGCAAGGTTACTGCTAAAAAATAGGAGATCCGCTAAAAATAGGGGGGTTAAAGAGGTGACCCAAGAGATGAACCCAAACAAAGTGAAAGGCAGTGTATAGAAAGGGAAGAAAATATGACCTGTGAGGATCTGAACAGGAGGTAGCAGATCTGAAATAAGGATGAGACTTCTGGAAATTCAGACGGCTGAAAACAACAGCAAACTCTCCCACAAAAGTGGAGGGAACTAAAGCCCTAAGGGGAAATATTCCCACTTAGGTGAGTGAAATAGATCAGCAACAGGTCTGAACAGGTAGAGACAGAGGCTGGAAAACCCTGACAGAAGCCTCAGTGAAACCCAGAAAAAACGCTGGCAGATGGCAGAAAAAATTGCAGGTCGCAGGTTTGGGCCTGTGTTTAGGCCAGGTTGCAGATTTAGGGCAGAAAAGTGCGACCTCAAGGCCATGTCACACTTTTTGGGCAGATAAGTGCGACCTGCAGATCCAGGGCTGGTTGCAGCAGATTTCAGAAAATTTTGTCGTCTCAGCTGCGGCTGATGTCGGTCACCTGCGCAATAAGGCCAGAAACACACGAAAGTGAGAAATTTGAATGTTTGAGGGTTTTAGAGGAAAAAAATAGCATAAAAATAGGAAAAACAGAAAATTGAGGAGAAACCCTAGGGTCTGAAACAGTTGGATATGCAGGAGAATAGAAAATGACAGTGGTTGCAAAATAAAACCCGTGTGGAGTCGCCAATTGTTAGCATGAATTTTTTGTCGTAAAAAACTCACTTTAGCTATGCATATCAAGTAGCCCTAACATCAAGTATGGATGCAAAATATCTTTAAGTTTGCTACATAATATTAGATCTAAGCATAAAAGACATTAAGCAGATAAAATGTAAAATGGCTCCATGCATCCAATGAACAAGACAAGAACAATGTATAAAAAGAATCTTATATTATATTAAAGAATGGGGCACCTGAGAGGAAAACAAGAAAGGTGTTTTCTAGTTCTCCTCAGTGGGATGGGTTCTTGGAAGTCCTCAATGTTTCAGATCTAAAATTCCTCTCTTTGGTTAATATGGAAAACCCTAACAAACATGGAACTTAATGGGAGTTCAAAATGCAAACAAATGGAATTGGTGACCAAGAGTAGATCTAGTGTGATCTAATGCAATGGATGTGACTAATGAATGGGGAAAACCCTCCTATTTATAACAAAGTATTGGGGTGTTCTAGAACTCGGTGCATGCACAAAATATTATTAATCACATTCTAGAATCACCTTTTAGGAATATTTTATTATATTTGTTGGCGGGAAAAGGGTTTTTGACTTGGGTCAATTCCTTTATTTATAAATAACAAATAAATAAATGATTTATTTATTATTTAAGGGCAATGAGGGGAATATAATTAAGTAAATAATGGTTTACTTAATTATTTAAAAATGATTTAGTCAAATTTAACTATGAATAGTATTTAAATAATGATTTAAATAACTTATTCTTAGGAAATAATTAAATAAATAATGATTTATTTAATTGATTACCTTATTTTGGGTTAAATATGACTGAGAAATGTAAATAGATGTGGTGAAAGTGATTTTACTTGGGGTAAAATTGGTCTTACATGGTGTACTTGGGTTTATCTAACGATAATGGGTTAGATGACCAAAAAAATGGTATAACACTCCAAGAGCGCTCCAAGAATACTCTAAGTGCTCAAGAGTATGAAAGAGAGAGAGAATAAAAGAGAGCTCCAAAAATAAACTAAGAAAAAGCTTACCAACTGATCCTTAGGAGCCTTTTTATTTATGCGACCTATATTTTCTTTATTTTCCATTATTTTTCCTTCATTTTCCTCCTCACATGCAATCGATGACCTTTCATCTTCCTTTTCTCCTAATTTCTATTATTTCCATAAATAAAATGGAAAATAATGCCTCATGCCTTTTCCAAAGCCTTTGCCATTGCCTTTTCCAATTTCCTTAGCCATAATAATCCAAATGAGCACCCGCTAGGATGTTTTTCCCACCGTTTAGCTTGGAATATGTGTTCCATCGGCCGTGGTCTTATATATTTTTTACATGAATGTTTTTAACAGGGTTGTTACAAACTCTTCCCCTTGGGGGAACACTTTCCTCGGTGTTCAATCACACCTACAAACAAGCAAACTGCTGAAAACAAAATATATTTCCTATGGAGATTTATAACACAACTCGTCGCAATATTTATAATGAAAATTTGTGAACATGACAATCATATCGTTTACTAGAGATTTAGAACATAGATCATTACGGTATTTAAAATAACAACCACATGCTCATGAAAATTTTCTTCAACAAAAAAATAACCATACTGATTGTGGACTTTTATAAACTAGCTCGATACAATATTTACAATAATATACATATACTATTATACACATATACACGTTTTTTCAACCAACAAATAAAAGGGTATGATGCCCATATCAGCAACAAGGGAATCCAGAGGCTCACACCTCCACCCTCAAAGTAATACCATGATTCACCTCCTTTCCAGGAAGTTCAGAATCCACTATCAAAGTTAAAGTTGCATCCAATGTCCAACGCTACAATCCTGCGCCACTTTTCCTTTGAGTGAACAGTTACCGACTCATTGCTCTAGGGCACACTCACAATGTGCATATGATTCCATTTGGCATTGCTAATGAACAAAACAAATCCATTATGGCCTTCCCTTCTCTGCTACACAGTCCCTTGGGCAATCCGGTCACCCCTTCCGTGTCGTCACTCACCTTCCAAGTTCTACTGGCACTCTCATCCCGGGCAGCCCATCCCTTGGAAAGGCTTCCTCACATTGGAAGATAAAAAAAACCAAGGCATATACCTACCTAAAAATAATCATACCGGTCATATAATTCTCATGGAAATCAATGGATATTATTGGGTATTAGTGTCCCATAATGGCCCTGTTCCTGAAATGCTTTACCAACATACTGATGCATATTCCAATTCCTTTATTTTTTGTTGCCGTTGCTTGCAATCAATTTCAACCACCGAACCAGACATTTCCATACTTCATGTACCAAGCACATAATTTCCATTAGATTCAAAATAAATTGAAATAAATTCAAATCATACCTCATTGGTAGCTCGTTAATAAGGTACACTTGCAATCCTGTTTACTTCCTCTCACAACAAGTCAAATAGTTTGTTTGATAAAATCATCATGTATAAACATATCACATACGGTTAGCTAAAAACACAACCATCATATATTAAAATCATGATTCACATGCAATCATCGTAAATCATAATCATAAATCACATGTAACCATCATAAGTCAAAATCGCATATCACATGCATAATATAACTGAAGTAGAATATTGATACTTATCCTTCATCAATCCTTAGTTTTTCCTTTTTCATTTTGTACACACAGATAGCACGTATGTGTTAGTACAACCATATTAAAACAAGAGCATTTCTTCATGAAATTTTACAAACATATACTCATAGCATGAAATTAATAAAACATTCAAACAACTTGCAAACATACGATCCTAAATAGATCGACAAGATGATATAATCAACTCTCAAAATAGTCAAGCACAAAGCATATGACATAAGAAAACTCATACCTTAATGTATCTTAAGGGAGGCTATCTTATCTGCACAATCAATCTATATTAGCACAATATAACTTCATGACACATCAACTCAACCTAAATAAGGTCATGATATCCACAATAGTAACTAGCTAACATATTCACACCATAGACTCATAAACAGATGTTATTCATGCATAGCAATCACATATGCACAATTAGTCTATATTACTACAACACACTATCATAATTAAGTTGAATCATACCTGATTGTATTAACCATAACCAACGACATAGGCCAATCCAAGTAAAAATTATACATATAACATCAAGATCTTAATGCGATAACCCTAATCATCAAGTTGCTAGCATATCGCAACAAAAAGTTATATAACATGCTCATCAACCACATATAAAATAATCATCAAGTTATCTCATCATAAAACAACAATAGCAATGCATATAACCACATGTTACTATCACTCATGACTATTTGACACATGTGCATATAAATACACTAATCAATTAGCATATATCATGCATGACTAACCCATGCATGTACATATAACTAAACTGATTAACTAACATCTATCATGTATGTAACCATAACAACAATAAAATGAAAAAAATTTATATAAGTAACCCAATATTGACCATATGCACTCACTTGCCATGCATAACCAATCATGAACGACCAATGCATGTTCAACATATGCCATCTCACAAGCAAGCATACATGGATAACACCAAAGCATGACCAATATGTAACCATAGCATAAGAAATCCATGCATGTACAATATGTAGCAACATGTATGCAAGTGTGCACGAATAATACATAAGCAAGAACAACAAATAACCAGTCATACACTCATGAAAATATGTTGACAACAACATAATCAACACTTCCATGGTGACACCACTGCCACCATGGCCAACACAACACAGATGCAACAAGATCATATAGACCACAAGCATAATAAACACATATGAAACCAACATAAATGCATGACGAGCACATTGCCCATCCAGTCCAAAGGTTGAACCATGCTATGATACCACTATGTGGTAGCAGATATCAACCAAAGAGAATAGAAACCAAATACCACCATCATGCATACACGACAAGCACATAAAAAATAAGCATGAGGAACATATATGCAATTGACATGTATGCACAACAAAGACACATAGCCCAAGGAGATGGCAACCACGCTCTGATACCACTCTGTAACACACTCTTACCACATCTACCCAAGTAATCGACCAACTGGGTTAAACATGTGATGAGAGGACAATAATATGAAATTCAACCTCCTATATGACCTTAAGGAAGTGGAATTGATGAAAACACCAAAAACACACCCTACATTGTATCATTGACAACCCCAGGGGATAACCCAACCTCCCAGGGCCTTGTTCCCTGAGGGGGGACTAATTTGCTACACCCTTGAGTCTGAGTCACGAGCTTATAAGGGCAAGGGAATGGCTATAGACCCTATAGCTGTGAACTAGCCTTGTCAAGCTAGTGGCTCAGGCCCAAACAACAAATTTTTGTTCCCAAATCCGAGATTTGTGCCACATTTTCAGCCCCTGAGCCTAGGTCACTGCCCATAACTTCATGTAACTTTAGGAGAGGGTAAATAAAATTAAAAAAAACATATGGAAGAAATCAAATCAACCAGAAATGATATGACCCCACCCAACCATGACAGGAATTTCGTCAAAAATGTCACAAACATAACGTCTATTGGTATGAAAAAAATATTTAAATAAGGGGGTACATTTCTTATCTAAGAATGGCTAAGAATCATTGATCCCCTACATCATAAGCTATCATACAATCAATTTTACCATATTTTTGTAGAGGTAAATCCCCTCTGCGGACAGAGGCGATCCCTACTAGCCCAGATCGGGTCTAGCAACAATCGTATCACGCTAAGGCGCAGGTTCATAATTACAATAAACCAACTTGCGAAGAAGGCCTACCTCAAGTCCAACGCTGTTGTTCATAGAGAAGATGATGTTCCCGTTCCCTTGGTCCAGCAGATCACAATCCTTTCGCTTGCCATGATCGAACACCTGCACATGCAAGAAACACAACAAACACAAGTGTAAAACCCGATATATGCAATTATGTATTAGTCAGAGAAGACACAACTCATAATCATAATGAACAATACGAGTGGAACCATAACCAATAGTCGCTTATCATTAATTCATCAAAGGAAAATACAACCAGGCTCTGACGCTGAACTTTCCTTCGGCGGGTCGTCAGCGGAATACGTCTCAGTAAAGCTTGTCGAGAATGGGGACAAGCCTATTTCTTCGATCGTCAATCTCCTCGCTATGGATTTGGCACTATGAGGACTATCAAAGCTCTTGCAACATTCTTTAGGCTATGAAGGCTCTTGGAGATTAGCTTGCAAAGGGAAATGGCAAGATTATATAGATGGTGGAAGGGGAGTTAGGATCCCTACAATCATGGGATTGGCCCTATCATCAAGGAAGCTTCCATGAGAGGTGGAAAACTACTTCCTGTACATGGAGATCTAGAGCCAAACGTCCCAACTCAATTTAGAGACCAGTTCAGGAGTTGGTTAAAATCAATCTTCCGCCATTTATTTTTTAAAAACACCCTTTATTAAGCCTGGCGCGAGTGCGAATCTGAGACAGAGCGCCAATTGGCGCACCCTCTTTGAATAATTTCCCCCATTGGCGCGGGTATAACACAGGCTAGTCGCGCCAAGGATGAAAATGCTATTTTTAGGGTTTTTCACAAGGAGATGTCTTCAGGGAAATGAAAGTCCATGTCTAGGGGAATGCCATGAAAGTGTTTTCAGTTTATGTCACTGCTCACAGGTCACGGAATGAACCCTCCAATGTGCGGGATGGGGAATTGTAGGGACGGTGAAAAATTTCTGTGTAACAGATTCCCCCTAAAGCATGAGGCCCGAAAGAGAGAGAGGGGTGAAATGCTTTACAAGAACGTGTCCAACTGAAAACACTGTCGTCGGAAAACCTCCGTAGAGAAGTACAACTGATATCTCAAATACATGATATATATGTGGTATGGGCGCAGCCATCCATAGCAGAGTATACAATGATCCAGATCCAAGGCATGGACGCAACCATCCATAGCAGAGTATACTACGATCCAGATCCAAGGCATGGATGCAACCATCCAGTGAGGATCGATAAATAGACTCAGGTATGGTCACAGTCATCCAGTGAATGAGTAATGTAACTAATCATAATAATCCACAAAATCGTAGCTTGGATTCCAACAGACAAAATCCAGGGTCTTGCGCTCCATCTCGACCCGAACAAAGTACAAGTTCAAGCATGCGAATAAATGAGCTGAAGTCGAACATGCGAGAACATCGCCTGATTACCAGCCAATGATGAAAGCTGTTAACAGACGCGAGAGGTACCACCAATAATGACAATGGCCCTCAAGGTACTACAAGTACAATCTACGGCATGTGAATCAATGAGATGGTGTCGAACACTCGTAGAATCACTCGATCGGAGGCCAGTGATGAAAACCTCACGTCGAACGCGAAGAACCTACCATTGAGGCATGCAGGCTCCAAGGTACCAAAAGGGAGTCTCTAGATCATCTTCCTGGATAATGAGCTGAAGTCAACAGGAAGTGACCTTGATCGAAGGTGGGCCATAGTGTTTCCCAAATCATCGACACGAGACAGAGGAACATAATGTCTTTGTGAATCAGGATCAGATGAGAATCAGAGGAAGGTTAAAATTTGCAGAGGTCAACTTCTCTTGAACATATTGGTGGCACGACAGTGGATTTGGCAGTATTTGATATCAAAAGATCAAAGGTCATGATGACGAGGCAAAGAGAAGATGAGAGGTCAAAAAGGATTATCCAAACCCACGGAGGCAAGTGAAAAACGAGATGAGATGTCCCCAACCCGACACGAATGCAGACAAGTGCCATGTTCAAGAGCGACATACTGCTGACACGACATTGATGCTGGTTCCATTTTTCCCCACCATTTCTGGCGAGTACCCCAATTATTTTTGAAAACAAGCTTGAAGGGGATAGCATATGCTTGTAGTATAGGTCCGTCCTTTGGATGAATCCATCCTAGTACATTTAATGAGCCCTAGGAAGGAGGAACTCGAATATTGTCATTCTGACTGAATCCAATGTCATCAGGGTTTAACGAGTTTGACAAAGGAAGAACTTGACGTCTTTTCATGTTTAGAGAGTTTTAAAAGACAGCAGAAATGTAAACTCCAAGAGTCCCTTTTCGTAAATAGTTCCTCAGATCCTAAAAGGTAGAAAACTATGTCTAAGAAAACCTCTTAATCGCGAGAGGCTAGGGTATTCCTTTTTCGTAAATAATCTATCCCAACCCGAAAAAGGGGTAAACGTATACTGGGTAGATGTCGTTTCGTGGCCACTTTAACGAGATTGAAACGACAAGGGCCTCGGCAATCTTTTCATGTTTAGAGAGTCAGAAAAGAGCTGAAATATGACTCCAAAGTGACTTTTTCATTTTTTTACCGAGTCCGAAAAAGTATAAAATACAACTCGTATCACTGTCCAAGTCGTGTAAAAAACTTGTCACTGCACATAAAAGCAAGTGTAAAATCCATTTTCGACAAAATATATTAAAATACTGAGAAAAATGACATTTAAAACTTAATTTTTGACTTGAAAAGTTATAAATAGGCTTCAAATGGTAAAACAAGTTACTTTTACTTTTTACCTTACTTGGAGGGCAACAGTGGTCTGTTTGTGTGAAAACTTGCGGCGGTGATTGTGACTGATCCGGGACGTCATTTATCTCCTCGTTTGTTCTAGGTAAAAGGCGTTCCCTTGAGCTCCATTTTAATCCATTTTTTATTTGTTTCCATTGTACAGTCGATCTCTGGAGGAGACTTTTAAAAATTTTAGGGATCCTCCATTGGCGCGGGTATCGGGCACGGATCCATGCCAATGGAATTTTACTCACAAAGGGGTCACGCCAATGGCACAACATAATTTTCCGCTTTAGATTTCCAAACAGTGAGGCATCCATCTAGATTTTCAAGCATGACAGAGATCTAACAAGGGTTTTTTTATCATGTTGATGCAGGTAACCAAGCACAATGGTTATTGAATGGAAGGAGAGGGAATATGGGGAGGAAGATGAAATGGCTATGGAAAACGAAGCTTGTATGAATGCAATTAAGAACTGTGGACTCAAAAAATTCTTCCTTACTCCATGTTTACGAGCTCAACCTGAGCTGCTACAGTACTTGGTCAGCATATGGGACGAAAATGAGGAAGTATTTCAACTTCGGGACCAAGTGTTGGAACTTGAGGTTTCCGACGTATATTTCATCACCGGGCTGTCACGGAGAGGCCCAGTACCCATTCTGACGGGCAGAAGACCTTCCGGAGAAAAGATGGAGCAAGTAATGGTGAGGGTGTACCCAGGGGCACGAACCGGATCGGGAAGCGGGAAGGTGGAAATCCACACTGTCCGTGATCTAGCACTCAGAGTGGTGCTACACACCATTACGTGGGCTGCAGGATCGCAGGCACCGCATGAAGCGACCAAAGCCCAACTCATACTAGCCTTCGAGTGTATGAACCCCACATTGTTTGATTGGGCTATTGCAGTGACGAGAAATATCAAGAGGCAGCTGACAAGATGCAAGCAAGTCAAACTAAAGAAGTTTGGCTACGGTTCCATTTTGATGTCGTTCATCCTGGAACGACTACCCATTTTCCAGGGCCAAGGGGCCATAGTTGCTGAGCCAGTACCAAGAGAGCCGAGGATGGCTCGCTGGGCAGCACTTATGCCCAGGTCAGGAGGAGGCCATTAAATGTCTTGGAGGCCCGAGTTCTTTGGGTGGTTACAGTGACAACTGATCATGGTCGAGGATTGGCCCTATGCTGGGATCGATTTCACCGGAGATCCCGATCTTCCGCTCCTGGAGGGGGAGGATTGGGATGAGGAGTTGGGTATGATACTCTTTTTTATTTTTTATGTATTTATGATTTTTTGGGTAATACATGTCCGTTCTAATGACACTTTTATGTGTATGCAGATGTCGGCCCAGAGAGGTCTGTGGGCATGTCGCCCATTGCGCGGAGGACCCATGTCGCACATGACCCTCAGGTTGAGGGTGGTGAAGGTGGCGAACTGATCCAGAACTTGGAGGGCATCACCCGGGGGATCTCGGACTATGCACGGCTAGCAGATGTTCCGCTAGCATACCAGCGACACACTGTGGGGGTGCCTAGTCGCCTCCATCGACTACTGAGACGCTTAGTGCGTGCGGTGGCTTGTTACCATGAGCACCATGCAAATTAGACATCTAGGGCTTTTCCTGAATATTTTTTGAGAGACATGTCGTCTCCCGCTGTATTAAGATGAACATGTATATTTTTTGATTTCATGTGATGCACACTATGTAAACATTTTGACACACACACACAAATATATATATATATATATATATCTATATATATATACCTATTTCTGGATGGATCTCTTTACATGTGATGATGTTCTTGTTTATGCTATGAAAATGTCTAATACAACGTTATCTTGATGCATCAGTTGCATAACAAATGACCCAATGAAAAAGTTCACATAATGTATCTAATCACACATTTTATTTTTATGCAAGCTTAAAAGCACACATGAAAACACACATGCAAACTATGCTTGGAAATGAGTTTTATTTTTATGCAAGCTTAAAACACAAACTATGCTTGGAGAAGACGGGCATGCCCCCAGCATGGTGTCTCAATTCGAGGTACATGCCCCCCAAGCTTCAGTCCATAGGAAATAGAGTGAAGGTTGAAAACATAAGAGATTTGAACTAAATCTATCAAAACTCGAATTGAACAGGCTTGTGTTTCATTATTTTAACGAGGTTGACACACTTAAAAGAACTGTCCTCGTAACAACTTGTTTCATTGGTTTAGGAGCTTGGCACAAGAAGAGGAACTGTGCTCCGGTGAGCTCAACGAAGGAGACTCAGGAGGGGGATAACCAGATCCATCATGCTCTAGACAATCGGACATTGCCTCCAGGCTAGGCATGAAGGAGGAACGATGGTGTCCATCGCTCCAAGGCAGCTCCTCAAGAGACATTGTTTCAACAATGGGTTCGTCAGAAGGGAAAATCTCTTTAATAAGATCAGTCGAGTCGGCCTCGCCGAGCCAGGGGGATTGAGAATAGATATCTAAAGCCATGATCGAGGGAGCATGTTGAGAGGGAGGAGGATCGGATGCGGCGACGATTTCACAGTAATTAATCTCTACTGGAGTTAAGGGCATCGATTCTCCAAAATTATTCACCTGTTCAGGCGAAGGGATGATCCATGGGTCGTTAGACCTGGAGACCATATTAACTTGAACGGTGTGTGGTGGCGACGCGGGAAAAATACCCATGAGGACGGGGTCCTTGAAGAGACCGGGTCCTACACTGTCAGGGGGATTAGGGAACTTATCCACGTAAGGAACGTTGTTCTCAGAGGTGGAGGTAAAGAAAGACAACTGATCCACATTAAAAAATTTTCCCTCATGAGGAAACTTAAGAAATCGAAAGAGGGTGGATGGCACGCATAGCATTGCGTGAGTCCAACTGTGGTCGAGAAGCAGGTTGTAGTTAAGCTTGGCGTCAACCACTTCTACTTCTACATTGATTGTCTTCCCCTGTAACGTAATCGGAAAACTCTCGAGAACACCCAGGGGTTTGGATTCTCGACCATAGAATGCCTCTAAGGCATTGGGAGATGATGAAAGCGCTGGAGAGCCAATGGCCTTCCAGCAGGCGGACGACATGATATAGGTAGAAGCACCTTAATCCACAACCGCCCTATGAATGTTAAGACCGTTGATCCCGACTTGGATCACAAGAGAAATTTGATGTGGAAGTCGGGGGGTAAAGTTTTCTAAGTCGAAGGTGAGAAGACTAGAATCGGCGGGATCGATTCCACCGATTGCAGACAACAGAGCTTTCTATTGTGAAGGGAAACTTTGAAGGACTTCCAATGCGGACATAGCAGAAGGCACCTGAGCCAAATCCTCAACAATACTGTAGTGCTGAGCGGCACGGGCATTTGGATTGTAGGAATACCTTCGTAGAACACCTTTAGAAGGTGGCCTCACAACAGGTTCAGCAGTAGGCTTCTCAATTTCCAAAGATCCGGAGACAGGTGGAGGAGGTGGGCCATCCACAACTTCCTTTCCAGCTGCCTGACGCGATCCAGCATAATCCTTCGAACACGTAGCAATTGAGACAGGTGCAATACCATTCATCATAAAGACATGGGACCCAAATGGTGCATATGGTGGCGGCTGTTCAACCATCTGGGTCTGCTGAGATGGGAACGATTCTTTAAGAACTGCCGGAGTCCCTTTAGAGCCTTTGAGAAGTTGACTAATTTCAGATCGTCTGGGATAATCCTTAGTATAATGATCTCCTTCACAAATAAGGCAGGGGTACTTCGGTTTACGTTGGGAACCGTCATTAGTACGAGGTTTAGAAGACTTTGACTTTGGGGCGTCGGGTTTGGATTTTCCTTTGCCCTTCTTTTACCCTTTGGAGGCCTTTTCCGTAGGATTAGCCTGAACGGCGTTGAACTCTGTAGTTTTGCCAGAATCTGGAGGGGTGGGAAGAGCAAAATTATTGGAAGAATTAGACTTTTGCTTCCCATTCGAAAATTTTCGAGAATTTTGAGACACGGAACCAATAACACCATCCACCGTTGGGGTAGGTGGAGCTTTAGAGGTTCCCAGGCATGGAGCATCAGTCAAAATATCATACAACGTGCCAGACTGAGAGTATACCAGATCGAGATACTGGGCACGCGCAATGGCCTGTTCTTCAATCACACATGCCCCCATAGCAATATCTTGCGCGATTTTGTTAACGAAGGATGTGGTGAACCAATGAGTTAGTAGTTGATCAGGTATATCAAACTTGATCAGCCTACAACGACGTTGCCACTCATGAATGTGATCAGATATGTGGGTGGCTTTATCCTTCTTCAAGGAAGTCAGGAGATGCGTCCCGGCTTCGTAGTGAACCGATAACTGGAAGTGAGTCAGAAAAGCCATTTCTAAAGTATTGAAATCCTGAAGGATGCCATGGGGTAGTTCAATATACCACTTAGTGGCAGCGCCAGTCAGAGTGTGCTGGAAGAGACGTAGACGAATTGAATCATTGACCCAAGAATTAGACGAACACCAAAGATGGTAAGTCATTACATGAGCTTGCGGGTCCTCTCTAGCTTTACCCTCAAACTTTGGGTAGTCGCCGGGTACCTTGGTGGGAACCGGAGGCCAATAAGGATTGTGAAGAATCGGATAATTGGTTAATTTAGAAACGTTCGGTAATTCCAAGGTAGCCAAGAACGGAAATTGCGGATTGAACGACATGTCAGGCCCTCGATAAGGACTGATACCTGTACTCCGTGCTGGCTGGGAATATCCTTGCCCCCATGGGTTCTGTCCGGCAGGATTCTAACCGTAGGGGGTATAGGGTGTATAACCAGTCTGATTCGGTTGTTGGTAGCCAGTGTACGGGGCTTGATAACCAGAGTATGGACCCTGATTGTATGTCGGCCTTGTTTGGGCAGCCTGTGGATTCGGCTGCTGAGTATAGGTGTTGCCGAGTTGTTGAGTGTAATAATTGGAACCCTGGGGCTGGTTATAATTCGGTCGGTATTGAGAATGAGAATAATAACCGCCTTGAGGTTGAGTGGGTTGCTGATAGGTGGGACCTTGCTGAGCCTGATAATTAGGGCGCAGCGGTTGATTCGGCTGCGGCATTGAATAAATCGGCTGTTGGGCAGGGTTGACAGAGTGTGCAGGCTGGCCTGATTGGACAGGCTGACCTGGTTGAACGGGCTGCCCTGGTTGAACAGGTTGACCCGGATAAAAATGTTGTGCCAGTTGTATAGGTTGACCTAGCTGTTTTGGAACACCGGGTTGTGCCGGATGGACCGGTTGGCCTGGTGAAGGAACACCGGGTTGTGCCAGATGGACCAGTTGGCCTGGTGGAGGAATGGAGCTAGGTGGTAGCTGGTAACCAGTTTCACCTGCAACAGGACCATAAGATGATCCTGGCTGATGTGCAACATTTGGAGCAACAGGATACTGAGGTTGCATGGGTTGTGAAGGCCAGACTTGCCCCCCAGGACCGTATACCGGCTCGGGTTGGTACCCCGGTTGATCTGTGAGTCCTTGAGGTTGCCCCGGTTGGACTCCAGGAAGAGGCTGCACGAGTTGACCTGAAGGGTTGTAATACTGTCCTTGCGGATCGTATAATGGCCCCTGCTGGCCTACAGGGTAACCTTGCGGGTCATAAGGATAGCTAGGCTGGCCCGAAGGTTGGCCTTGCGGGTTATAAGGCTACCCAGCCTGGTTATACGGTAAACCTTTAGCATGAAGTTGAGCCTCAGGAGTGGGTAAACGTAGAGGATTCCCGTACTGATCGTACTGATATGGAAAAACGTACACGGGCGTACCATCCTGTGCATAATGCGAAAAATACGAGCGGTTGGGATCTTGAGAGGATTGTCCGACCTCAGGGTTCGATTTTTGTAGGGACAATCGATACTCCTCAGGAGAAATGTTCTCCAGCATAGCAGAAGCTATATAGATGTCTTCGGGAAGTGATGTGGTCCTTACGGATTGAGTGGTAACAACAGGTGTAGATGCAGCCACACAAACAGTGGGCCTGACGGGCACAGAAGTGAATTGAGGGGATTACGTGATAGGTGTCCTAGGAGACATCCCCAGTGAAGGAACAACCGAACTCACAGAAGGAGCTAATACCCCCATAGAGGCAGCGGTGGCGATAATCTGACCTAAGGATCTATACCCTGCTGGTAGTGAGGGACCGGGCGAAGACATAACAGATGATCCGGGGTTGTCTTCTGGGAATAGCTTCCGGGTTACTTCTGGGAATAGATGGTAATCTTCACCAGACGTGGGGATTTCCTCGCTGGGAGAATGGCTAGATTCACTCATATTTGAACCTACCGCTAGATCTCGTAATAGACGGCGAGGACTAGGAGGAATAACAACAACTAAAAAAGGCGAACCCGATGTAAGAGGAGGGAAATGTTCCCCTACTCCAAATCCAGACCAAGGGTCGAAAAAGGGCCAATTGAACTCAACTGGTCCTCCAAAGGGAAGCTCAAACAGAACCGGTCTCCCGTCGGGAAACTTGGAAACAATGGGCTGCTGCGGTTCAGCAGAGGATTACGAAACCTTTGATGAATCATCGGTATATGGACTACCAGTAGACGAAACTGAAGGTTCCGCCACTGTGACAGTAATGACGAAAGGAGAAGATCAAACACAACACACGGGCTGAAAAATAACCAAGGCACACAATCAAACGGCCAACAAGCAAAATCTAACAGGGCGTGTGATCGCGGGTGATTTATTTTACGACATTGAAACTTAGAAACTTCACCGCTTCATGTTTTAAGAGTCGAGAAACGGATGAAAGATGACTCTATCTCTTTCAGTTTTGAAGCAAGTGTGAAAGGACAAGCGCTTGGTGATCTTTTCAAATTTAAGGAGTCAGATAAGATCAAAATGACTGCTCAGGAATACTAGGCAAAGGGTGTACCAAATAACCATGAACTGCAATATACACCTTGGTTTCTAAAATGAAAGAGAAATCAACCAAGGAGTTAACGTACGTGTAGGAAATCTCCCCGAATGCTGTGTCCGGTGTATCACGGGTATAGGGCGGCAGACTCGACTTCCTGTGGATAAAGGATAGAAACCTAGTGGGGTCTCCCTTTATATACGCGACGGTACGGGGAGCACAAGTCCGTACTGGTGTTGTCTAAAGCCAAGCGGCGAACGACAACTACTAGGTTTAAAGACGTCGAAACACGTCTCTAGCCTAGACCTCTAAATATTTAGTTAATGTTTCAATGCTGCCTTAGTGTAAATTGAATAAATTTTAATGTTTATCTTCAATTATGTTTCAGTTTTCAGGCCCTAGCGAGTGTTATGTCTCAAGATCGCCTAAATGCACACTACATGCCACAGTATATCATTTCATTCGATGAAAGCTAATTACGAGAGAGTTAAGAGCTTTTCACACAACAAAAAAATGATCAGACAACAACCAATGACATCTCTAATGCAGCTAATGGAAACTAAAAAAATTTCTTTCAAAGTTACTAATCACTAATAACACCGAAAGGATTTAATTCACACTAACTAATCCAACGCAAAAGAGATTTTTTTTGTATTTTCAATGTTCAAGAGCAGAACGCACTAACAAAATGAAAACCAACAAGACAAGCAATTTGAGAAGCAAAAGCAAAAGAGGAAAACAATCAAATTTCACTCAATGCAAGCTCACAATCAGATCTCAAATCGACAAAAATTCTCTCAAATCAAAAGACACCCAAAGACTCAATTGAACCATGTAATATAGGCCCAAAACGAGACAAAGTGGAATTTGAATGAAGAAGAAGCCAATCACTCGAATAATGCAATAAAATGATGAACAACCACCAAACGAATGCAGAGAAGCAATCACAAGGTTGACTGAACAGATAAACACCAAAAACTCCCAAGGGAGGCTCGACGCACAATAGCACCTAGATGCCCTAGGGCTAGAATCGACAGAAAAGGGAAAACAACCAAAGGAAGAAGGTTGCAGTCAGTGAAAAAAGGCTCCAGAACACTCAAGCAGTTGAAAAAACAAGACCAAACACCCAGATCAGTCTCAGAAGGCTCAAAACACAGTAAACCCTGGCACCTTACAGTATTGGTGCAACTGTAAGGTTGAAACTAGCACCAGAATAGAATTGGCACGAGTAATACACTGACAACATGCGCCAGTGGGCGCGACTGTAACATTGAAAAGCGTGCCAGCCGAGTTTACTATGGAAAAATAAAAAATAAGCAAGCCAAGAAGCAGACCAGTGATGTTGGAGCTTAAACCAAAAGCCAAAGACACAAAAGAACCAGCCAAAAGAGCTGATCAAGAAAGCAAAGTCAAGAATTGACTGAAAGACAAGACAATACTCCAAGTGTTTAATTCATAAACTAGACTGGAGATTGACTGAAGCAGCATTGATCTACTTTCGCTAATGCAGAGCAAGAGCATTTCGAAGGCTATTTGGCTAACTCCAGGCTCCATTTGTAGTTTATAAAGAAAACAAAAAGCTAACTCAGCAGCGGAGTCGCCAATTTGTTGTAGAGGTAAATCCCCTCTGCGGACAGAGGCGATCCCTACTAGCCCAGATCAGGTCTAGCAACAATCGTATCACGCTAAGGCGCAGGTTCCTAATTACAATAAACCAACTTGCGAAGAAGGCCTACCTCAAGTCCAACGCTGTTGTTCGTAGAGAAGATGACGTTCTCATTCCCTTGCTCCAGCAGATCACAATCCTTTCTTTTGTCATAATCGAACACCTACACACGCAAGAAACACAACAAACACAAGCGTAAAACCCGATATATGCAATTATGTATCAGTCAGAGAAGAC
The DNA here is from genome assembly GCA_034641835.2 of Pinus albicaulis. Lineage (NCBI taxonomy): Eukaryota > Viridiplantae > Streptophyta > Pinopsida > Pinales > Pinaceae > Pinus > Pinus albicaulis. The sequence continues at coordinate 1,410,048,028 of CM076570.1, read as the reverse complement.
ACAACTCATGATAATAATGAAAAATATGAGTGGAACCATAACCAATATTCGCTTATCATTAATTCATCAAAGGAAAATAAAACCAGGCTCTAATGCTGAACCTTCCTTTAGTGGGTCGTTAGTGGAATACGTCTTAGTAAAGCTTGTCGGGAATGGGGACAAGCCTCTCTCTTCGATTGTCAATCTCCTCGCTATGGATTTGGCACTATGAGGACTATCAAAGCTCTTGCAACATTCTTTAGGCTATGAAGGCTCTTGGAGATTAGCTTGCAAAGGGAAATGGCAAACTTATATGTATTATGGGAAGGGAGAGAGGATCCCTTGCCAATCATGCTTATCGCCCTATCATCAAGGAAGCTTCCATGAGAGGTGGAAAACCACTTCCTCTACAGGGAAATCCGGATCCAAACGTCCCAACTCAATTTAGAGACCAATTCAGGAGTTGGTTAAAGTCAATATTCTGCCATTTATTTTTAAAAAACACCCTGTATTAAGCCTGGCACGAGTGCGACTCTGAGACAGAGCGCCAATTGGCGTGCCCTCTTTGAAGAATTTCCCCCATTGGCACGGGTATAACACAAGCTAGTCGCGCCAAGGATGAAAAGGATATTTTTAGGGTTTTTCACAAGGAGATGTCTTCAGGGAAATGAAAGTCCATGTCTAGGGGAATGCCATGAAAGTGTTTTCAGGTTATGTCACTGCTCACAGGTCACGGAATGAGCCCTCCAATGTGCGGGATGGGGAATTGCAGGGACGGTGAAAAATTGATGTGTAACACATATATACATAGGATATTCATTTATAGGATAAAACATTAATAGAGCCATAATTCATCACTGATCAAATACATGCTCATAACCAACATAATAACAATAGAATACCATGGATACAATAGGAATGAAATCCATACATAAAATAGTATATTTGCATACAAAATACCATAGGAACAAGCTCTTTATTACTGAATGTAAAAACCAACTGGAGATGGGACTTCCACGTTCCACCTGACCATATATTGGATGAGCTAAGTCTCACTTCATCCAATCACCCCCATGCCATATTCCAGGCATGAATGTGGGACTTTACCAAACACATCAATCAACACCAAACCAGTGCTCCAGAGACAAAACCATTTCAACCCCAAACCAGTGATTCCACCTCACGATCGGACATCACTAACTATCATGGATTGGTCTCTATCCAAGATAATCAAGGGCTCTAGAGTGTTTGTTCCAACCAAGGCGCCAGGACTAGTAACTAAACCCTAGTTGTTCCCGGGCTCCAGAGCCTCTTTCCAACCAAGGCTCCAGGACTAGTAACTCAACCCACCTAGGGATATAGAGTGTTTTTCCAAACAAGTCTCCATGACTAGTAACTGAACCCAATAGATGTCCACTGGGCTCTAGAGTGTTTGTCCAACCAAGGCTTCGAGAACTAATAAATCAAACCAAAAACTAGAGGAATCATTAGAACCAACCATAAAACAATCAATGGAATAAACCCAGAATCACCATGGCTATCCAGTAAATGGATAGGCTAGGTAAATCCACATGCATAGACCATGCATGCCAAAACTACTGAGGAAATCATACATGAAACTCAATACCTGCACTCAAAACCTGATGTAGATGTTGATTCGGATGTCCTTTTCTGCTTTCCTACTTTTCCTTTTCTTTCTTGATCCAAATATCCAAGTATGCCTCACTCTCCAGCAATGCTCCAAGAATACTCTAAGTGCTAAAGGGTATGAGAAAGAGAGAATAAAAGAGAGCTCCAAGACTAAACTGAAAAAAATCTTACCAACTGATCCTCATAAGCCTTTTTATTAATGAGGCCTTGATTTTCTTCATTTTCCATTATTTTCTTTCATTTTCCTCCTGACAAGAAACTTGTGACATTTCACCTTCATTGTCTCCCAATTTCCATTATTTCCATAAATTAAATGAAAATTCATGCCTCATGCCTTTTCTAAAGCATTTTCTATTGAATTTTCCACAATAAATCAAGTGAAAACTCACTAGATGGTTTTCCCACCATTCAACTTGGAATACGTGTCCCATCGACCGTGGTCTTATATATTTTTTACATGAATGCTTTTACTAGGGATGTTACAACTTTGTTCTTATAAATAACTTTCCACTTGGAATTTTTTTATGAAGGAATTGATAGAACATTATGAATATACAAAGATTAATACCTTCTTTAGCCAATTGATAAATCTCAAACAAAAGGGTTCAGTTGCAAAGCACATTGAGGACTTCCAAATATTAAATATCAATTAGGTAATTGGTATTCCAAAGGAGCATCTGATTAATATCTTCATAGGTACTTTGAAGGATAACATCTAACATGAGGTTTTCCTTTTGGAACCTAATTCATTGGAGAACGCGTTCAGGGTGGCAAGAAGAGTTGACAGAATAATTATGGAAACAAGGAGGTCTACCACACACAACCATAAATATGGAAGTTTTTCCAATCCTAGCCTCTAACAACCTACAAGGTTTACACCACAACAATTGGAGGAAAAAAGAGAAAAAGGGATTTGTTACATTGGTGATAGAAAATACACTAAAGGTCATAAGTGTGCAGAGAGGAAATCATTTTACATAGATTGTGAAAAGGAGAAAGAAAAGTAACAAGAACCATAAAAATAAGAAGATATACACCAGTGACCAACCCCAAGGGTTGAAAAAGAAGAAATAAATCTAAGTATATCTTGCAATGCATTGATGAGAATTACCACTCCTCAAACTCTCAAGGTAGAAGGAAATATCAAGAAGAAACATGTAATAATACTAATTGATTCATTTATCACCCATAATTTTATTCATTGTAATATAGACAAGGATTTGAATTTCTTTCTATAGCCAACACTAGAGTGTCAATTTATGGTTGCAGATGGAGGAACTATAAATTTCTTAGGAAAGTCCCATAATATCTATCTAACCATGGGTGAATATGTATTGAATAGTCAAATTCTTTCCATTCCATTGGGTGGTGTTGATGTTTTATTAGGATTCCAATGGTTACAATCTTTGTGGACGATAACTTTTAATTTTTAAGAACTTTTCATGAAATTTTTCTGGGAAGGAAAGGAGATTGAATTAAGGGGTATTGCAAGGAACCCTGAGAATATAATAAATTCTAATGGCATGAAAAATATTTTGAAGAAGGAACAAAGAGGCATAATTTCATAATTATTCTCACCAGATGTTCAAACATCTAATCCATCCATTTCTCAAGATATTCAAAGAGTCTTCGATAATCATTCCATGGTATTTTAGACTCCCAAAGGTATTCCACCTATTCATGATCATGATCACTCTATTCACTTGATTCTAGGAAGTATTCCTCCAAACATCAGACGTTGCAGATATCTTTTTGACGGTGTTGGACCCGCCAACGTTCAGGGGATCTCCCCGATATGAAGTCCCAATTAGACCTCACATCGTTTGGTGGAGGATTCCCATCTGAAATAAAGGCTTGGTTGTCAAATTCTTAAAGATCTACCTTGGCTCTAGGTCTTAGCAGGAGAGAGGAGTGCAAAAGTAATTTCACAAAGTAAGGGGGTGTTCTTGGTGAGTGTTCAGTTGTAAGTGTGTTAAGGTTATTCTGCTGCGATGGGAGAGAAATAAGTGTGCCTCTAAGAGAGAGGTAATAGTACCACCCAAGAAGAGACACACTTGAACTAAAAGGATTTGTCTAACACCTAGCGGAATAGTCCAGAAGGAATGTGATGGTCATTCAAACCAACAAATAAAAAAATTATGCTTGATGTCTTGTGGAATAATCCACAAGGATGGGACAACGATAACAACCAATACAACACATTCTCAATAATATAAGTAATAAAATAACCTAAATAGTTAAACTATTTTAGCACATGTGAAAGCAAACATGAAATACAAACATCCACAGAATATTCTTACAAACATTCATAATCCATGCATGAAAAACGTGTTGGCCTTGAAGGCTTCTATTATTAAGTAAAGTTTCCAAGACACATGTATACAGTGAACATTACTAGCTCCAATAGTGGAGCTTTGGAGCCACTCCTTACTCCATAAAAGAACCAACATATCTCTCTAATGCTTTGCAGGTGGAGCTAAGGTGAAAATTCCTTTTCTCATACGATGAGGGAGTATAATAAATAACCAATGCGTGATGCTTCCTCCTTGTGACCATTTAACTACCCTCATGTCTGTTTGACTTCCTATGACTTTTCAACTTACATGAATCTTCATATTCCATGTGTGTCCTTTGGACTTCCACTTTACAAAACATTTGAATACAATTTACATGATCCACAATAGTGATGTGGCATATGACCACTCATGACATGACACTGCTGACATGGATTGCTTGATGATGTGGCAATGTTAAGCCACTATTAATTTCTGAGTGCTAGATGTCTTCTTAAATATGATCTTCTTTTCACCTCTGCATGCCTTGGTGATAAGGAATATTCGATGATCTCAAGTCTTGGATAGTGGTCACACACTAGTGTCCCTTCGCTTTCTCTTGATCGATCAACTTGTAATTTTAGATACGAGAGTGTATTTGAGCATGCTTCCCTGATTCCTCTCCTTCTTCATCATCTTGCTATGAAATGATAGGGTACATGTTCCTACAATTTACTCATGACGAGACAACATCAATCTTAAAACCCCCTAGTCTAAGATGGTGCATTCTGACTCATAGACAATGCCCAAAAAAAGTGCAAGGATGGGGAGAGGGGCTTAGTGACTGTACAATTGCATGGTTCAGGCAAGCAAGGGGAAACCCTGAGCCTATATACTGCACAGTGTGTAGTTCTGGCTAGGCTAAGGACACAAATGCACAATTCAAGGAGCCATTGGGATAAGCTGAGGGAATGAGCACTAGGAGAGCATATTTCATAGTTATGGGTTACAAGAAAGGTTGGGCTACTATATAGTTGCGCATTTCAAGGGATCAGGGAATGAGCTTGAGTCTTGCGGTTACAAAGTGTGTAGTTTAAGCTGGGTTGGGAGACATGATTACACAATTCTGGAGGTCAAGGTTGGGGCTTGGGCATAGAAACTACATAGTGAAACAATCATGGGAGGCAAGAAAGGCACATTGCGCAGTGCTAAGAAAAAATGTCATAAATATAGGATTGATATTATGCAATGCAAAGCTCAGGGGGGGATGGGTGAATCTAGATTGCTTGGTTGGGAATTTTTTTCTTCTGAAAAATGGCTAAGTGTGGAATCGATGAGATTAGTGTGAATGATGATAAAATTTGATTGTGATCACACACTTAGATTAATTTGATGACTCAACAACATAGACAATCCATAACACATAAACAAATTTTTTCCCTCCATGTGACAACTTTATGACTAGTTACGACAAGTGCGACACTAAAGATGCACTTTGCGATGACTGTGACGACACTTGTGCGACAACGCTCAAAACTTTGGAAATGAGTGCAAAATATACCTAAAATGTTATATAAACTCATTTCTCAAATATCGACTCTTGAAACCACCGGAACATGCTTATACGCACGATGCAACAACCAACATGCCAAAATATGAAACTTTTCCCAACTTGCAAAAGGGAACACAACACTCTTAGAAAAAAAATGAAAATAGTTTCAAAGTTTGTGATGACAAAGAAAAATACCAAGGAGGGATCCAAAATTGGGTATAGGCCAAAATTTTGGAGGGGGTTGTAGCAACTACAACACTTGGTGACACACTAGCAGAATTCCAACTTCTCTTTCTCGGTTAATTTATTTTGTGCAGGGCCTTGGTTCTTCAAGGAGTATTGAATCATTGTGCAGATTACTTTGGTTTCCCCACTTACCCCATGGATAGACGAAGTCCCCCATCATGCCTTCTCGGTTTAAATCAACATAAAATTCAGAATTATCACAATGTTTTTAGTAGGGAAGGGTAGTGAAGCTCGCGATTTTAATATTTTCGTAGTATAATTTTTCATCTCTGGTGTTGCTCTGTTGCCAGTAGCCCTGGACAGTACCCTGGCAGAGCCACTACAGGAAAAAAAGAATTGCTCTGCTTCTAGCAAGCCTGAATAGTACCCTGACAGATTTGCTTGCTTCATCTTTCTACACAGGAAGTGTTTCTCTTATTTTTCCTTTATTTATTTATTTATTTAAAGAGGAATTTTCATTGGCACTTATTCATTTTTTGGGCATAAAATGGATCTCGATTTATTGAGAGCAGGAGAGGTTATTCCTTCAAAGAAGCATGTAAATAACTATGATTTAGTTTTTATCGTTTATATTTCCCCCCCTCTCCTTTTCTACTTATTGGATAAGCATGTAAACACCAAAACATAAAGAACTGAATATAGGCACAAGGTTTCCCGAATAAACACGAGTTCATGGTTTGAACAAAACTGTCCTTACAGATGGATCGCATTTTCCATTAAAAATTCATTGGCCAAAAGACAACAAGCACAAGGAAGACATATCGAAGGTTTAGCCCAATGTTGAAGTCTCAAAATACTCCTTTATACTTTAGCTACATACATTCTAAAAAAAAACACATGGACAAGGACAACACTTATTCACATAATGCAAATAAAGCAAGAAACAAAGAAAACAACAAGAACAACAACAAAAAGAAAAATATTATGTACATAGTGTATGGAGCAAACCCTGATGATCATTGAAAATCATGTTTCAAATTTTAGCCATTGAGATGGAGAGATTCAATCTTCCCATCAAGTGATTGAAGTCGATAAGTGTGTTGGCCAAGCTTTTCGTGCAATGTGAATGGCCCAATCCATAGGGATTGAAACTTAGTGTGTTTTCCTTTGTCTCTGTGGGCTTTGTCCAATTTCAAGACTAATTCACCCACACTAAAGTGTTTCTTCCCCGAAGACTTCTTATCAAACCACCCCTTGATACTACTATGGTGGAGTGCAATTTTTTTTTAGCTTTCAACCTTTCTTCCTGCAGCTTGTGAAGGTTGTCCATCCTACATTGTAGTAACGTATGTGGCTTGCCTTGGGATTATTGTGAGACTTGAAGGGCGGGAAAGTAGATATTTGGTAGGAGGATGGATTATTTTTCATATACCAGGAAGTAATGGGTGATGTTCAAGGAGATCTTAGGTGTGACTTGGTCAACCCATAAGGAATTTACCAAAGTAGAGTGTTAGTTCCTTTGTTTCGAGAATATTTTCTTAATAAAGCAGATCAGGTTCTTATTCATAGATTCAACAAGACCATTCACTTGAGGATAATAATTAGCAGAATGTTTCAATGCAATTCGATTTTTCAAATCAAAGTCATAGAGTTTTAATGATGAAAAGTATGTTGCATTATCGAAAAAAAGTGAACTAGGAATATCAAACCTGGAGATGATGTTCTACTGCAAAAATTTAATGACTTCCTGATCATTCACTTGTTTGAGTGGAACTGCTTTTTTCCACCACGTGAAGTAATCAGTGTCAGTGAGAATGTAGTGGTGCTGATTTGATGAATGTGGAAATATTTCTACAATAATTTCCGAGCCCCACCGTTGAAAATGTTCTTCCACTTCAATAGGTTGCAGTGGGGCGGTTGACTTCCTATTTCTGTTAGCACACCTTTGAAAAAATAGACATTTGCGGACATAAGCATGAGAACCTTTAAATATTATCGGCCAATAAAAAAAATCCCGCATGATTTTTTGCACCGTTGTGTTTCCCGCAAAGTGTCCCCCGACTGGTTCGTCGTGGAGATCATGTAATACCTTCTCTGAGTCACGTGCTTCCAAACACCTGAGAAGTAATTTTTTATGGTGCATTCTAAAAAGAACCCTATGCACCAACTAGTAGGATAATTCTTTAAGTTTGAGTTCCCTCTTCTACCATGGGGAAAAATGGGAGGGCATGGTGTCGTGATGAAGGTATTGGCGCACATATGTGTACCAAGAATTTGTGCTAGTAGTTGGGAAGGCTCGCTCGAAGTTGTACATTTCAATTTCTCACTCCCACTCTGAGATATCTTATTCTTCCTTTGTGTCCACTACTTCTGGTGCTAATTGACAAAGACCATGGTCCTTGATTGTGTGAACTAGCTTGATATCTAGATCATATTATTGAAAACGAGTAATCCAATTCTCTCTTCTTTCACCTAGCTCTTGTTGAAAAATCAATGTTCTCACTGCTAGGTGTGGAACAAAGATAATGCAATGATTTTTCAATAAATTGGATCGAAAGTGTTTCATCTCCTTGTATATTGCATAATATTGTTTTTCCATGGTGGGGTAATGGAGTTTGGGTCCTTACAGACTTGTGCTCATGAAAGAGATAGGCCGCACATTGTTCCGATCATCCTTTTGTGTGATTACAATGACGAGAGAAGTGTCAGAAGAAAAGGTGTAGAGAAAAAAATATTTATTGAAATATGGGTTGTGCAATGAGGGTGCTTCTACAATAGCTTGTTTAATACGTGAGAATGCATCCTTTTCCATTTTATCCCATTTTTAGATAGCGTCCTTCTTCACCATCTCCTGTATTATTTTAAAAATCTGAGCATAGTCGGAGATGAACTTGACATGGTGAAAGTTAATATTCCCCAGGAAGGACTGAACCCAAATGGAAATCGCTTGAATGTTAACGTGCCCCACTTTATACGGAAAGTGGTTTTAAGCCTGTCAAACTCTAAAACTAGGACCTGGTTATATCTTTAGTATTTTTCTAACAAATAATTTTTTTTTGACCTTGATACTATTTTCAGTATCCATTCCATAGACGACACGTGGTAGTTGTATTTTTCCAAGGCGCGATTCATATTTTAGAAATCAACACCTAAATGGATTTCCCCGGAATTATTTCTCACTGGGGCCAAATTTGATACCCAAGTTGAATTTCACAATATGTATATGATTTGAGCATCCAAAAAAATTATAATTATTTTTGGATAAGGGGCTCAAGTGTCAATTTCTGTTGAAAAGGCTTGGCCCCTTCTTTTATCAGTGTTACATGCTGGATGATTCACATGTCCATGTGAATACATCTCGGTACTACTTGAATAGGAGGATAAAGGCTTGTCACTCTTGTAATGTACAACAAGTACCAATATTGACATACTTTGGAACTTTTTCTATTCCCAAATTAATATGCTCGTGTGACAACATGGAAATGTGGGTTTTAGCACTGATAGGTCCCTGGAAATGATTCCGTAGGTCATACAAATTTTCCAAATATGTGAGACCTTTCGGCATGATATTTCCTTTGCTTGTGTATGTTGCATCCTGTAATTCCTTCTCATGCTCGTCTTCCTCGATCGTTGCATCTTTGAACACATCAACGTTTTCCATGAAGCACAGTATTTGTTGGTCATCATTAAAAACACATAAATTAGTAATATTATCGGGGATAGATGGCTTATAAAGAATTTGTACTGAAAAATTGTCCCTCAACAATTACAACCTAGAAACAACATTTTCTAATGCATTTGCAACTGCATTACACATTCTTGGAACATAAATAATATTGAAAGCTTGGAAATGTGAAATCAAACGCCATACCTCTTGTTGATAACTCTTAAGATGAGGTGACGCATAATGTATGGCATCACGTACCTTTCTTACCACAATTTTTGAGTCACCTAATTCTTTTAGGAACACAATTTTGAGGTAAATGGCTCTTTGCAAGCCCAAAATGACTGCCTCATATTCAGTAGTGTTATTCGTGCACTCAAATTTGAAGCGGCTAGAGATCAAATGTTTTATCTGCAACGGGTCTATTAAAATGCAACCAGCTCTAGAGCCCTCCTATGTTCTGGAACCATCAAAGTACAAAGTCCACATATCATATATACAAGGACTATGAACTACACTAGTACTATTACTACTATTAACTGTACAAAGGTCATTTCCACCAGTTGGACAAGAAGCTCCAACTGTGTTTCTGGTGGGACTGGGGATGGTTGTCCAAGATCACACCCTAGTTGAGTCTCCAGGAAGAAATTTCAAAAAATAAGTTTTGTGAAATCCACTAGTTTATTTTATCCATTCAAGGGAGTAATAATATGTTTCATGTATCTTTCTGAGTTCACTTGAATCTGGTTGTACATAATTCATAGGTGTGGCCAGTTTGTAGCTCAGTATCCTTGTAACTTGTTGGACCAATATCTGCACAACAATAATATGTGTGCCTCTTATATGTCCACAATCACTTGTCTATATATTGGTGAACTCGATCATCGAATGATGGGTGGATAATCATGTCTTTGAGTTCACCAACTATGCGGACAAGAGTCCTGTTTAGCTGAAGAAGATGTACATCTATTTTATTCCATTTTGAATTGATTTTATTTGCAATAGATAATTGAATTACATTTGTGTACATTGAAATTGAAACTCTCAAACATTAACAAAAACAAATGGGATAGTGTATTTTCTTCCAATGTTAAAGTGTTAAGTACTAACTTGAGGGAACTAGAAGACATACCCGATCCCTTTTCTGAAAGGGAATCATTACCTACAGAGGACTGCCCAAGTGAAAGTAAGAGAATGTCTCCCTGCCTCATGATCTTTGTTTAGTCAAACATTGAAATGTTCACATGAAACTTCTTGATGTCCTCAATTATATTGTAATCCATAACGGGAAGGATGGTTGAAGTGTCTAGGGGTGTGGCATGGTTTTTGACTTATGAAGTGATGGTTGTATCCTTATTATTTATAGAATAACTTTTCATTGAGACTATTTTCCCAGAATTTCTTTGAGTTTCCTGTGCTAAACTGACTCACAGACTAATTTTTATTAACAAAATTTCTTTGAGTCTCTGCTTCCTCAACTCTATTGTAGTGGTCGACCCTTGGCTTCCTAAATTGTACTAGTTGTTCTACTTCTGAGCCAGAGGATCACTCAGAGGTTGTTTCTTGGTTGTGCTCTTTTGGGCTATGAGTATGAAATTTAACATGTTTACTACATGCCCCAGACTTGGAGTTTCATCGGTTACAATAGCTTCATCCTTTTCTTCTTCAGGATCGGTTGGCTTATCAACAAGTACTGCATCACAGAGATGTGTAACGAGAACATTCATGGCATGATTCCACTATGGGTTTGTTTTCATGGAATGGTATACCTGATTATATGTACAATATGTAACCTTTCCAAAACCATTGAGATTCAACACGACGTTCGAGATTTGTGCTGACTTTGTTGGTTGGTTGCTGCTGCTACCCTAGTTTGGGGTCCTTATGAGCAGGTTTAATCTGGGAGGATTATTGCTCATGGTGGCCTAGCTTGACCTTTTTTTGAGCTCTACCATCTTAGTTGATAGAGTCTTGACAAGACGGGTCAAGCTTCCAAGATCAGAAGGTTCTTTCTCTTTGGCCTTCATAAAAAAAAAATTCAAAGAATATTTTCTTAAACCCACTGCAATTCTGGATGGAGTTTGGAGGAAGGTTGTGATACCATATAAATGCTATATCATCCAAGGTACATGGAAAAAAACTGCATGAAACATCATCATAGCATACCTAAAGAATTTGTAGATGTGGGTAAATGTTTTCCAAGTGGTATTTTTCCTTCATTGTTTTATCACGGTCATGCTTTATTAAGATATTTTCCAAATGATTTGGCATTTTTTGTAAAACACCCAGAAGTGCAAGGAGAACTTGAGTCATCTAATACAGATCTTGCTCTGCCAGGTCTTCGTCCTCACTCTCCTCCTCTTATTTTTCAGAACCTGCTGACTCTTGTTATTCTTATTCCTCCTCACTGCCTAACCTGTGGAAGGTTGCATCTAAGAGTACAACATTATATTCGTCACCACCATGGAAAAGTGGAGGATCTTATGCATTCTCCACAGAGTCTGCTAATTATTAAAGGTTGTAAAGAACCAAATATTCAAGGGTAGAAACCAATATCCTTGTAGGGTTGGTTTCTTCTTCTTTGAATAATATGCAAGACTGGGTACTCACGGGATCAATCCAACAACTTTTTCAAACTGGAAGGTTATAGGATGGATGGCCCGAATCCGATCATATGGGATTTCATAAGTCCGTGCGGGCTTGGGCTGAGAAGAGTCACAAAATTCAGGAACTTTGACTGAGGTGAAATGAAATTTGTTTGAATAACCAAAAGATGTGATGTTGGGGTTTGTAGGGTTATCAACCATAAAATACTGGTTTCCCTCCTTCTAGCGCCAAGAATTTTGATGGTTCGAGACCCACCACCATTCAGGGGATCTCCTCGATATGAATTCCCAATTAGACCTCACACCCTTGATGTAGGAATCCCATTCAGAATAGGGGCATGATTGTCAAATTATTAAAGATATTCCTTGGCTCTAGTTATCAGTATGAGAGAGGAGTGCATATTTAATTTTGCAAAGCAAGGGTGTGTGCTTGGTGAGTGTTCATTTTTAAGTGTGTCAAGGTTCTTCTACTATTGGGGGAGAGAAAAAAGTGCACTTCTAGGAGAGAGGTAACAATACAACCCAAGAAGAGACACACTTGAACCGAAAGGATCCATCTAACATCCAGTGGAATAGTCCATAAGGGATGTGACGGTCATTACAACCAACAAATAAGAAAGGTCTACCTAATGTCTTGCATAATAGTCCAGAAGAATGAGATAGTGATAACAACCAGTACAACACATTATCAATAAGATAAGTACTAAAATAACTGAAATAGTTAAACTATCTTAGCACATGTGAAAGAAAACATGAAATACAAACATTCACAGAATAGTCTTACAAACATTCATAATCCATGCATGAAGAACGTGCTGGCCTTGAAGGCTTATGTTATTAAGTAAAAATTCCAAGAAATGTCTATACAATGAAATTTACTAGCTCCAATAGTGGAGCGTTGGAGCCACTCCTTTATCCACAAAAGAACCAACTTATCTCTCTAATGCTTTGTAGGTGGAGCCAAGGTGAAACTTCCTTTGCTCATACAATGAGGGAGTATATATAAACAAGGGATGATGCTTCCTCCTTGTGACTCTTTGACTACCCTCATGACTATTTTACCTCCTATGACTTTTCAACTTACATGAATCTTCATATTCCATGTGTCTCCTTTGGAGTTCCAGTTTACAATACATTTTGAATAGAATTTTCATGATCCAAAAGAGTGATGTGGCATATGAGCACTTATGACATGACACTGCTTACATGGAATGCTTGATGATGTGGAAATTTAAATCCACTACAGCTGTTGAGTGCCAGATGTCTTCTTGAAGATGCTTTTCTTTTCATCTCTGCATGGCTTGGTGATAAGGAATATTCAATGATCTCAAGTCTTGGATATTGGTCACACACTGGTGTCCCTTCAGTTTCTCTTGATAAATCAACTTGTAAGTTTATATTCGAGAGTTTCTTTGAGCATGATTCCCTCCTTCCTCTCCTTATTCATCATATTTCCATAACATGACAGGGTACATGTTCGTGCAATTCACTCACGAAGAGACGACATTAACATGAAAACCCCATAGTCTAAGACAATGCATTCTGAACCATAGACTGAGCCCAGAACAAGTGGCAAGTTGGGGACAGGGGCTCAGTGACTGCATAGTTGCATAGTTTAGGTAGGAAAGGGAAAGCCCTGAGCCTTGAGACTGTGCAATTTATGTTGGGTTGAGGAACAAAACTGCATAGTTCCAGGAGCGACTCGGATAGGTTGAGTGAATGAGAATTGGGAGAGCATACTGTGCAATTATGGGTGACAAGGAAGGTTGGGATACTATGCAACTGCATAGATAAAGGAATCAGGGAATGAGATTGACACTTGTGGTTGCAAAGTGCGCAGTTTAAGCTGGGCTGGGATATATGATTGTGCAATTCTAGAGGTGAAGTTCGGGGCTTGGGCACAAAAAATGTCTAGTGCAATAGTCCTGGGAGGAAAGAACTGGGCATTGTGCAGTACCAAGAAGCAAGGTCACATCTAGAGGATTGAGACTACACAATGCGCAGATCAGGGGAGGCTAGGTGAAGCTAGGTTTCTTAGTTGGGAAGTTTTTTCAAAATATTGCTAAGTGTGGGATTGGTAAGATTAGTGTGAACGATGATAAAATTTTACTATGATCACACATTTAGAGTAATTTTGTGACTCAACAACATAGATCATCCATAAGACATGAAAAAATCATTTCCCTCCATGCGACATATTTACAACTAGTTACAACATGTGCAACACTTAAGATACACTTTGTGATGACCATAACGACACTTGTGCGACAATGCTCAAAACTTTGGAAACGAATGTGACAGATACTTACGAGGTTAGATAAACTCATTTGCACATTGTTGGAATCTTGAAACCACTTGAATAGGCTTATACACATGATGCAACAACCAGCATTCCAAAAGACAACAATTTTCCCAACTTGAAAAAGGGAACACAATGCTCAGAAAACAAATGAAATGAGTTTCAAAGTTTGCTACAACAATGAACAAGACCAAGGATGGCTCTGAAATTGGGTATAGACCAAAATTTTGGAGGGGGTTGTAGCAACTACAACATATCCCTATGCCCAGAAGAGTGAAATTAAATATATGGTTGCAAAAATGCTAGAGGAAAGTATAATTCAACCTATTCAAAGTTCTTTCTCTTCTCTAGTAGTATTGGTGCACAAGAAGGATGGATCACGGCATATGTGTTCAAATTATATAGTGCTCAAGGAGCCCAATATTAAAGACAAATTACTCATTCATGTCATTGATGAATTTTTTGATGAACTAAATGTTGAAGTCCAACAAGAAATTGCAGCACCTACACTAGTGTGGGACAAATAGGTCCTAGCATCACCTACACTAGTGTGGGACCAATAGGTCCTAGCAACACTTATACTAGTGTGTGCTATATTTGGTGCAGTGTCTATTTTAATTTTCCCTTAACTAAAATGGACAATAAAATGTAATATTATCTCGTGATCACTTGTAATAGTTAACTGAGTGTGATAAACTCAATTAGCTCATGTATTTCGAGTTGAGGGTGGTTGGTGAGGCATGCAAAGTAATTCTATCAGTTATGGATTTCAAATTGCAGTTGGTGCATTAGTTTAATGCATGTGTAATCAATTAACTCGGTTAGGTGAGTTAGAGTCAGTTGAACTAGTTGTAACTGTTTTTTGCACTAGTGAGAGATCAAGTGAATTAAATATTATTTAATTCACAATTAGTGATCTACCATGCAACTGATGATTTACTATTATTAGCTGCATGCATGTCAGTTCTAGTGGAGACCCAATTGAGACAAAGGTGAAAGCCTAGGTTAAATATCAATTGTGTGATTAGTAGGTTGCTTGCATGCAACCAGACATCCATTGGAGTGTCCATGATCCTTGCGTAGTTTAGGAAGGCCAAAATTCCTAAAGAATAGGGATTGCATTCATCAGTAATTGCGCAAGAAAGACAAGCTGTTTAGAGGTTGAGAATTGGCTAAGTGTTTGCAATTTTGTCCAGGACAGTGTGATACCGTTAGTAGAGTGTCGGAGACTCTTATGAGAAGAGTGCATTGCAATTGTTTCATGATTCCATGGTTAATATACAATATAATATAGAGGGGTTTTGAGTAGCAATATTTCCCCAGGAAATTATCTGTGTTGTGGTTTGATTTGATTCTTTCTTTGCTTCATGTGATTGGAAATTGTGTATAATTTCTACAATTGATTTGTAGAAGTGATCTAGTATCTAGCTTTAGTACATTGTTAGATCGGATTAAATCCATTGATATATATATGTTTGTATAATTTCTACATGGTATCAGAGCATAGGAAATCACTATAGTGGAGGAGAAGCTAAGTTTGTGACTGAATAGAATTCGAATTTGCAGAAGACATTCTTGGTGCTATAGGTGATTCAGAATTTCAATGGATTTCAATGGCTTGAGATTGGAGTATGCACTCGAGGCCAGCTCTAACTATATTTCTTGGAAAGAAAAGATGGAGGAAGTACTGTAGGACAATGGTTTTAAAGAATTAATTGACAATGATGTTCCCAAACCCCTTGTAACAGATGTTTCAAATCTTGATGCTTGGAAAAATAAAGTTGCAAAGGCAAGGAGGATCTTATTGGAGGGAGTAGACCACATTGTCTCGAGTCTCCATGGAAAAGAGACACCATATGCAATGTGGAAAGCTTTGACAGATCTATTTCAGAGCAGCAATGATCATAGAAAATTGGCTTGAAGGATAAACTCAGGAAGATCAAAATTGAGAAAGGTGAAACCATGCCTAAATATTTAACAAAGTTTGTCCAATGTAGGGATGAGCTTGGGAGCATCAACATTATTGTCATTGATGATGATTTGGTGAGCCTAGATCTTCTAGGACTTCCCAAGAGTTGGCATAGTTATCAGGACTCTGTCAATGGAAGGGAAAAAATACCAAATTGGGAACGACTTTGGTCGGATTTGGTGCAAGAATAATTTAGGCGGAATAATAGAGATGGATCTTCATCTAAGAATGAAGATGAAGAAGATTGTGCTTTGGCTTCCAAGGCAAAGAAAGGGAAAGGAAATAAATTCCATTCCAAATCTGAGTCTGGTAAAGACAGAAAGAAGCGCGACATGTCCAGACTGAAGTGTTTTCATTGTCACGAGCATGGACATTATGCCACTAATTGTCCAAAAAATAAGAAGAACAAGAAGGCTTTAGGATCTGTAGTTGGTGAGGCTTTGGCCTCGCAATTTGAGCTTGAATTATTGCTCATTTCATGCATGGTGTCAAGTGCAATGGGATCGGTGTGGTACTTGGATAATGGTGCTTCCTTTCGCATGATGGGAGACAAAGAAATTTTCAGTAGCTTGAAGGAGAAGGACCTCTAGATGCATATTGAAATGGGTGATGACGAGAGGTACAGTGCTACCAGGATCGGTACCATTACCTTTCAGAGACAGTTAGGTAAACCCTTTCAATTAAAATATGTAATGCATGTAACAAGAATGAATAAAAATTTATTCTCAATTGTAATGTTGGAGGATAGAGGCTATGATGTTGTTTTTAGTGAAGAAAAAGCTTTCATTTGACACAAAAAAATAGGACAAGCTAAGAAGATTGGGATTCGAGTTAAGAATCTATGTAAAATTGATGTAGATGGCTGCACAACATTTATGGGTAAGGCAGACAAAGTGGTGAGCCGGGATGAGGGTGAGTTATGGCACAGGATATTGGACGATCTTCACCATAGAGCCTTGAAGGTCATGCAACAGATTTCTACAGGTCTTCCAAAGGGTACAATTGCATATTCAGATAGATGCAAGGGATGTACTATGGGGAAGTGTGCAAAGGCCACTTTTCATGAGAAGGAGAATCCTTGAGAGAGTTCACTCATACATGTGTGGACCATTATCTACTACTTCAAAAACAAAGCACAAGTACTATGTGATATTTGTTGATGATTTTTCTTGAAAGTGTTGGATCTACTTCATGTAGAAGAAATATCAGGTGTTCTCAAAGTTTCTTGACTTCAAATCACTGGTGGAGAAAGACACGGGGAAGAATGTGAAGGCTCTTAGGAGTGAAAATGGTGGTGAGTACATCTCCAATGAATTCAAGAACTTTTTCAGCAAAGAAGGAATTCAGAGAGAACTGATTGCACATGATAACCTAGAGTAGGATGGGGTTGCAGAAAGAAAGAACATAACACTTTTGGGTGCAACACGAGCAATGTTGCATGATCAGGGCCTATCTTTGCATCTGTGGGTGGAGGAATGCAACACAACGGTATTTTGCAGAACCGTTTTCCTCATTGGATACTTGGCGTGAGTACACTAGAAGAGGATTTTACTGGTAAGAAACCTGATGTTTCACATTTTAATATTTTTGGCTCATATATTTATGTGCATGTGACCAAAGACGTCGAGAAGAAGTTGGAACCGACAACTAAGATTGGGATATTTGTGGGGTACACTTAAACTCCCCACAATTATCAGGTTTATTTTCCAAATAGTAGAATGACTGTTGTGTGACGGGATATAAAATTTGATGAGGATTAATCCATGTGATTGTCCCTTGAGAGGGAGCTGGATTTGCATGTAGAGGAGGAATCGTTGGTTCCAAAGAATGAACCTTAAGATGTGGAGCAACCACATGCAGAGGATCATGGAGTCGCAGAAAACACTCATGCAGAGCCATCCACCAGAAATGGTAGAAGGTGCACCACATAAGTTGATAGATTGGGACTTGATGGAGCAGAGAATGTAGGAGCCCCTACTTCACTATGCAGACATAAATAGTCTCTAGACAGGTTTACTAGATACATGGCTCTTATGAGCAAGTGTATTGTGACATAACCATCTTCCTTTTAAGAAGTAGTGCAACAACCAATTTGGGTTGATGCTATGGTAGAGGAGTATGACTCCATCATCAATAACAATGCATGGGAAATTTTCCCAAGACTGGTCGGAAAATAAGTGGTTGGATCTGTTGTAACTCCTAGAGACAACCTAGAGTTGCTATAGACCAGTGCCCAGGACATCTTATAATGTATGGAGAGCAGAGGACGCATAACAACGTTTAACGTTTAAACAAGACAGGGCTCTCACACTACTTCTTTACAAACAGAGAATAATATTTGAGTGGAACCAAAACTTTCGATAGTTTGATGCTTAAAGAGTAATACTGGATGAATGTAATTTCAAACTCAAACACTGCTGTATCAGACAACTTTAAGACAGTTCACAGTAAACAGGGCCGGATTCATGGTATATGGCAGAAAAAGGGGTATATATAAAGGTGACTACTGAGCTGCATAGAATGAAGGAGATATTAACTGTTATGAAGACACCAAGAAGAGTTTCCCCAGCATATGATGGGCTTATATGACTAAGAATCCATACATGCTGGCAACTTTCGTCAATAGCACTTCGTAACGGCCAATATAGTAGAAATGTGGATGAATTGGAGATGAAACATTGTATTACACCTGAGCCATATTTAAAGTACCAGGAAGCTTATGATATAAGTATCAGAGAGATAAATTCATATCAGAAACAACGGGACACTCGCATTCCAGAATATAATACTAGAGACATGGATGTAAATGAAATGAACAACGACATTGCAATAAACAAGAGAGAATTACACACTACCATAAACCAAGGCCGAAATCCTTATTTAAAGTATAACTCCTTATCATTGAAGCCCGACGGGCTCTTCACATTAGCATTTGAGTCTTCACAAAACACATACAGAAAATCCCTACACAGTCAATTTCTTCAAAAGAATTGGAACCCTCCTCTTCCGTCTTGCTTACATCCAGCATTATATAAGAACATCTCTTCCAAGAGCGGGAAGATATTTTGGAGAAATATCTTCCTCGCGTGCTGAGAGTTTGTTAGAGATTACTGACAAGATAAAAAAATTATGATGAGGAATTTACACCTCCCATCATTTACTGTTAGGCCCCTGGCCGTTTAGAACAAAAGTTTAAAAGGTAAATTGCTGGGGGTGAAATATGGATTTCACCTGAAACTAAAAAAAACAACTAACTGTAGTAAAAAGTAGAAAAGGCCTTGAGGGCCGGATCATGAGTTAACAATGTTATTATGGCTGAGAAGGAGTGGAAACCACTGCTGTTACTGGAGGAGGTGCGTTTGCAGATGAGCTGGCAGGTTAGCTAATGAACTGAACACACCTCTGTAGGTTGGCTGCGGCTGGTTCAAGCCTAGCTGAGAACCCTTCCACCTCTGCATCAACCTCCGTGCGAGTGTCAAAACATGCCTCGGTGAGGAGTTTGTGATTTATGGAATAGAGGAGGGTGAACTTCTTTCACAGGAAAAATACGATCACATCGGTCTTGAGCTGAGCTACTTTACCTTTGGGCTACCGATAAACGTATAACCCTTGGAAGTTCTTGTGAACAAGGTCCGTTAAGAACACAGTTCAGCACCCTTTCGGACCCATGTTCCGCTCCGCCACGTCACCATGCCACATAGCATACTCTCGTTACCTCCTTTCGTACCTTGAGTCCCCCACTATGCCACGTGTCACAATTCCGCGGGGGGTATGGATTCCATCCTTCCCCGCTACTCGACCCCCTCGGACTTTCCCCATGCCACATGTCACCAGTCCGCGGGGGTGTGGGTCTCGTCCTTTCCCCGCTGCTTGACCCCCTCGGACTTTCCCCACGTGCTTTATTACGTGACAGCGGCTCTTTTATAATACATCAGTCCTGTGGTTAGCGCCGCGTCTCCTTTAACCTTTATACTTCCTGTTTACTTATGGTTTTGCACTTCACCTTTTGCGTTGTTTGCCCATTAGCTCTAATACATGCGCATTTAACTTCCTTGTCTCTTTTCGACCCATTTTATTAGAATATTTGCCATTTGATATAAAACCTTAATGCGCAGCTTTTCCATCCTTTTGTACTCCCGTGGCATAATTCTAAAGATTGAACAACAGGATCTAAATGGATCTATAAGGTGAGGCAAGATGCTGATGGGAGTGTAGATTAGTACAAGGCCATATTTGTGGCCCGGGGATTCTCACAAGTTGAGGGGATTGACTATAATGAGACTTTCGCACCAATCGCGAGGTACTTTACCATTAGAACTATCCTTGCACTCTCAGCGCAGATGGGGTGGCACATTCATCATATGGATGTGAAAACTGCATTTCTAAATGGATTTATTGAGGAAGAAGTGTACATAGAGCAGTTAGAAGGTTTTGAGATCTTATACAGTGAGTCGCATGTGTGTTGACTCAAGAGAGCATATGGGATGAAGCAAGAACCTCGTGCTTGGTACACTCAAATTGACATCTATTTCACTGGGTTTGGGTTCACCAAAAGTGAAGTAGATGCAATCCTGTACCAGATTATGGTTGATGGTAAGTTCTTGATTATCGTACTTTATGTTGATGATATAATTTTGACAGGTGATGAGCAGTTGATACACTCATGCAAGCAGGATCTTGCAAGGGAGCTCGAAATGAAGGACATGGGACTCCTTCACTATTTCCTTGGTTTGGAAATATGGCAGCGGAATGGTGAATTTTTTTTTTCTCAAGACAAGTATGCCAAAGAGATATTGGGTAAGTTTCACATGGACAGCTGTAAACCCATGAATACTCCTCTTCCAGGAAATTGGAGGAAATAGGATGCTACTTCTGGAGAAGCAGTGGATGCTACTGTCTACAGGTAACTAGTAGGTTCACTGATTTACTTGGTGAACACCAGACCAGACATTTTCTACGTAGTTAAACAACTGAGTCAAGCTATGGTTAAGTTGACCAATCTCTTTTGGAAGGCGGGGAAGCATGTCTTGAGATATCTCAGGGGCACTATAGAGTATAGATTATGGTACAGGAAGACATAGGGAGTGAATCTTCAAGGCTTCACGAATGTAGATTGGGTAGGAACTCCATCAGACAGAAAGAGAAAATTAGGAGGGATCCTAAACATAGGATTGACAACAGTCTCTTGGTACAACAGGAAGCAATGATCTGTGGCACTCAATTCAGCGGAGGCAAAATACATGGCAGCAAGTCAAGCTTCATGTGAGGCCACCTGGATGAGAAAGATATTGGTTGGTTTGTTTGGTTCTTATATGGATTTGACAGTGATACATTGTGATAACCATAGTTGCATTAAAATCTCAGTTAATCCTGTGTTTCATGATAGGTCCAAGAACATAGAAATCCGGTACCACCATCTCAAAGATTGTCTTCAGAGGCACTAATGTTACTTCAGTACATTCCCACCGAAGATCAGGATGAAGATATTCTAACGAAA
This sequence comes from Pinus albicaulis, assembly GCA_034641835.2. Lineage (NCBI taxonomy): Eukaryota > Viridiplantae > Streptophyta > Pinopsida > Pinales > Pinaceae > Pinus > Pinus albicaulis. The sequence goes on along the minus strand of CM076570.1, from coordinate 1,410,026,353 downwards.
TCACTCACCAGGAGAAAGTTCAAATACCATAGAGGCAGGATCAGGGTGGCAAATAATCCCTTTATTTTTGAGAGGGAGTGTGATCTGAATGTGATCGAATAAAGAGCTTAAGCAGTTTGATTAGTTTGTCCTTTAGAATTAAATGTTAACTGAAGTATTTTTTAATGAAAAATGACATAAACCAACAACATAAATGAATAAATAACAACAATAATTAGAGAGAAGAAGAGGCAAGCAATTTGATGACGGAGTTTGTCCCTCTTGGACTACATCTCTGGGTCCACTTTTAAGTGGGCATCTGTTTTTATTAGGATTTATCTTGAAGAATATTTACACTGAAATGGAATAGGAAGACTGTGCTCGCATGCACTTCTGAACCCTGTAAACAGAAAGTAATATTCCTCGCATTTTCGACGCCTCTCTCCGTGCTCAATTCCGACCACCGATAGCTGAGCAAAGCTACAAACAAAATCGCCTCTAACCTTCTGAAACTACACTCCAAAAGCACTCTATATCTTCACAAAGAAAAATATTCCTTCATGAGCTAATTTTCCATGGATTTATAACTTTGCATCGAACCTTCATGTACTTCAATTAACAATTTGTTGAGGAAATGAAGTGATTAGGATATTGAATCCTATCTTCATACATGAACCTAGGGATTAAGTCCCCAACCTTAGCACTGAAATTAAATTCAAAACCCATTTTAAAAATTTGGATAGGGATAAACCCTTGGTGGTCAACAAACCGGGCGCAGTCGTTAAACTTTGCGTGTGAACAGGCGGCGGGCACGATGTAACACCGACGGTCTCTCTGAAGGTTCTGGTAACGGTTTTGACTCCAGCGTGACCTATTACATGTGACGGTTTGCAACACGCGACACTTTACAACAGTTGTCAACTCCGACTTGGCGGTTAATATAAAAAATTCCACCGCAGTTTTAACCTGTTCACATGATTTATAACATAAATCCGACACAGTTAGGAGCTAACGGTTTAGATAATGCTATTGGTTTGTTATATTGATGTTTTAAAACTTATATATATATATATATATATATATATATATATATATATATATATATATATATATATATATATATATATATATATATCCCGAACTCTGAACGTTAGATTAAAGGTTCGTTCATCCGAACATTTAAAAGGTTTTTGGCATAGATGTTATATAATGGTTTGGATAGATTTGCGCTAGGAATTTAAGTTTAAGTTTAATGCATAGGATTTATAACTTAGGATAAGGATTAGGTCTTAGGTTTTACTCCTTTAAAGTTAGAGTTTAGGATTTAGGGCTAGACTATTTTTTTAGGTTTTTAAACCTTAACTCTTAGTTTGACATATGTTTTAGGTATTTAGGAATAGGACTTTTACATTTCATAAGGTATTTCACCATAGGAAACCTTAGAACTAGGTCCACAAATACCATGTCACCTTTTTCATCCAAACTCGAAACGCATGACGACCTTGACACTGAACCATGTTACTGAAGGACCTTTTTACTGGCGTTTTGACAATTCTGAAGACTGAACTAGACATCGAACTGCTGAAGTTGACTTAGAACTCTGTTGACCTATACTGATCAAGATCCTCCTGGATCAATCCTCTCCTCTTAAAAATCTTTTGGACGACAAAAGCTTAATTTTAAACCGACAATAAGTGAGAATAAAACTCTCTCACTTTCATCTTGACTTTGATGACATACACCCATATCTGCTCGTTGACCTGAAACTGATGCTTATCATGGAGCAATTTGAACCTGTCTTAACTCAATGCTTGTCGTGGTGCAAAAAAATGTAAGGCTTGATTGTAATCTTGCTGCACATAAGTGACAAATTCATCCCACATCTTAGGATGTATACTGCAGTTACCTTGAAGAATATGTATTTCGGTCCTGTTCACCATTTCTGTCTGTCTTTGAACCAAATCCATGCTACCCCATGGTTGCAAAGGAACTGGAAGTGGTATGTGCAAACCAATCTTTCGATTGCATGGCTTGCTTGTCAAACACATTACACATCCCTTTATGTACTTCACTATTGTTTCATACATATGAGGCCAGTAATAATATATTTGACTTTGTGTCATAGTCTTGCTTACCCCTGCAGTCCGAGAAAGATAAATTTCCCGCAAAACCTGCACCTTTTCTATCTGAGCATTATGAGTTAGTGATTCAAAAGTATCTTCGAAATCAGTATCATTACTATACTTTTCTACATAACTTTCATAATCCAATGAAATTTTATGCAGTACTACTAAAGCATTCAAAGACAACATATCAACTACTTTACTTGTTACACCTTCCCTGTCCTTAATTACTAAGTGATTTTGCTGAAGAAATCCCATCCAACTGTAGTGAGATTGTTGCATCTTAGTATATGACTAAAAGTATTGAAGAAGTTTATAATCCATGTGAATCACTGTTTCCATTGCATAACCTTTAACATCTGTTTTAACTTCATATGGTTGTTGATGATTTATCAATGCTGTAAATTTTTTCTGCTTAATTGAATCAACTTTAACATCGACACTTGTTCCCCAAGCCCTGTTTTTCTTATGAGCCAAAATTATGGGTGAACTGTATGGAGTTAAATTGTGTCACATTAATTCCATACCTAAACTTTGTTGCTTTATTTATTTATGCTCTACAACTAACTTGTGACACATTCCATTATTAGAGGCATCAAACATCAACTGCATCTCATGTGATATTTTCTTTTTATGAAGTATATTTTTTGGTTCTTTAACTAGATCCTGAAATGAATCTACCTTTTTAACCAAATTACCTTCATACTGAATTTCAAAACCTGAACAGGTATCAATAAGATCCTTATTTTTCTCTTTTATCGACATGAGTATGTATCTCCTACTTGAACTTATTAAGCGCCTCATCTGATTAGCATTAATTATATTCAAGTGATCTTTGTTTTTATGTGCCCAAACGATGTAATTAATCCCATATTTTATGAGATGATGCATATGTTCCTTTCTATAAAATATTGCATCACGGTCATAGAGATAAGGGCTACCTAAGACAATTCCACAAATGTCTAACGGTATCACATCTAGCTCTACTTCATCGATATAGTTAGTTGTGATTGCAAATTTTAACCGACACTATTTGGTAACATGAATTTGATTTTGTTCCTTTAACCACCCTAAAGGATATGGCTTTGGATGATTATGTGTTTTCAAACCCAATTGTTTAACCAATAACTTAGAAATCAAATTTTCCTGTGATCCCATATCAAACAATGTATCTATCTTAGTATTATTTGAAGTCACCCTTATATGAAATAACTCGATTCTTTTATCTTCATTCCGTTGTTTGATATTTGAAGAAGCATAAGTACTAGCATCAAAAATTTTACCTATTGTAACCATAGCAGCGATTTTACCTTCATCACCTGAATCAGATCCCAAGTCCAAGCCTTGTTGGACTGTTGTTTCAACCTTCTTTTCACCCTTGTTTGATTGAAACTTATTCGGCTTCAGTTCTGGATGAAGTTTCCAACACCTAGCTTCATCATGGCTGATACTTTAGCAATGTGTACAAGTAGGTCTATCTTATTCCTTCTGAGCTGTGGCAGTCTTCTTTCCCTTTTTCTTGCCCTTCTTTTTGCTGTCTTTAGTTTCCATCTGCTTGGATGTCTTTGGTGTAAACTTGAATGTTCTGCCACCTTATTTGACATGAATTTATTGAACACAAACTTCATCAAAATCATTAGGATTGAACATTAAAAATGTATGCTGCAAATATGAATGCAAACTGCCAATATATTTCAACAAAGTTTCTTTGTGTCCAAAGAAATACCGAGTGCTAATATCTTCTTTCTGAATTCCTGTGTGAACTCTTGAGCACTATGTCCCTTACCTTGTCGCAAGTGTTGCCAATCAATTACAGCTTGCTGTGTGTGACCCAACGAATAGAATTGTTTCTTTAGAGCTTTAATAAACTTAGTCCATGAGGTGATAAATTTTCCCTTACGCTTTAAATCTATCTGTATCCTACTCTCCCACTAGATCAAAGCAGTACCCCCCATTCTAAGAGTAGCTAATTGGATCCCCCCATTCTAAGAGTAGCTAATTGGATCTTTGTCTTATCATCATTAATATCTTAAATATGATAATAGACTTCTAAATGTTTTACCCAATTATCTAGTTTATCAGGATTTATTTCACCATGATCATACACAGGTAATTCAAACTTAATGTCAAGTTTCAAAAGTTGATTCTTATGTTTCTTTTCTTTTTCTGATTCAGAACTAGAAGTAGAAGAGGAAGAAGAAGATGATGGAGATGACAGAGGAGAAGGAGATTTATCTGCCTTGCCTTTACCCTTGTCCTTCTTTGATTCCCTTGACGATGAGGCTGCATCCCTTGTCTTCTTGTCTTCGTATAATTCTACCAACATTTTCTGCATGTTTACAAACATCTACTTGATTTGATTCTCATCCATGGGCTTCTTTTCAGCAGCTTTAGGAGTCTCAACGGTCTCAGTCCCTGTCATCATTGATTGACGACTGAATTTCCGCCTTCCAATCTCTGGATCAAATTCCTCAAGCTCGCCTTTTCCACGTTGCAATCCCAACCTAATTAACATCCACTGAAAAACAAACTACAATCCCAACCTGTTTTGATACCAAAATTGATTTGAATGTGATCGAATAAAGTGCTTAAGCAGTTTGATTAGTTAGTCCTTTAGAATTGACTGTTAACTAAGGTATGCTTTAATGAAAAATGACATAAACCAGCAGCATAAATGAATAAATAATAGAAATAATCAGAGAGAAGAAGAGGCAATCAATTTGATGACGAAGTTCGTCCCTCCTATACTACATCTCCAGGTCCGCTTTTAAGTAGGCGTCCATTTTTATTAGGATTGATCTTGAAGAATATTTACACTGAAATGGAATAGAAGGACTATGCTCACAGGAACTTTTGAACCCTGTAAACATAAATTACTCTTCCTCACCTTTCCAACGCCTCTCTCCTTGCTCAATTCCGACCACCGACGGCTGAGAAAAGCTACAAACAAAATCACCTCTAACCTTCTGAAACTGCACTCCAAAAGCACTCTATATCTTCACAAAACACAAGATGCCTTCATGAGCTAATTTTCCATGGATTTATAACTCTGCATCGAACCTTCATGTACTTCAATTAGAAATTTTTTGAGGAAATGAAGTGATTATGATATCGAATCCTATCTCCATACATGAACCTAGGGATTAAGTCCCCAACCTTAGTGCTGAAATTGAATTCAAAACCCATTTTAAAAATTTGGATAGGGATAAATCCTTGGCAGTTAGAAAACCAGGTGCGTTCGTTAAAATTTATGTGTGAACAGGTGGCAAGCGCGGTGTAACACCGACGGTCTCTCCGATTGTTATGGTAATGGTCTTGACTCCAACGTGACCTGTTACATGTGACGGTTTGTAACACGCAGCACTTTACAACAGTTGTCAACTCCGACTTGGCGGTCAATATAAACAATTCCACCACAGTTTTAACCTGTTCACATGATTTATAACATAACTCCGACACAGTTAAGAGCTAACGGTTTAGCTAACGCTGTGGGTTTGTTATATTGATTTTTAAAACTTATATCTATATCCCGAACCCTATATACCATAGTTTTAACCCAATTCATCTGAACCTTTAAAAGGTTTTTGGAATAGATGCTATATAATGGTTTGGATAGATTTTCTCTAGGAATTTAAGTTTAAGTTTAATGCATAGGATTTATAACTTAGGATAAGGATTAGGTCTTAGGTTTTACTCCTTTAAGGTTAGAGTTTAGGATTTAGGACTAGACTATTTTGTTAGGTTTTTAAACCATAAGTCTTAGTTTGACATATGTTTTAGGTATTTAGGAATAGGAATTTTACATTTCATAAGGTATTTCACCATAGGAAACCTTAGAACTAGGTCCATAAATACCATATCACCTTTTTCATCCAAACTCGAAACACATGATGACCTTGACACTGAACCATGTTACTAAAGGAACTTTTTACTGGCGATTTGACAATTCTGAAGATTGAACTGGACGTCGAACTGCTGAAGTTGACTTGGAACTCCATTGACCTATACTGATCAAGATCCTCCTGGATCAGAGTGTTGAAGTCCAACAAGAAATTATAGCACCTACACTAGTGTGGGACCAATAGGTCCCAGTAGCACCTACACTAGTGTGTGCTAAATTTGATGCAGTGTCTATTTTAATTTTCCCTTAATTAAAATGGACAAAAAAATGTAATATTATCTCATGATCACTTGTAATAGTTAACTGAGTGTGATAAACTCAGTTAGCTCATGTATTTCGAGTTGAGGGTGGTTGGTGAGGCATGAAAAGTAATTCTATTAGTTATGGAGTTTGAATTGCAGTTGGTGCATTAGTTTAATGCATATGTAATCAATTAACTCAGTTAGGCGAGTTAGAGTCAGTTGAACTAGTTGTAACTATTTTTTGCACTAGTGAGAGATCAAGTGAATTAAATATTATTTAATTCACAATTATTGATCTACCATGAAACTGATGATTTACTATTATTAGCTTCATGCATGTCAATTCCAATGGAGACCCAATTGAGACAAAGGTGAAAGCCTAGGTTAACTATCATTTGTGTGATTAGTAGGTTGCTTGCATGCAATCAAACATCCATTGGAGTGCCCATGATCCTTGTGCAGTTTAGGAAGGCAAAAATTCCTAAATAATAGGGATTGCATTGATCAGTAATTGCGCAAGCAAGTAGGGCTGTTTAGAGGCTGAGAATTGGCTAAGTGTTTGCAATTTTGTCCAAGACAGTGTGATACAGTTAGCAGAGTGTAGGAGACTCTTGTGAGAAGAGTGAATTGTAATTGTTTCATGATTCCATGGTTAATATACATTAGAAGATAGAAGGGTTTTGAGCAGCAAGCTTTCCCCAGGAAATTATATGTGTTGTGGTTTGATTTGATTCTTTCTTTGCTTCATGTGATTGGAGAATGTGTTTAATTTCCGCAATTGATTTGTAGAAGTGATTCAGTATCTAGCCTTAGTACATCACTAGATTAGATTGAACCCATTGATATACATATGTTTGTATAATTTCTACACTAAATGAGCCATCTAACTCAGCATGTTGGATATTTGTTCAAGATATCATAAAATTAGAATGAAGACAAAACACATTATGAAAACAACATTCAGAACTCATGAAGGTCGTTATGAATTTTTGGTCATGCCTTTTAGACTTAAAAATGCACATTCCGCATTTCAAGGTTTGATAAATTTGACTTTCAAACCATTCCTTATAAAATTGGTATTAGTATTTTTTGATGATATACTAATCTACAACAAGTCTTTGAAAAACCATGTTCAACGAGTTGATAGGGTGATCAAACTATTGGAGGAGAAGCAATTGTATGAAAATCACTCCAATTGTTTCTTTGGGGTATAAGAAGTGGAATATTCAGGTCATATTGTATCCCATGATGGTTTTAAGGTAGACCCTAACAAAATTAAATCCATAAAGGAATGGAAAATCCCCATAAACTTAAGGCATCTTCAAGGGTTTCTCAGGTTGACAGGGTATTATTGCATGTTTGTTAAGAATTATGGGAAAATAGTAGCACCTCTAGCATTATTGAAGAAAGATGAATTTTTTGGGACTCCAAAAGAAATAGTAAGGCCTTTGAACATCTTAAACATGTAAGGTGCCAAGATCTAATCCTAGCTACACCGGACTTCACTAAAACCTTTATTGTGGAATCTGATGCCCAAGGATATGGAATTAGTGTTGTTTTAATGCAAGAAGGAAGACCCATTTCTTTTGAAAGTCATCCAATCAAGGGAAATAATTTACATGAACCTATTTATGAGAAGGAAACATGCCCAAAGCAATGTCACCCTTACTTAATGGGAATACACTTCAAGTTAAAATCATATCATCATAGTCTTAAATAATTCTCGGAAAAAATATTATGTTCAAAAGAGAAACAAAAATGTGTCACAAAGATGTTGGGTTATGAATTTGAAATCATCTACAAGAAAGGGAAGAAAAATGTTGTTGTTGATGCACCCTGAAGAAGGGATGAGGTGTTGAAAAAGATTGGTACTATGGAATACAAATTGGAGTTACCTACATACTCACAAGTACACCCAGTTTTTCAATATTCATGCTTAAAAAAGGTTATTGGTGACAAGATTTCAGTTCAAACTATGATTCTAAAGCTTGAAGATGAAGAAAAAATCATATTGGAGCCTGAAGCAATCACAGAAACAAGAACCAGGTAGCTACAAAATCAATCAATTTCAGAATATCTCATTAAGTGGAAGAACTTACCCGCTGAAGATTCCATGTGGGAGGATGAGTATTTTATACAGAAGCATCCATAACTACTCTAGCATTGAGGACAACACTTTTTTGAAGGAGCGGTGCATGTAGGTTCCTATAATACTAGGTTAGCCCCCGTGTTGTTATTGTTGTGCCCAATAGTATCCCACCATTGTTATTTTTGTCACCTTACATTATTATTTTTGTGTAGGCCCTAATTATATTTTGACCCTTTAGTCTCCTATATTTACTAAGGAGGTCTTTCCATTTGAATCATCAATTTTTTTTTATTTATATGATGTAAAGGGAGGTTTCCCTCTCGAAGTGGATTATTATCTAGTCGTTGATATATCTTTTCTTATGTTAATGCTTTATTTTGATATGGTTACATAACATATATAGTGATTTTTACGTTACTTAGAAAATAAATGGAGTATATAGAGAATAGAAAAAGGAAAACATATTTAAGTTGTAGTACTATGCATGAAGTTTGATGATAGAGAACTAAGTATGATTACATGTTTTAACTAGTGTTTTCTAATATATTTTGTTGGCATAGACAATAACCAAGGAACAAAAAAAATAGGGAATAGAAAAAAAAATTAAATAGCCAAGCATAGTAATATTTGTATATATAAAACTCATAACTGCATGTAAATGCTAATAAGTATTGTTGTTTTATCCAAGATCACGAATAATGTAAAAATATTCTTTGTAGATAGTTAAAATTGCATGATATTTTCTGATTAAATAGATAGGAATATATTTATACATTTTTTATGAAAAGTATAGATTTTATCGTTGATATATTTTTTTACAGACTATCGTACAAACCTATTGGAATAACTAAACATCTTTAGAAATCTTGAAGGTTGGTATGGAGGGGTATTCCCCATTACAATACCCAAATATATAAAGTGCCCATTTGCTATAATATGACATAATTTGTGTCATGAGGTAGATACTGAGATAAATTAAATGCATAATCAATAACTATCTTGTGTAAATTTTATGTAAATTACTTTGAGACTTAATTCAGTTAAGTGTATGTTACCTACCGCAAGTGGGTGACCCCATAGAAGAAAATTTTTCTCCCACACTTTACATCCAGTCATCGAGTCAATAGCCCCTGACATCCACCACTAGTCGATGATGTGCCATTATTCTTCCACCTACATCAGTCATATGCCTCTCACCCATCTCGCAAGAGCACATGAAGGAAGGTGGGCTTCTGATCAAAAGGTACTTTATTCATTTTGCAATCTGGTTCTTATGCATGTTTGTATTTGAGCATTTGACATGGATTACTGGGTAACTTGGAAAGAAGAGGGATTTTGACCATGATCTTGTTCCCTCACCTTGAATGGGGAGTTATATTCAACTTGTCCAAAGTCTGACTCCCTAATGACTAGTCAAACCATAAGTTGATCGTTTTCTCAGCTCAAATATGTTTCACAGGAAACACAATTTTAACTAGGAGCTTGCCATCGATAACCTTCTTTAAGCATGAAACATGGAAAATTAGGTGTACTCGGGAGGATGCAAGAAACTTCAATTTGTATGCCATAGTACTAATATTTTTCAACACCTTGTGAGGGCCATAGTACTTGGGTGATAATTTATTATCCTTATTAGCTTGCTTGAGGGACATTTGTTTGTATGGTTTTAGCCATAAAATACCCAGTCACCTACATCAAAATTTCTTTCACTGTGCTGTTGATCTTTATGTTGTTTCATTCGATTCCATGCTAGAGTGAGGTTATCCTTTAAGATTTGGAGAACTTGTTGTTGATGCTCGATGTGATCTTCCACTGCTTAAACCTTAGAATTTTCTCTTAAAGATGATGTGGTGGATGATATTCATAAATTTCCATAAATGGGGTCATTTTTTCTGCAGTATGGAAGAAAGTATTATATCACCATTCAGCTAGAGGTAACCACTTGACCCATTGTGTTTTTTTATCAGATACAAATTAACGAAGATATCCTTCCAAACATTTGTTCAGTATCTCAGTTTTCCCGTTAGATTGAGGATGATAAGATGAGCTATGATCTAATTGAGCACCAAGACAAGAAAATAATTTTGTCCAAAAATTTCCAGTGAAAATGGGATCTCTTCCACTTACAATAATCTTTGGGTTTTCATATAGATTTTGAATTGTTTCCATAAATGCAGTAGCAATTTCACTAGCTTTGAAAGGATGAGATAATTCACAAAAGTGTGCATACTTGGTATGTATATCAACTACCACCATGATGACACCCTTTCCTCTAGAATTGGGTAAACCTATGATAAAATACATTAAGACCTCCTCCCAACGTTGACTTGGAATCTCTAAAGGTTGTAGCAGACCCAGGGTCTTAATTGTCTCAACTTTATTTTGTTGGAAAACTGAACATTCTACCAGAAACTTATAAATATCATATTCAATTCCATCCAAAAAAATTTCTTCTTGAACTTGTGGTAATTTAAAAAAAATCTCAAGTGCCCTCCTAAGGGGGAGGTGTGAAATTCCAAAATAATATTTTGCTTGAGTTGGGAATTCTTAAAAAAGATATATGAAATATTTGTACCATAATGAATCATTTTTCCAGCTAAATGTATCATAGGTACTAGGATCTTGCTGCAAATTTTGAATGAATTTCCACACATCTTCATCATTATTCCATTCATCCCTTGCTTCGGTTATCCAATCGAATTGGATAAAAGAAATGGCACAAAGAAATGCTTCCACATCCTCGTACTTTCTTGAGAGTGCATCTATAACAACATTTTAATTCCCTTTTTTATAGATGATTTCAAAGTCATAACCTAACATCTTTGTGACCCATTTTTGCTGCTCTTCTAAAGATAATCCTTGCTCCAAAAATTAATTAAGACTATCATGATATGTTTTTACGTTGAAGTGTCTTCCCAATAGGTAAGGTCACCATTGCTTTAGTGAATGTTGTATTGCCAACATTTCCTTCTCATAAATAGGTTTGTGTAAATACTTTCCTTTGATTGGACGAATTTCAAAATAAATGGGTCTTCCTTTTTGCATTAAAGAAAAAACAATTATATTTCCTCGGGCATCACATTGCACAATAAATGTTTTTGTGAATTCTAGCGTAGCTAAGACCGGTGCTTGGCAAATTTACTATCTAAGATGTTCAAAGGCATTAGTTCCTTTCGGGGTCCAAGAAAATGCATCTTTCTTCAGTAATGTTGTTATAGGTGCTACTGTTCTCCCATAATTCTTAACAAACTTGCGATAATATCCTGTCAACCTGAGAAATCCTCGAATATGCTTTATGGTTGTGGGGATTTTCCATTCCCTAATGGCTTTAATTTTGTTAGGGTCTACCTTAACACCCTCATGAGATAGAATATGACCCAAATATTCCACCTCATGTACTCTAAAGAAACATTTGGAGGTTTTTTCTATAATTGTTTCTCCTCCAATAGTTTGAGCACCCTGTCAACATGTTGAACATGATCCTTCCAAGACTTGCTATATATTAGTATATCATAAAAAAATACTAACACAATTTTTCTAAGGAATGGTTTGAAAATGGAATTCATCAAAACTTGAAATATAGAAGGTGCATTAGTAATGCCAAAATACATGGCCAAAAATTCATAATGACCCTCATGATTGAATGTTGTTTTCAGAATGTATTTATTCTTCATTCTAATTTGATGATATCCTGAATGAAGATCCAACTTGCTGAAGTAAATTTCTCCATGTAATTCATCCAACAATTCATCAATGACATGAATGGGAAATTTATCTTTAATAGTGAGATTTTTGAGCTCCCTATAATCCAGACACATGCACCATGATCCATCCTTCTTATGCACCAATACTACTGGAGCAGATAAATAACTTTGGCTAGGTTGAATTATATCAGGCTCTAGCATTTTTGCAACCATACATTCAATTTCACTCTTTTTGGCATAGGGATATCTGTAAGGCCTTATGTTTGGAGGAAAAATTCATGGAATCAAATGAATAGCATGATCATCATCAAAAATAGGTGGGAGGCCTTTGGTAGTCTCAAATACCTTGGAATGATTTTCCAAGACTTTTTGGATATCTAGAGAAATAGATGATTTCGATGTTTCAACCTCTGGTTAACATAATTGTGAAATTATGCCCCATTGTTTTTTATTCAGAATATTTTTCATGCCATTAGAGATGATTATATTTCCTGGTTTCCCTACAATACCCCTTAATTCAACTTCCTTTCCTTCCCAAAAAAATCAAGAAAAGTTCTTGAGAATTAAAAGTTATTGACCCCAAATATTATAACCTTTGGACTCCTAGTACAACATCAAAAACACACATTTGGAATGGAAAGAATTGGACTATTCAATACATATTACCCCATGGTTAGTTTTATATTATGTCACTTTACAAATCACTTTATAGTTTCTCCATTTGCAACCATCACTTGACACTCTGGTGCTAGATATAGGAACAATTCAATTCCTTGGCCATCTTACAATGAATAAAATTATGGGTACTACTTGAATCAATCAACATTATTACCTTTTTATTCTTTATATATACTTTTATCTTGAGAGTTTTAGGAGTGGTAATTCCCACCAATGCATTACAAGATATGGTTAGATTTATCTCCTCTTTCTATGTGGTTGGTTTCTAGTGTATATCCTCCTCTTTTGATGTTTCTTTTTCCTTTTCTTCCTATTCTTCACTATCTATGTAAAATAATATCTTCTCATCACACTTATGATCTTTAGTGTATTTTATATCACAACGGTAACAAACCACTTTTGTTCTTTTTTACTCCAATTGTTTTAGTCTCAACCTTGTAGGTTGTGGAAGACTAGGAGCATCAACACTTCCATCTTTATAGTTGCGAGAGGTAGACATCCTTGTTTCCATAATTTAGATTTCAACTTTTCTTTCCACCCTAAATGCCTTATCTAATGAATTAGGTTCCCAAAGGAAAATCTCATGTTGGATACTATCCTTTAAAGTCCCTATGATGACACAATCCTATGATCCTTTGGAATATCAATTACCCTTATATTCAATTTTGTGAAGTCCTCAATGTGCTCTGCCATTGAACCTTTTTTTTGAGATTTATCAATTGGCTAAAGAAGGTGTTACCCTTTGTATCCTCATAATGTGTTATCATTTCCTTCGTAAAAATTGACCAAGTGACAAGTGGTTTATGAGAAAAAATATATCGATACCATACAAACTCATTCAGTTCTAAATATAAATATGCAATGTGTATCTTCTGTGTGTGTCACACATCATGCAGATAAAAATATTGCTCCATCTATAGTATCAATGTTTCTGGATCCTTTCCATCAAACTTCCTCATATCAATCTTTGGAATGTAGTGGGTCTTAAACCCAAAATTAGAGTCTCTAAAATCATGATTCACATTCCTTTTTTCCTCGTCATGATTTTCAAATATTACCTTGTCACCATTGGGAAGCCTTTCTTGCCGCAACTTTGTCAACCCTTCCATATTGACATTCATCATTGTTTCCATGTATTCTTTTAAACCATCCTTCAAACCTTTCAAGTCCCTTTTTATTTTTACTTCTAAACCATACATCTTAACATTCATCAAGTCTTCCAATTCATTTTTGGTTACTCTTTGCGATAGTGAAATTTGTTGCACTTGGTCTCATAATTTTGATATATCATATTGCATTTCTTCCTCTTCTTTATGTGCCATGGTAGAGCTTTCTGGTTGCTTACTAGGTTTGTCAATTTTATTTCTTCAATTGATTTTTGGAATCAAACAATGATATCTATGTTCACTCTACCCTTCGAATCACTTCAAACTTATTTTGCAAACAAAAGTTATGCACAATTTTGAAAAATACACACATTTTTCTTGGTTTTTAGGAGCTCGATTTTGAAATTATTGTATCTTTGAAATTTGAATTTCCAATGTCTAAAATTACGTCATGTGGTATCCCTATGATTCTTATTTCCAATGCTACAAGTTATACCAAAAATGGATTCTTAAATATAACGTTATGCGCAATCTTCCATGATGACTTGATTATGGAATGGTTCAGTAGAGTGAAGTTTTAATGAATTCCATGTGTCACTATTTCAACCTTAGACACTAAAAATGATATAATAAAGACTAAATTCTGTGCACTTTCATTAAATTTTTACGAAATTCAAATTCGATGCTCGCAGAGGAAGTTATGATGATTTTCACAAGGTCCCCTATTTGAGACTGAATTCTAAAGCATGCAAAAATCCTAACTTCTTTAGACCATATCTTAGAAAAATGTAGTGAACCAAGATCTGAATTTTTTACAAAATTTCATCAAGATTTTGGCTCCACGTGGTCGCAATTTTAGCTTCTAAACCTTCGGAGAAAAAAGTTATAGTGAAAATTCCAAGATGGCTTGTTTGAAGCAACGAAACCCTAGAATCCAAAGCTCTGATACCAAATTTTATACAACCAAATCACTAAGCAGAAGAAACGATATATCAACAACTTAAAATTATCCTCTTCGAGGGGGAAACCTCCTTTACATTACATAAATGAACAATTCTTGGATGATACAAATGATAAGACCTTGTTGGTATACATAGGAGTCTAAGGGGTCACAATATAATCAGAAACTACATAAAAATAATAATGTAAGGGAACAAAAATACAAATATGGGGCACACCAATAATAATATGGGGGATACATGGGAACAACAATAAAAATAGGGGGCTACACTACAATAACAATAAGGGGGATACACTAGTATTATAGGGACCTAGCAGAGGGGCACTACTTGGGAAGCCCTGATTGAGATAAAAAGTTCCAGATATCATGATTCCATACTTACCACTTTCCATCTTACATTATGAGCCCTATATTCCACCTCCATTCTTCGAGTTCAACTAACCGTTGGTTCTCTAGGATTTGCACCCATACATCCTCATACTTAGGTAGGGCTCAAAAATTGTCCTCGAGAGGTTGATGTAGCTAAAATAAAAGGAAAGAGAAAATAATGGCTTCAAAATAAATATCAAAAGAATATCAAAATGAAAAATATGGATGGGATTTACACATTAGCATGTGGGAAAATTCCTAACATGGCCATCACCCGGTTCATGAGCACACATTTCTCTCTTACATCAAGAAAGGAACCCTTGCATGCCCCATATTTGATGTGAAATGAGATACCTCACCATTAATGGGTAATACTATTGGGAAATTAAAATATTTGTAGGTCAAGATTGATTTTCCTTAGATTAATAATTACTTGTGAAGTATATTGCCTTATTTATTAATTATTTTGGTTCTCTTTCATAAAGAAACTATTAACAATGTAGATACAAGAGATATGACACCAAATGTAGGATTCACACTAGGAAAGAACCCCAATACTTGGGGAAACCCAAAAAAATATCCTTCTTATAGATTAGATCAAAATTACACTTCAATTACCAAGTCAACCAACTAGCTACAAGAAAACACAAGAAGCTACCTCTTCCTTGAAACAAAGTATTACTTACAATCCTTCTTCACCTGTAATCTCTGGATGCTTTTGAAATTTAGACTTACTGCAAGACTCCTTATACTTCTTGGACTTCACACTTAATCTCTTGAACCCCTGTGATCTCTCTACAATCTTTTCATACCTCCTATAGTCACTGAAACTTAATTTTACCTTCGACCTCTTGTGGTCTCGTACCTTGCAACTTAATTGTACCTTCGACCTCCTGTAGTATCAAACCCTACAACTTAACTATACCTTCATATCTGTAGCCTTGAAAAATCCTATAATATTGTGCCTTCTAACCTGTAGCCTTCATACCTAGTATCTTTTGTAACTTCAGTTTAGAGATAAAATTCTTTCTATGATTTTTTCTCTTCTATATTTCAGTCTTGACTACACTGTTATATGCTATGTGGTGTATCTCCAGGAGGATCTGAATATGCTCCAATACATAATTGTTCCTATGAGTAAAAAATGTATGATTATGAGGTCCACATGATTGTTGGCCTGGAGGCTAACTTGAAGTGCTTTATTATGTTTACTTGTAGCAAAAGGTTTGATTTACATTACATTGATTCTTCATGACAATTCGTAGAGGCATGTAATGGATGCCTTGACCTAATTGAACAATAACACAATCATGAAACTCATTCTTTATAAATAACTTTCTTACACATACTTTACATCAAATTCATCATGAGGACTAGGACAATTACGAAGCTCTAACCTAGTTACTTTTTTCACACTCCATCTTAACTTGGGAGGTATTCATAATGAATCAATAAGTCTATCTCAAGTTAAAATATTCTCATAAGAATGGATCTATATTGACAAGCATCACTCATCATAACCAACATTTTCATATTACCCAAGGCCTTGATAGGTACACTCAATCTCTCACAAGATTAGAGCTCAATGCTAGGAGGCATTCCATAGGACACCAAACCGCCTGCTCATGGAATATACTCCACCTAGGATACCTGGAGTAATCCTACCATTTTCCCATTATTATCCAAGTCCATGTGACTTATTATCTCTGTGCTAATACATCACATTAAATGACTCTAAGAATGTTTTTCCAAGATTCTTATCCAATCCAACATTCTCCTTATCATGTCTATATGCTTGACTTAGGACATTAGTCCTAATCAATAAAAGTACCTAACACAAGGAGAACCAAACAAGTTATAATTATCCCTATCTTTGATTCATACACTAGACATACTATTGTTAGCTCCAGTCTAGTACATGAAAAAGGGAGAACTAGTCTCCAAACATATTCCCTCTCAATCAGGGAGGTCATCCCTATTGTCCTTTTAATCAAGGAATAGATCTTGCTCCTATTCAAGGAGACTCATTTTATTCCCTCTCAAGCCACAAGTATTATTCCTTGTATTTCATAAAATAACCAACTATCCATTCTTACATGGCTTCCTCTTTCCTCCACATCTCATTATACAGAGCATGCTTCCTGCTTTCTTTTTCTCATGATAGGTTCCAAGTCTTCCATCTTACACATCAATGAAGGAATTATATTTCAAACTGATCATAACATATTTTCCAAAAGTGACTACCCTTCTAGAAATTTAGGTTACCTTCACACGGCTACCTATCAATCCCAAGATGAGTACATATTGATTACCAGATGTTGATATTTTCCTCAACATTTATCATGTATGCCTACAAGATCTTTCTAGGTAGAAAAATTGACAAGTTAACAAGATAACCAACAATAGATATTAACATCTGAATTACCTTATCATGATAGTTTCATCAACATGCATGGTCCATTATATGAGTCCACCTTTATCATAGTGCCCAAGTATCCAAATTGATTTCCAAGTTATCATTCCCTTCATTCATAATTCTCTTCATGGGACAAAATTAACATATCTTTATCATTTTTATTCCTTTATTATATACTTGCAACATTCACTAACAAGTACTGAAAGGAAAAATATACAAGTACAAGATCATGGTGACATTTTTAGACAAGCTAATTTTTCTATGGAATCTTAGAGATGGAGAACTTCTAGGGCGTTCAGACCCAAACCCTAAGTATTTTCATATTTTATTTTGAAGAATCAACCCTAGGGTTTAAATCTCAAATCGAATTCTACCCTCACAAGGGTTTACCATATTTACCCTAGACTTCCTTAAAACCCCATAGACCAAAAGCTATGGTTTCTATGAGGGAACAAATAGATTTGGGTTAGGGTTTCTATTTTGACTAGGATTTTCAAATGCCAACTAGGGTTTACAAAAACCTACATGCCAACAACCTTCAATAAGATGAATACTACAAACCCAAACATGTCTTTAAAAAATAAATATACATGCATAAAAAAATTATACATACCTCAAGGACTGCATACCTTAGTCTTTCATGATTACTAGAAGTTTGATTCAAAGTCTTCATCACATTATTGTCACTTATATTCTTCAAAATAATTTTTCTAAGCATGTATTCACGCTATACTATTTTCTAAACCCTTATGTTGCAAACCAATCATCATTTTAATAAAAGATATCCTTGAATTCTTCCTTATGTTTCTTATAGGGTTCTTCATCTATGGTTGTTAAAGCTTCATCCCTTTTCTTTCTTTTATTGTTCTTCCGATTCTTAGGACAATCTAATTTGAAATGTTGATATTTGTGATAGCCAAATCATTGGACTTTGGACATGTCTCTATTTTATTTTTCTTTTTCATATAAAAATTATTTCTTCACTTAGTTTTAAAGGTTTGAGACCATATTTATTCAAAATATGAAGGATATTTCCTTGCACAGATGCTACTTGAAAAACCATCCCACTATTTAGGTAAAGAATTGATTACTACTGTGATTAATTCTAAATTATATATTTTCTCGCCAGTTTCAAGTTGTTTATCTCTGTTTTTTTATAGCTTCATGAAAAAGGAAGTTACAGTGTCTTCATTTGTCCTTTTTAATTGATATAGTTGATTCCTTAAGGCTGTCATGTGACCTATGGTGTTGACAAAGTATAATTTCACCAAGGTATCATAGACTTCTTTGGATGTAGACAGTTCTGATACAAAATTAATAAAGGGGTCTTTGATAGACTCAAATAGAATTATTTGAGCTTTGACATCCCATTTTTCATATTTTTCAACTTCTTCTTCATCCTATGAATCTGGAATATGGACCTTTCCAAGAACATACTTCATGACATCATTCTCTTTAAGGGATAATTAAATTCTCTTTTTCCATGCCTTATAGTTTTTTCACAAAGAAAAAGTTCGTAATTTTATTTATGAGTAAACAAAATTACATGTTACATGTGCTAGTAAACGTCCAAAGACGTACAGTTGCCGCTGTTATAAAGCAAAGAAAAACAATTAGGATTTTCTCCCTTTTTTCTTTTCGACCTTGCGCCAAGCACCTTGTGTTGGCGTGGTCTCGATAAGGACAAGCTGATTTTCTTCCATTTGTGCTCCATTGTCCTTATCTGAGTCTGATGTGTCTGAAGTATGTGTTCTTTTGTAACCCCCACTGTCTGGTGCTCCCGGGACCGTATCCTGCTGAGTCTTTGTGGTGGTGACAAGTGGATCTTGCATTTCCTGTTCTTGTGTGCCCAAAGAGGTATCTGTTTGTTGATTCTCATGTGGTGAGAGTTCCTCTTCTTCGTCCTGTTGTTCTGGCTCCTCAGAGGGGAATTGCCAACCTTTAGCAGCTTTTCCTGGTTTCTTCTTTTTTCTGTTGTCTCTTTTTGCTGCCGGGCATGAGTTTTGTAAGTGCCCTGTGCACCTGCATATCCGGCATCTGAAAGCTGTGTTCTCATAGTCTAGATGCTGAGTCCATCTCTCCTGTTTATTATTCAGCATAATGCACTCTGGGAGTCCTTTGCTCAGATCAACCTCCACACAGATTCGTGCAAAGGTGAAGATGCGCTCCTCCAGGCGTTGAGTGTCTGTTTTAATGTATCTGCCCAGGGTGTTTCCAATGCAGCCAAGTACATTCTCATTCCAAAAATGTAGCGGGAGGTTGTAGAGCCGAACCCAGACCGGCATTCTAGTAACCTCCATGGTGTTGGCGTCAAAATGGGGAAACCATGGTGTGATGAAGAGTCCCGTGGAGCCCCAAAACCATGGTCCCTGGCTAAGGATGGCATCCCTAACCTCAGTAGATGAAAATTTGACAATGAAAAACCCTTTGGAACATAGGTGTATTTCGCATTCCATGGTCCAGTTTGTGAAAATCCAATGGAACAGCTCCATTGGTTTGGGCTAGTAACAGTTAAATCTGCCTATTATTGCTTGGGATTCGTAGGCATTTCGATGCTCATCAATATCTAGACTGTATATGTTTATTTCAGGCACATTATCCTGCAGTTCCACAATGTATGTCTTGGGAGAGCTTTCTGCAGGGGCAGAAGGAGCTGCAGTTTTGTTTTTGTCCCCCTGTAATACATTTCTGTATGTACCTTTTGTGTTTACTGTCTTGGAACCACTTGCACCCATGGGGGTACCAAATGCTCTATTTTGGCCCATCATTCCACCTCTCAGTCTGAGGTTTAGGCAAATAGAAGACCCAGAAGTTATGGCATAATCATTCAGAGTGCAGATATCATCCAAGGCTTTCCCCCCACAAATTAATGACTGTAAATGGAAGGGGTACCCCGCCACAGCCTGGATTTTTTCCTTCAAATAAAGAAACGAGTCTGTGTGCCGGATCCATAAAATGATACTATTTCCAACGGGAAGCTTAATGAATATCTGGAATGGGACAGAGCCTACCTGAGAATCGATAATGAGGGTATGCAGACCAACCTTGGGAACATGCATAGCCGGTGCGCAGACCAGTGTTCGGTCTTTAGCGCTGCAAGTGGTATCGGCTGCAGGCCAATCCGGTATCCCCTGCGTCTGTGTCGGCCAGACCAGTCCCGGGACCCCTGCAAATAAAGTAGATGCCGGCGGGAGGGCAACGCATCCTCGAAACCCCACAAAGCGTGCGCCAGCACTAGGCACTCGGACGGACAGTAAAAGGGTTCCATCAAGCAGGTTCGATACCCAGTGCGAGCGCCCAGACCGCCAGGCAGAGAAGCAGGGGGTCCCAAAAAACCACCCCATCATCTCCAGTCCGCCCAACTGAATAAACCGATATCCACACCTCGCAGAGACATCTCCATGAGGGACGGCAGAGGACCCTCTGTGGTCGATTCGATGGCAGCATCTCCGGAACAGTGATATCCGACCAGCGGCAGCAGCGTTAGAAGCAAGAAAACCTGAGTCATGAGCTTGCAGCGCACTCCATCTTCGCCATAGTCCCTCTATTAGCAACCAAGACTTGAAAATTACCACTTTGAATATCGATGGATTTTCCATGCCTTATAGTTGGATCCTCCTTCTAACTTATTGTTTTACTTGCACGTATAAGCCATTAGATTAGATATTGTTGATTGAGAGATACCTTCTGCAATAATAAGTTATTATAATGATGGACTTCTTTCTACTTTCTAGATGTGATGTCTCCTCTTCACCTGAGCTCTTAAACGATGTTGGAAAATCAAAGTAGTCGTAAGTCAAGATTGATTTTACTTAGCTTAATAATTAGTTGTAAAGTATATTATATTCTTTATTAATTATTTTGGTTCTCTTTAATTAAGAAATTATTAACAATGTAGATATAAGATACATGAAATCAGATGTAGGCTTCTGTGAGGGAAAAACCCCACTACTTTGAGCCAAAAAAATCTCCTTATAGAATTATGTAACAACCCCTGGTTAAAGTTCATGTAATAAAGGATAATAGAGGAAAAATAATACCAAGGTCATGAGACATGTATTCAAAGCTGAATGCTAGGAAAAACACTATAGTGGGTGTCACTTTCGGTTTAATTATGGCTATGGAAATTGGAAAATCCATTTGCAAAGGAAAAGAGGAAATAATTGGAATTTATTTATGAAAATAAAAGTAAATAGGAGAAAAGGAAGGTGAAGAGACACATATTTGCATGTTAAGGAAATTAGAGGAACAATGAAGAAAAATAAGAAGTCAATTATAAAAAGGCATCGGAGAACCAGTTCACAGTTTTTATCAGTTTTGGCTTAGAATAGTGTGTGTGTATGAGAGAGAGAGAGAGAGAGAGAGAGAGAGAGAGAGAGAGAGATCCAAGAGGAGAAAGCGAGAAATAAAGAAAAGGAAGGAAAAGGGAAACAAAAGAAGAAAAGGAAAGCAAGGAGAAGGTTGGATCAATGACTTCAACATGAAGATTTTTTAGGTAACAAGTTGCATGTGTGATTTCATAGTTAAGGTGTGAATGCATGGTACATTAATTTGTTTATTTGATTCATTTGATTTCATTAGCATGGGTTTTTATTGGTTTGACAATGGTTTTAGTCTTGCATTTCCATTTACTGGATAGTCGTGGTGTGATGGGATTCATTTCTAGTTGGGCTTTGGATTGCCATAATGTTTTGAAACCAGGTGAGGTGGTATTAGGAAAATTCCCAAGGGTTGGGGGTGCAGATAGTTTTCTCTACGAAACCATGGACAGGTGGGTGGCGACAAGTAAGTTTCTCAAGGTATGGTGAAGGAATTTTGAGGCATCCAATCTTGCTTTGGTTTTCTGATTAGGAGACTGGTTTAGGTGAGATCACGGTAGTTTGAGGGTGGAGGTGGTTTAACCTCTAGATTGCTTTAGTTGTTTATGTCTTGGTTTATCCCATGAGATCCCACATTCATGCTTGGAATATGGCACGATGGTGATTGGCTGAAATAAATAATTGGTTCAACCCAATCTATGGTCGGGTGATACGTGGAAGTACCTAAATTGGTTGGATTTTTCATATATTAACACGAGTTATTTTCCTATTGTAATATATGAGTGATTGTACTTGTTATTATGTTGATTTGATGGTTATTCTATCATGGTTAATATTTTGGTTATAAGAATGATTCTGTAATATGTTCTAGATATGTCTCTTGATCATGACTTGATATGCTAATGAATGGTTAATGAATTCATGGGATAAAAAGTGTTATTGCAACTATTATGAGAGGGAATCAGACCTTCTTGGTGATTCTCATATGAAGTTCAGGCTCATAATATTATATATGCATTCATGTCTTGTAGCTTTTGTGTTTGTTATATGTTTGGAGAAATGTCGTTCATGGTTAGGCATGGTTAGGTCAAGTTTTTGTTCAAGTTTTGAATGATTAGTATTGTTATTGTCCTATTTATGCTTCTGGAAAGTTACAAGTAGTTTTGGGAAGTGGTATGGAGGCTAGCCTAAAAAATGGCTCAGATCATTGAACCATAGGCACATAATTGTAGCTTTTAAGCCATAACCGCATGGAGGAAAACCGATGAGTGCGATTATAGCCTCATAACCACATGGAAGCAGTGTCAAGGGTACGGTTATGGATTTAGGTCATTGAAAAAGGATTCCAACTCAATGATTGACCACCTAGGGTGGTTTTCAGCCTTTTGGGTGGTATGTGGTCTCTGAGGCGTGTCAGTAAATTTTTTGGTTTGTTGTCCTGACTTCCATAACTAGAAATTGGAGGTGGGGTCATGTCATGGTGTCACTCCGCTTCACATTTACTCGAATGACTTGTAAAAGTGGGTAAATGTGGGGAGGGGCAGTTATAGATTCGTATCAAAGTTTCTAGGTTCAAGCACTTGGACTGGATAGGTGGAATGCGATTGTTATGCATGCATTTGAGTCGTATGCATGTATTTTAGTGGCTATGTTTTTCATGTATATAGTTGTTGTTAGAGTTGATTTATCATGCATGATGTTGATAGGTGGATATTTTGGTGTCATTATGATTACATACTTGTATATCATGCTAATCTAGATTGATTTGTACATATGAGATGGAATCCCCTGAACTTCACTAAGGTATGATTGTGATTATGTTTATATTTGGTTTATATAACATGGTATGTTTGTAGGAAGAAGAATATTAGAGATGACAAGTAAAATGGTGGATTAAAGTTCATGTGACTCTCCTTATAGATCAGCTGAGTAGTAAGGAGAAGATTACTCTCCTGATATAGCAGATACACTGAGAAGTTTGAAGGAAAAAAACAGAAGTTGCAAGGTATATATTGACATGTTAATTCAATCATAGGAAAGGCTTGGTAGGGATCAGGAAAAGAAAGACGATGTAAATGCATTTATCCTTAAGAGCCTATTAGATCAGCAGAGACATGGATAACTAAAGATTAGTTCTAGACAGGAGGATATGACTAATGGGGCATATGGTAGCAGGTCTTGATCAAGGCATAGGTTGGATATGGATGACATGGTCAAAGGTGGAAGATGGATTGATAAAACTGATAGGAGAGCATTGGTTATGGCTCTATTCTAATTCTAGTTCAGATAGACATCATGGTGATTGTCGTTATCATCCTTACAAGAGGAGTGAGAGGGGGTACTTTACATATGAGTTCAAGAAAGCAAAGCCTCCTACATTTGATGGATAATTGAACAAATCAGAATATGTGGAGGCATGGATTCTTGGGATGAAGAAGTTCTTTGAGGTGCATGATTATACAGCGAACATGAAATCAAAGATATTTATTTTAAGTCTCAAAGGGAAAGAAAATATATGGTGGGAATATGTGAAGTGTGTTAGAGGCATAAAGATAGAGGAGTTTATTTGTCATGAGTTTAAGATACTCTTTAGAAAGAAGTACTTGTCCGATATATACTATGATAGAAAGGCTAAGGATTTCTATGAGCTGAAGATGGGTTATATGACAAGCGAGGAGTACACGACTAAGTTTTTGGAGCTATTGAGGTATGTTACATACCTTAAGGATGAGAAGACAAAGGTTAAAAGGTTTATTAGTGGACTATCATTAGCATTCAAGGATCGGATTAAGTATGACCCTAAGTCTGATTGGAAAGGTGATGGGAAGACCAAGGGAAAATTTCCTCTGAAGTGGGAAAGACCTCGAGATGCAAGTGAGAAATAAAAGGTGGCTCTTTATAATATGTTCAGTGCAACAGGAAAGAATTCAAGATGCAAGTGAGAAAGAAAAGGTAGCTTCTTATAAGAAGTTCAGTGCAATAGAAAAGGGACATGTTTCTCATCCTGGAGAGTGTCAGAATAAAGGTAGTGGTAGGGAACCATTGCAATATTGTGTTTGTGGAAAACATCATCACAAGAAGGATTGTCCATTATACTAGGGTGTAATATATCAGATCTACAGTGCTCACGAGGCGCAGGTAGTTGGGGATGTTGGTAAGAGCATTCCTCGGATTTATACAACATTTGATAACAAGCAAGTAACACGAAGCATCTATTGTTGATATAGAAGGTAAGCTTTGTGATTAAGTTGTTTCCATTTTGATTGATCCTAGATATAATTATATTTATGTTAATCCTGACTTGGTGGATAAGTGTGGCTTCAGTAAAGAAGTGCATGCAAAGTATTGGTTAGTGCAGTTTGCTACAGGGACTAAAAAAAGAGTTCATCATTGGGTGAGATCTTGTGAGATAAATGATATGCCTATATCAACACATATAAATGTGCTTCCATTGGGTTTATACAAAATGATTTTGGGTATGGATTGTTTGTACCTTCAGAGGACTAAGGTAGATTTTTACGACAAGGATAATGAGTGCTTGGATGATGATGGAGAAAATAGAATCTTGCAAGGAAATAAGAAGCCCACATCAGTGAGAATGGTTACAATTATGAAAGATAAGTGCATTTGTCAAAAAGGGTGTCTATTATTTTCACTTCATATCTATTGAAAAACAGAAGGATGTTGAGGATGATGAAGTTATAAAGAGGTATCCAATTTTGTAGCAATTTCAAGATGTGTTTCTAGTAGATATTTTAGAGTTACTGCTTCATAGGGAAGTGGATTTTTCTATTGAGTTGGTATCATGAGAAACACCAGCATCAAAGGAACCTTACATTATAAGCACTACAAAGTTACTGGAATTGAAGTTGTAGCTTAAGGAAATGCTTAATAAAGGATACATAAGGCCAAGTGTGTCACCTTGGGGTGAACTGGTGTTATTTGTGAGTAAGAAGGATGGTACTCTCAGGTTGTGTATTGACTACATTTAGTTGAACAAGGTGACGATCAATAACAAGTATCCATTGCCGATGATTGATGATTTGTTTGATCAGTTGAAGGGAGAAAAAATGCTATAAAATATTGACTTGAGATCGGGATATCATTAGGTACACATCAAAGAAGAGGACATCTAAAAATACTACATTCCATACCCTGTATTGGTGGTTCCTTTTGGTCTTACTAATGATCTAGCTACTTTCATGTGTTTGATGAACAATGTGTTACGACCTTATTTGGACAATTTTGTGATAGGTTTTATTGATGATATTGATATATTCTAAGAATGAGGAAGATCATGCAGAGCACCTGGAAGCAATGTTAAGATTTTTGAGAGAGAATAAGTTGTATGTCAAGCTCAGTAAGTGTAGTTTCTTTCAGGCCAAAGTTCATTACTTGGGACATGTTGTTTCCAAGGAAGGGATAATAGTGGATTCAGAAAATATTAGAGCTATCATGGAGTGGCCAGATCCTAGGAATGTGAATGATGCCAATTCATTCATGGGACTAGCAGGTTATTATAGGAGGTTCATCAAGAACTTATCATATATTTCCTATCCTATTACATATATTCAGAGGAAAGGATAGAATTTTGAAAGGAATGAGGAGTGTGCAACTAGTTTTTATTAGTTGAAGCATTTGATTACAAATGCTCCAACGTTGAATATTAAAGATCTTAATAAATAGTTCATGGTTTGAACAAATGATAGTAAGAGAGGACGTGGTGAATTTCTAATGTAGAAAGGACATGTGGTATGTTATGAGTCAAGGAATTTGAATGAACACAAGCATAACTATGTGACTCATGATATTGAGTTGGAAGATATCATTCATGCATTGAAGATGTGGAGACATTATATTCTTGGAAAGAGTTCCATCTTGATGAGGGATCAAAGTGGGTTGAGGTACTTGTTTGATCAATCTAATCTAAAATTCAAGAAATATAGATGGTTGAATACTCTCAAAGAGTTTGAATTAAATATTAGGTACATTAAGGGAAAGGAGAATAGGGTTGCAGATTCTCTCAGTAGAAGAGTGCAGGTAAATCACATTGCAACAGTGAGTTCTTATGCAAGAAACTTATAGGAGCATATATTGCAGGAGGGACAACACGAGAATAGGTACCAACAGCTGAAGGAAAGTTACAACAAGAGGGCGAAGGTGATAGGGATGAGGAGAATGACCTCACGACAAATGACTTGGTCAGATTCATGGACATGATTTATGTTCCAGATTTCAGTGAGCTCAATAAGCTTACTTTGAGGGAGTTTCATTTTAAGAAATATTTAGGTGACCCAATATAACAAAAGACATTGACAACACTTGATATTTTATCATTGGCTGAACTTGAAAAAATATATGGTTGAGTTTGTTGCAAGATGTTTAGTTTGTGTTGAAGCCTAGAAAATCTCTGCTTCAAACATTGGGGAAAACCACCCGGTCGGGACCTTAGGACAACTCCTTTTCCGTTTGGTATGGTGGCTCCGACTGGATTTAAAGGACCAGTTTCCTTATAACTAATGGGTTGTTGATGGGTTGATTTGGATGAGTGGAAATGGGACTAAATTGACTGAAATAAAACTATCTAATTTAAACTAAATACTGATAAAGAAATTCTAACACTAACCCGCTTTATAAAGAGCGTTTGCTTACGCACGTAGAGTTAGTGAATGTGAGTTGATAGTTGTTAGTTGTTAAGTTGATGTGCATACTCTGTTATGTGGTGATTACGCTGCCTTGAGCCGTAATACCACCATCCTGTAATGACTTTCTTTTTAATGTGAAGAACTCTGTTTCATAACTTAATTCGTGTTTGAAGATCATACCAGAGCTGCGTAGAGGGCCCCTGCTCAGCCGAGGTTCTGTGTATTAATGTATATATTTTTCATTTCATTTCTTTAAGTAGTCATTGTATCATAACCCATTACATGTTCATATTTCATAGTTGTTTTATTTCTGTTCATACATTTCTGTAATTTCCATTGCATTCCCGTCTCTTATGTTTTTATGATTGTTAAGATACTGATCAGTTTTCTTGTGCAGGTTTTAGGTAGACACCCCGGGGCATTTTCATAGTATTTTCGCTAATGATATGAAACTGATATTATTCTGCTGCTAGTTTTCTTTCACAGTCTTTGTTTAACTTCAGCTTTGTTTTGTGCATTTCAGTTTTGTTTATCTGATTCAATAGTTAAAATTAGACATATTAAGCTACTCATAGTGTCTTCAGCTACCTCCGAAAGCCACAGCTGGACTGATGGTGAGGGGCTGCATGATGAGACGTGTAGTTTAGTATTAGTTTCCTTTCTGCAAAATTAGATATATTAAGCTGCTCATAGCGTCTTCAGTTTCCTCCGAAAGCCACAGCTGGACTGATGGTGAGGGGCCGCATGATGAAGTGTGTAGTTTAGTATTAGTTTCTTTTCCGCAAACTTAAATATATTGAATCATGTATGACATCTTCAATTGCCTCCGAAAGCCACAGCTGGATTGATGGCGAGGGATTGAATCATGTGTGTATGGTTTAGTATTAGTTTACTTTTTGCAAATTAAATATCAGTTACACAAGTTGTTTATGATTACTTCCACAAGTCATAGCTGGTCTAATGATGAAGGGTCAGAAAATGAATTGATGTAATCTGGTTTAGATTTCTTTCATTGCAACTTTGAATTTCCATAAGCGTAGTTTCTTTTGTGTTCATTTGGCAGCAAGAATAGTTTAGTTTTCATATTCACTAGTTTCTTGTTTTGATTCATTAGATTAACAGCACTTTCCATTTCAGCAGTTTACTTTCTTTTGTCATTGTAATTCCAATTTGCTTTTGAAGTTTCGAGATTGGAAAATCATTATAGGGGAATATCATTTCCTTGAACAATTATAACCAAGCTTGTTTCTCACTTTAGAATTTCCATTTCACCTCAGAAAGACCATAAACGACAAAAAGATAAGAAAGAGGTTATCTTGCACATATAGTGCGCCGCACTTCATCAGCTTACGATTCCCGGATTGACAATTAAATGCAACAATTTAGGACACACTAAATTGACCAAACATTTTGGCGCCGTTGCCGGGGAAGTGTAACTAGGTAGCCAATTTCTTAAAAAAAAAACACATAAAATCATAAAAGAAGGGAAAACTTGATAACTTCTTGAAGTATGCTCTCCTCTTGCACCTAGTGTGATCTAGAGGATCAGAAAAGAGAGTTATTGGTTTAGTAATTTCTTAAGTATGCTCTCTTCTTGCACCTAGTGTGATCTGGAAGATCAGAAAGAGAATTATTAGCCCAACTTTTGCTAAAAAAAAAAAAAAAAAAAAATGACATGCATAGAGCAAGAGATTCTAGGGGAAGGTTTATAGCTAAAGCCAAGAGTTCGATTTTCACAACTCCATCTTCTTCAAGGCATAGACCAGATTCACCATCATCTACCCCTAGCCTTAAGATTTTTGGAAGCCAAAGAACAGCTGAATTAGAGGATTCTCCTATACCACCTATTAAAGCCTACTTTGAAAACAAAGAAACTTTCTCTCATCCTTCCTTGATAGAAGAACTAGAGGACTATAAGGACTCTAAAGAAGCTATCATGGCTGAGGAAGTAATAAATAGAGGTGGAGATAGAGGAGGAGGAGATAATGAAGATAACAATGGTGAAGGAAATAATGGTAGAAATAGGGACGATTTTCTTGGATTCCCTATAGTTGATGAGGAAACTCATGCAACAATGAAAAATATTTCACCATCTGTTCTCCCTAACTTTTATGGATTACTAAGTGAAGATCCTGAAACATTTCTGTTTGAGTTTGAAGTAGTGTGCCGAACTTATGACTATATGGAAGATTCTCAAAAACTCAAACTATTTCCTTCAACCTTGAAGGGATCTGCTTTGAAATGGTTCATGGGATTAGTCACTCAATCTATCAGGACTTGGAATGATATGAAACAAACATTTTTGGATAGATACTTGGATTATTGTATGCCCACCAATCACAAGGATGAGGTATTCAAAATGATGCAAAAAGAAGATGAAAATTTGGAAGACTTAATTGAAAGATTTCAATACAACCTGAAAAGAGCAAAGATGAGCAACTTAGATAATGAAACCTTGAAAGCCCTCCTATTAAAAGCCATTAGAGATGAATGGATAGACATTTTAAACATGATGGGTAAAGGAGACATTTCTCAACTCCCATTTCATGATATAACATAACTATGTATCCAATTCTCAAGGGGAAGATCTAAAACTGGAAAAGGGCCTAGGGATTCTTCTCTTATTAGGGCTAACAAATCTGCAACTGGATCAGTAAGTAGGGCAGAGATTGGTAATATGCTCGATGAGTTTAAAACTGATATCTTAGGGGGTCTTAGTGAACAACTAGACACCCTTAAAATCCAAAACAAGCAGAAAGCAGAAACAGATGCTTTAGCCATCTTTTGTCCGAAATGTAGAAAGAAACATGCTTTAAGGGAATGTCCCTTGGATGCAACAGTTGTAGAAACATGTATGATTTGCTCAGAAAATCATGAAATCAAGGATTGTCCTTCAATCCCTGGACTCAAAGTTGTTTTTCAAGAAGATCCAAATTCAAGAGAATCTCTCTGTTTTGTCGCAAGGAGACCTTGGCAGGGACAACAATCTCAAGGGTTTAATAACCCTATGAATCTTCAAACCCCACCAAATTGGACTCCTTGGCAAAAACCTTGGCCCCAACATCAAAACTCATATCAGCCATGGGTACAAGGAATGCAAAATCCTTATGGGAGATTTGCTCAATTTTATCAATATCCTCCATCTTTTCAAAACCAACAAGCTCCACAATTTCCAAGCCAAAATCCACAACAACTTTCATCGCCATTTCCACAACATCAACCTTCTCAACAAAATACAAATCCTCAACTCATGCTCCCATACCAACAGAAGACAAATCAACTTCCAGCTCAGCCATTGCCAAATCCTAACAATAAGAATCCTCAAACTACTTATATGGTAGAAGGACAACAATTTCCTACCTATATGATTGTTCCTCTCAACGATGTACAACTCAGATCTGGTAGAGTTTTAGAAAAACCTTCTATAGACATTCAAGAGCAAGATACCTCTGAGGAGGACTCTCTTCAAGTCAATAAGGGTTCTGAGGAAGAATCTCTTCAAAATTCAAAAATTCAAAAAGGAAAAGAAAAGCTAGCATCCACAACTCCTATAGTTGAGCAACATGTATCTTCATCTACACCTCCTTTTCCGGAAAGACTACAAATTGATAAGGGGGTGGAAAAACAAATTTTGTTGCCTAACTATGACTTTCTAGATGAATTGAAGAATGTTTGTATCAAGATTCCATTGCTACAAGCCATTCGAGAAATTCCTATTCTAGCAAAAACCATAAAGGAGTTTAGTTTCAAAAGACCAGGAAGGAAGCTAAAAGACACAAGAAGAATCCACCTGGTAGGAAAGATTGCAGACATTATGATGGGAAAAATTACCATGCAGAAGTATGTAGATCCAGGAAGTCCAATTGTCAAGACACATATAAATGGAATAGAAATTCCAAACACATTGATTGACTTAGGGGCTGCTATCAACATTATGAGTAGACAGACTATGGAACAGTTAAAACTTCCTAACCTTCTCTTTACACCTACTTTATTGCAACTTGCAGATCGATCGGTTATTAAACCAGATGGTGTATTAGAAGATATTTCAGTCTCCTTAGATTCTTGGGAATATCCAGTAGACTTTATGATTTTGACTCCCAAAAGCAATCTAGGAGGACACCCAATTATCTTAGGAAGACCTTGGCTGGCCACAGCTGATGCTTTTATTAGTTGTAGATCTGGAGACATGTACATTTCTAATGGTAATTCGACAAAGAAATTCAATTTGTATCCTCCCACAAGAGCAATTACAGAAATAGGAGACAATGAATGGGTCGATGATGAGAACACTATACAACCTGTCTTTACCATTTCTGAGATTAGTGAGGATAGTCAAATCCTGAACACATTAGAAAATTTTGAAGTAACTTCAGAATATGACCCCACACAATTTCAGTTGGAATCTGACATAGAATATTTATCATCAAGACAAATGTCTCTTTACTCTATAGAAGAATTTGGTAATTCTGTTTTTGAGATTTTTCCAGAAAAGACATTGAATATCAATAAACATCTGGAGAAGTCACAACAAGAAGAACTAACCAGAATCTTGCAAAAACATTCTAATGCATTTGCATGGGAGTATACTGACATGAAGGGTATTGATCCTAAGACTTGCATCCATCATATCTATATTGAGGAAAACAGTAGACCAATCAGACAACCTCAAAGAAGGATGAATCCAAATCTTAGGGAGATAGTGAAGGAAGAGCTCCAAAAAATTCTCAATGTAAACTTCATTTATCCAATTTCAGATAGCCGATGGGTTTCTCCTTTGGTTATAGTACCTAAAAAGAATGGTAAATGGAGAGTATGCATTGATTACATGGAATTGAACAAAGCAACTTTGAAGGATCACTTTCCTTTGCCTTTTATTGATCAAGTATTAGATACATTAGCAGGTAAAAAGTACTTTTCATTTTTGGATGGTTTTAGTGGCTATAATCAAATTCAGGTAGCACCTGAAGATCAAGATAAGACCACATTTACTTGTCCATGGGGAACTTTTTCCTACCGAGTGCTTCCTTTTTGGTTATGTAATGCACCAGCAACATTCCAAAGAGCAGTACTAGGAATTTTTTCTGATCTAATCCATGATTGTGTAGAGGTTTATATGGATGATTTTACAGTTTATGGTAATTCATTTGAAGAGGCATTAGAAAATTTGGAAAAGTTCTCATAAGATGTAAAGAAACAAACCTTTCATTAAGCCATGAAAAATGCTTTATGATGTTTACTGAAGGGATTGTTTTAGGACATCATATTTCAGGAGATGGAATTAAAGTTGATAGATCAAAAGTTGAAGTCATCTCCAAGTTGCCTATTCCAAATTGTCAAAGAGATGTTAGAAGTTTTCTAGGATTTACTGGTTACTATAGAAGATTTATAGAGAACTTCACTAAAATAGCATCTCCACTCTTCAAATTGCTTACAAAAGACCGTGAATTTAAATGGGATCCTGATTGTCAATCAGCTTTTGAAACTTTGAAAACAAGAATATCTAAAGCACCTATTTTGAGAGGACCAAATTGGAAACTTCCTTTCCATATTTCTACGGATGCTTCAGATACAGCTCTTGGAGCTGTGTTGGGTCAAAAAGATTTAATTCCTTATGCCATTTATTACACCAATAAAAATTTGACTCCCACAGAGTTGAACTATACTGTGACTGAAAAAGAGTTTTTAGCTGTTGTTCATGCAATTAATAAGTTTAGACATTACATAACAGGTTATGAAACTTTTATTCATACTGACCATTCTGCAATTAGATATTTAATGAACAAACCTGTTACTAATGGCAGAGTGACAAGATGGCTTTTACTTTTGCAAGAATTCAATATTACCGTGTTGGATAGACCAGGAAAACAGAATACAGTAGCTGATTTCTTGTCTAGAATTCAAAATACTAAAGAAGATTCTCCTGTAGAAGATAAGTTTCCTGATGAATATTTGTTTGCAATAACTATTAAGACCCCTTGGTATGCAGATATTGCTAACTATTTGGTTACAGGGAAACTACCTTCACATTTATTTCCAAGAGAAAAACGAAAAATTATTCAGGAGAGTTCAAAATATTCATGGATTTCTAATGAATTGTTTAAAACAGGGCCAGATCTTGTGATCAAAAGATGTGTCAGGGAAGATGAAATGCCTGATATTCTTAAGGCATGTCATGATGAACCATGCGGCGGACACTTTGCGGACAAAAGGACGGCCTATAAAATCCTTTCCTTGGGATATTATTGGCCTTCTCTCTCTTCAAAGATGCAAAACAATATGTCAAAAGGTGTGATAGCTGCCAAAGAGTAGGGAAACCTACCCTTTCAAATGAAATGCCACTGCAAACACAGGTACTCATTGAACCCTTTGAAAAATGGGCTTTAGATTTCATTGGACCGATTAATCCACCATCGAAGCAAAAGAAGTATATATCGGTTTGCACTGATTATGTTACTAAATGGGTAGAAGCTAAAGCATTAGTATCTGCTACTGAAAATTCAGTTGTTCATTTTCTTTATGAGGATATTTTTACTCGCTTTGGTGTTCCAAGAGAAATTGTAACAGATCGGGGGAGCCAATTCACATCAAATTTGGTGGAGAAGTTGATGG
This sequence comes from Pinus albicaulis, assembly GCA_034641835.2. Taxonomy (NCBI): domain Eukaryota; kingdom Viridiplantae; phylum Streptophyta; class Pinopsida; order Pinales; family Pinaceae; genus Pinus; species Pinus albicaulis. Next base: position 1,409,992,209 of record CM076570.1, on the reverse strand, counting down.
AAGAATACAAAATCAAGCACAGAAGATCTACTCCTTACCATCCACAAGCAAATGGTCAAGTGGAGTCCACAAACAAAGTTCTTGAAAGTATCATCACCAAAACTGCTCATCTACATAGAAGAGATTGGGCAGAAAGGCTTCCAGAAGCCTTGTGGGCCTACAGAACTACATGGAGGAATACAACAGGACATTCTCCCTATGAACTTGTTTATGGGAAAGCAGTCTTGTTCCCCATTGAGTTCCAAGTCAAGACCTTCAAGATAGCAGTTCAGTTGGGAATGGACTTATCAGAAGCTCAAAAGCATAGAATGGAGCAATTGAATGAGCTAGATGAGATCAGACAAGAAGCAATTCTCAGAACCGATCTAGTTCAATATCAAAGAACTAAGTGGCATGACAAATATATCAAAGAGAAGAAGTTTCAAGAAGGAGATTGGGCATTGTTGTTTGACTCCAAGTTTAAAGACTTTCAAGGGAAATTTCAGACTCATTGGCTTGGGCCATATGAGATTGACAAGGTCTTTAACAATGGAGCTGTAAGAATCAAGACCATTGATGAGTTTCAAACTCCTTTTTTAGTGAATGGCCATAGATTGAAAGTTTATCATAAGCCACTCTCTAAAGAGGATTTTGTCAAGTTGTTTCAAGAAAGTTCTGCAATCAGGCTGGTACAGAAGAATCCTTCTTCTCTACCAAGCTAGTTTTTGTTTTTCAAGTTAAAAAAAAATAAATAAATAAAAAAAGAGAAAAAAAATAAAAAAAAAAAAGAGAAGAAAAAAAATGGTATAAGCCTGAAAACCAATCATTGATTGGCAGTCTTATACAGAAAATATGGGGTGAAAATCAGGGACACCTGACACTCTATATTTTCCAAAAAAATTCTGTCTTTTATTTTATCTCACCACCCACTCCATTTCACTTCACTTCACTTCACTTCATTTCATTTCATTTCATTTCACTTCATTCCACTTCATCTCATCCATTCCATCAATAAAAATATTTTTATGACCATTTCCATCTGGTCATTTGTCATTTTTTCATTTCTATTTCAGCCAAGTAATAACTGTGTCAGTTTCCGCAGCTGACAGCTGTTTCCGCAGCTGACTCCAGTTTCCGCAGCCAGAAGCAGATTCCGCAGCTGCTACTACTCTGTTTTCAAAAAGAATGTACAGTTAGTTGTTGTTTTCATAAAATCATGAAATAAAATGCAGGAGAGGATCAATGGGACATTCAAGACACTAATGAAGATCAATCAGCTGAAGACCAAGGGCAAGAGCAAGGATTCCAAAGGTATGAATAAAGTTTATTTCAAATAGTATAAAAGACACATTTTTTTTATGTAATTTTAAACTATGAGCTCTACCCATAACGCACAATGATTATATTGACAGTCCGTAACCCTCCACGATCTCTATGTTATCCTCTTGCATTTATTCACAAACGGCTTCATTATTGAAATTCCGACTCTTACTCATGTTCAAATAGCCCAACGAAGATAATGATACGTATTTGAGTTGACAAAGGACTCTTACAAGCCGCATAACTCCATAATCATTGATTGAAACGTGTTCATATTTATGACACAGCCACCAAAAATTCAAAATGCGGCCGAATGCATTACACTTTGTTAACTTCTTTGTCGTTTCTCTGCCGTGTTACAAAACCTCACTCTACTCATTCTCATTCCCTGTTTCACTCCATTCCGTTCCTTTTACTCACTCTCATTCCCGTATATTCACCCACAGTCTTATTCCATTTTGTGTATGGTGCTCATTTCCGTTTTGTGATAACATCCCCACAGCATTGTGCTCGACTCCGTGTATTCCATCGTTCCACTTCCGCTTAAAACCCTCACAGAGGCAAGCTGTGAAGCACAGAGAAGTAAAATGGGGAAATTATTAAGGGCAGAGCCAGAAGGACCGAAGTTCATAGAGGGATTTCCACAAGCAAAAGAGATGTTGAGAAAAGCTAAATGGCTACGTTTTATTCAGAAATTCCGGGGTTACCACAGAGAAATTACCAAAGCGTTTGCAAGATCATTTGATGGCTCTGAAGCAGAAGTGGGAGACCTCAATTTTTTGGTTAATGAAGCATCAATAGCAGCAGCAACAGAGCTTCTTCAGGAAGGAGAACGGTGGTTCAAAAACAAAAGTATCAGTGATGAGGCATGGAGAACAATCCTCCGAAATCAAGGTATGGATATCACTGTTTTCAAAAGAGGAATTCCAGTGCATGCAATAAAAGATGAATGGGCCACTTTATTACTCATTGTTCAGAAATTTATCACATGTGAAGGCCGCTTTTGCTCTATGTACATGTATCATACTAGGATATTGATGAATTTCCTTGAAAACCAAACTCTCAATCTTCCTTATTTCCTATTCAATAGCTTGAAGAAAATGGTTGTGACTGTGCAAAAACACCTAGGAGATGTAGAGCCTCATTTATATCATCATGGGCTTATAAAAATTTTGATTGAAAAGGAACTGAAAGAAAGAGAAGATACTTGGGAACAATTCTTAGTTAGAAACTTCTTTGAAGAACCTCAGGAAATTCCTGAAGGTAGATCAATTAGAAGGAGTAGAAGAAATAAAATGGATGTTGAAACCCAAGTTGCTCCTACACAGGAAGTTCCCGCAGCTAGCACAGCAAAAAGAAGTAGAAGGAAAAGAACAATAGATAAAATCCAAGATACTTCTACTATTACTATGAAGAAAAATGATAAGGAAGAGAGATTGATAAAAAGGAAGAAGAAGGAAATCAAAATTAAGAAGCCAAAAATATCAAAAGGGAAAGAAATTGTTGAGGCTGTCCATAAAACCTCTTCTTCTGAAAAAGAAGATCACCAAATTCTGTCTGAGAGATTAATTTTTCTTCAAAAACAGTCATCTCTATCTAAGAAGGCAAAAACAGAAAAACAAGAACAAAAGGGTAGTGTACCACAGCATGTGAGGAGAAGTAGCAGGCTTAAGGGAAAACTGAGAAAAACACAAATTAAAGGTCCTCATTTCATTGATTTGGGTGAAGAGACATCTGAACAGTCTCCAACCGACCATAGTCCATTTCAGTCAGTTAGTGAACTTGACTCCTTTCACTCCCAATCAGACAATGAGTGTACTCCATCTTATTCTCAGCAAAATATTGATGAAAGTTCTCCTCAGCCAAATTTTGAACATAATTCTCCCTTGCAGCATTTTGAGGACAGTCCAATGAAGAAGACACCGGAAGTAGACCCCAAACAGCAGGAGGTCTACGATTATATAGAATCCTTGGAGAAGGCAGCCACAGGTCCAAGCACCTCTTCTACTCAGCCTCATACATTGCAGGATGACTTGGTTCAGTCATTAAAACAAGAGATTTTTGAGCTTGAGCTTTTAAATCGGCATATCAAAAATGAAATGAAACACTTAAAGAGCAAGGCAAACTGGACAAGATTATCCATGACAATACTATGTTACATTTGGGTATTTGGCAAAAGAAAAATAAGAAGCTAAAAAGGAAATGCCAAAAATTGAGCAGAGCACTTGTGAATATCAAATTCAGGTGCCTCATGAAGAAACCTAGAATGATGGCAGTACCAAAGAAGAAGAGAAGGGGGTTAGATGTGCTGGCTGAAGTATCCAGACACATGAATTGAACAGAGAGTATCAAAATTTTGGTTGCATGAGGACATGCAACACCTTCACAGTGGGGGTATGTTGAGTCCCGAATTTGCCTTTTTTCCATACACTTTTCCATATCTCTTTCACTCACCTAAACCTCCAAAATTGTCAATATCATGTGCAAAAGGGTATCTAACATGGTTTTTAATTATGTTTGTGTGTTTTCTATTTGATTTAGATTTTTTTCATACAGCTGCGGAAACTTGTCACTTTCCGCAGCCGCTGCAACTTTCCGCAGCTATTTTGTGGAAATCAATGTTACAGGTGTTAACGAAGGAAACGAGCCACATGGGCAGGCTAGGAATGACAAGGACATGGTTCGTGTCCTATTGGTTCAATGAAATTCGTCAAGGAAAGCCGCGGTCAAAGCCATCCACTTGGAAGTCAACTGTGGAGTTCTATGTCGGCTGGACTCTGTTTCGTGGCATAGAAACATCCATACGGCCATTTCCCAAGCTTGTGGAAGTTAATTGACATCTGTGCAAAGTTCTGGAGTTGAATTTAAGCGCCCACCTTCCATAGATCCGTTTCCCAAACATGGCCATACTCCTAAATCCGTGGCCTTCGTGGTCTACGTGTTGGCGGCTATCATAAACTTCAGGAAACAGTTACATTTTATTGCTTTATAAAGAGCGTTTGCATACGCACGTAGAGTTAGTGAATGTGAGTTGATATTTGTTAGTTGTTAAGTTGATGTGCGTACTCTGTTATGTGGTGATTACGCTGCCTTGAGCCGTAATACCACCAGCCTGTAATGACTTTCTTTTTAATGTGAAAAACTCTGTTTCATAACTTAATTCGTGTTTGAAGATCATACCAGAGCTGTGTAGAGGGCCCCTGCTCAACCGAGGTTCTGTGTATTAATGTATATATTTTTCATTTCATTTCTTTAAGTAATCATTGTATCATAACCCATTACATGTTCATATTTCATAGTTGTTTTATTTCTGTTCATACATTTCTGTAATTTCCATTGCATTCCTGTCTTTTATGTTTTTTATGATTGTTAAAATACTGATCAGTTTTCTTGTGCAGGTTTTAGGTAGACAGCCCGGGGCATTTTCATAGTATTTTTGCTAATGATATGAAACTGATATTATTCTGCTGCTAGTTTTCTTTCACAGTCTTTGTTTAAACTTCAGTTTTGTCTTGTGCACTTCAGTTTTGTTTATTTGATTCAGTAGTTAAAATTAGACATATTAAGCTACTCATAGTGTTTTCAGCTACCTCCGAAAGCCACAGCTGGACTGATGGTGAGGGGCTGCATGATGAGATGTGTAGTTTAGTATTAGTTTCCTTTCTGCAAAATTAGATATATTAAGCTGCTCATAGCGTCTTCAGTTTCCTCCGAAAGCCACAGCTGGACTGATGGTGAGGGGCCGCATGATGAAGTGTGTAGTTTAGTATTAGTTTCTTTTCTGCAAACTTAAATATATTGAATCATGTATGACATCTTCAATTGCCTCCGAAAGCCACAGCTGGACTGATGGCGAGGGATTGAATCATGTGTGTATGGTTTAGTATTAGTTTACTTTCTGCAAATTGAATATCAGTTACACAAGTTGTTTATGATTACTTCCACAAGTCATAGCTGGTCTAATGATGAAGGGTCAGAAAATGAATTGATGTAATCTGGTTTAGATTTCTTTCATTACAACTTTGAATTTCCATAAGCGTAGTTTCTTTTGTGTTCAGTTGGCAGCAAGAATAGTTTAGTTTTCATATTCACTAGTTTCTTGTTTTGATTCATTAGATTAACAGCACTTTCCATTTCAGCAGTTTACTTTCTTTTGTCATTGTAATTTCAATTTGCTTTTAAAGTTTCGAGATTGGTAAATCATTATAGGGGAATATCATTTCCTTGAACAATTAT